>OX411557.1:34477552-35014369 GCA_948146395.1 Fragum whitleyi | reverse complement strand
AAGCAAATGATGTCTCCTCAAAAAGATGCATGTCTCGCGACTAAACTTGTATCCGCGACTGTTTTTTGCCTTTCTTCGGACTTGCCTTGTAGCTCCAAATTTTGCTCTAAAACAAGAAAACTATTTCAACCGCAGTGAATTCTAATTCATCCTCAATGTTTAAAGGTGTTATTTGCCATTAGAATTGGTGGGACAGCAATTCTAATGAAAAATTTTTCAAATAAGCGGGGTTTTAGCGACAACCTATATAATGCGTATCGTGTCGGAATGGTTAATATTCAATTTCAAAAACATCCAATTAAGAATCATCTGTAGAAGATTTGTAACAGTTGCAACTGTAAAAAAGGTGTAAAAACTTGTGGAAAACAGTGTGGTTAAAGGAGAAATTGATTGTTATGAACAGTTTCTCCTTTTACCCTGATGCTCCCTGAGATACATTGTCAAATAGGCCATAAATACTCAGTTTCAAAAGTTTCAAAAACATAAACAAACATATTAAAACATGAAATTTGTTTTAAAAATCAATCTTCAAAGGCAAATAGTAGATTTGAAACTTTTAAAACTATTTCAGTTGATTATTATTGTTTGTAGAAGCAGTGTGGCCACAATATGAAGCTTGCGCCAGTCAGTAGCTGTCAATTTAATTGAATTTCAATTTAAATTAATTTGAATTTAATTCTGAATTCAAAATTTGACTCACCAGGAGTAAAATTTCAATCACATCTAGTTTTTCATAACATGATTGTGTTGTAGTCCAAATTTGAGGCAGAAAGGTTGAAAATTGGCTGAGATATTGAATTTTTAAAAAATGAGTACAAACTGCCTTTAGGTTGCAGCTCACTCATTTTTTCTCCTATATAAATACATGTAAATTCCACATTTTCAACACAATGACACAAATTCCACAACATTCGTTTGGCTATATGGGTGCCTAATGTGAATAGATTGCCCCTAGGACTCTTGAAAAATCCCATTTAAACCAGATCATGATGCATTGGATTTTCCGCAAAATCAGCTCAAACACACGTACCGTCTAAATTCCAAGACAAAACAGTCGGCTTAATCTACACCCCCCTGGAGAACACCAACCAGCTGAACACAAAAAGTAGTCCTGAAAAATAAAGAAAATATTGGCTTACTTACTGCAAAAGAATACATTGTCAAAGATCTAACCATAAAAGAGCAGAAAGTTCTTCTTTATATGCCTATTTACACACTTGAAAATGGGGGTAAATTTTTTTTAGGGACTATTTCAGCACCCTACGACCCCGGAAGTACTTGGCCAGGTGACCTTACACCTAAATGAAACCTAAATTTTTTTTAAAAACTCAAAGAAAGAGTTTATTCTAGCTATCTAGTACATGAACATCTGTAAAATACAATTATAGCCACAGAGTGTGCGGTTTCAAGCAAATGATGTCTCCTCAAAAAGATGCATGTCTCGCGACTAAACTTGTATCCGCGACTGTTTTTTGCCTTTCTTCGGACTTGCCTTGTAGCTCCAAATTTTGCTCTAAAACAAGAAAACTATTTCAACCGCAGTGAATTCTAATTCATCCTCAATGTTTAAAGGTGTTATTTGCCATTAGAATTGGTGGGACAGCAATTCTAATGAAAAATTTTTCAAATAAGCGGGGTTTTAGCGACAACCTATATAATGCGTATCGTGTCGGAATGGTTAATATTCAATTTCAAAAACATCCAATTAAGAATCATCTGTAGAAGATTTGTAACAGTTGCAACTGTAAATAAGGTGTAAAAACTTGTGGAAAACAGTGTGGTTAAAGGAGAAATTGATTGTTATGAACAGTTTCTCCTTTTACCCTGATGCTCCCTGAGATACATTGTCAAATAGGCCATAAATACTCAGTTTCAAAAGTTTCAAAAACATAAACAAACATATTAAAACATGAAATTTGTTTTAAAAATCAATCTTCAAAGGCAAATAGTAGCTTTGAAACTTTTAAAACTATTTCAGTTGATTATTATTGTTTGTAGAAGCAGTGTGGCCACAATATGAAGCTTGCGCCAGTCAGTAGCTGTCAATTTAATTGAATTTCAATTTAAATTAATTTGAATTTAATTCTGAATTCAAAATTTGACTCACCAGGAGTAAAATTTCAATCACATCTAGTTTTTCATAACATGATTGTGTTGTAGTCCAAATTTGAGGCAGAAAGGTTGAAAATTGGCTGAGATATTGAATTTTTAAAAAATGAGTACAAACTGCCTTTAGGTTGCAGCTCACTCATTTTTTCTCCTATATAAATACATGTAAATTCCACATTTTCAACACAATGACACAAATTCCACAACATTCGTTTGGCTATATGGGTGCCTAATGTGAATAGATTGCCCCTAGGACTCTTGAAAAATCCCATTTAAACCAGATCATGATGCATTGGATTTTCCGCAAAATCAGCTCAAACACACGTACCGTCTAAATTCCAAGACAAAACAGTCGGCTTAATCTACACCCCCCTGGAGAACACCAACCAGCTGAACACAAAAAGTAGTCCTGAAAAATAAAGAAAATATTGGCTTACTTACTGCAAAAGAATACATTGTCAAAGATCTAACCATAAAAGAGCAGAAAGTTCTTCTTTATATGCCTATTTACACACTTGAAAATGGGGGTAAATTTTTTTTAGGGACTATTTCAGCACCCTACGACCCCGGAAGTACTTGGCCAGGTGACCTTACACCTAAATGAAACCTAAATTTTTTTTAAAAACTCAAAGAAAGAGTTTATTCTAGCTATCTAGTACATGAACATCTGTAAAATACAATTATAGCCACAGAGTGTGCGGTTTCAAGCAAATGATGTCTCCTCAAAAAGATGCATGTCTCGCGACTAAACTTGTATCCGCGACTGTTTTTTGCCTTTCTTCGGACTTGCCTTGTAGCTCCAAATTTTGCTCTAAAACAAGAAAACTATTTCAACCGCAGTGAATTCTAATTCATCCTCAATGTTTAAAGGTGTTATTTGCCATTAGAATTGGTGGGACAGCAATTCTAATGAAAAATTTTTCAAATAAGCGGGGTTTTAGCGACAACCTATATAATGCGTATCGTGTCGGAATGGTTAATATTCAATTTCAAAAACATCCAATTAAGAATCATCTGTAGAAGATTTGTAACAGTTGCAACTGTAAAAAAGGTGTAAAAACTTGTGGAAAACAGTGTGGTTAAAGGAGAAATTGATTGTTATGAACAGTTTCTCCTTTTACCCTGATGCTCCCTGAGATACATTGTCAAATAGGCCATAAATACTCAGTTTCAAAAGTTTCAAAAACATAAACAAACATATTAAAACATGAAATTTGTTTTAAAAATCAATCTTCAAAGGCAAATAGTAGCTTTGAAACTTTTAAAACTATTTCAGTTGATTATTATTGTTTGTAGAAGCAGTGTGGCCACAATATGAAGCTTGCGCCAGTCAGTAGCTGTCAATTTAATTGAATTTCAATTTAAATTAATTTGAATTTAATTCTGAATTCAAAATTTGACTCACCAGGAGTAAAATTTCAATCACATCTAGTTTTTCATAACATGATTGTGTTGTAGTCCAAATTTGAGGCAGAAAGGTTGAAAATTGGCTGAGATATTGAATTTTTAAAAAATGAGTACAAACTGCCTTTAGGTTGCAGCTCACTCATTTTTTCTCCTATATAAATACATGTAAATTCCACATTTTCAACACAATGACACAAATTCCACAACATTCGTTTGGCTATATGGGTGCCTAATGTGAATAGATTGCCCCTAGGACTCTTGAAAAATCCCATTTAAACCAGATCATGATGCATTGGATTTTCCGCAAAATCAGCTCAAACACACGTACCGTCTAAATTCCAAGACAAAACAGTCGGCTTAATCTACACCCCCCTGGAGAACACCAACCAGCTGAACACAAAAAGTAGTCCTGAAAAATAAAGAAAATATTGGCTTACTTACTGCAAAAGAATACATTGTCAAAGATCTAACCATAAAAGAGCAGAAAGTTCTTCTTTATATGCCTATTTACACACTTGAAAATGGGGGTAAATTTTTTTTAGGGACTATTTCAGCACCCTACGACCCCGGAAGTACTTGGCCAGGTGACCTTACACCTAAATGAAACCTAAATTTTTTTTAAAAACTCAAAGAAAGAGTTTATTCTAGCTATCTAGTACATGAACATCTGTAAAATACAATTATAGCCACAGAGTGTGCGGTTTCAAGCAAATGATGTCTCCTCAAAAAGATGCATGTCTCGCGACTAAACTTGTATCCGCGACTGTTTTTTGCCTTTCTTCGGACTTGCCTTGTAGCTCCAAATTTTGCTCTAAAACAAGAAAACTATTTCAACCGCAGTGAATTCTAATTCATCCTCAATGTTTAAAGGTGTTATTTGCCATTAGAATTGGTGGGACAGCAATTCTAATGAAAAATTTTTCAAATAAGCGGGGTTTTAGCGACAACCTATATAATGCGTATCGTGTCGGAATGGTTAATATTCAATTTCAAAAACATCCAATTAAGAATCATCTGTAGAAGATTTGTAACAGTTGCAACTGTAAAAAAGGTGTAAAAACTTGTGGAAAACAGTGTGGTTAAAGGAGAAATTGATTGTTATGAACAGTTTCTCCTTTTACCCTGATGCTCCCTGAGATACATTGTCAAATAGGCCATAAATACTCAGTTTCAAAAGTTTCAAAAACATAAACAAACATATTAAAACATGAAATTTGTTTTAAAAATCAATCTTCAAAGGCAAATAGTAGCTTTGAAACTTTTAAAACTATTTCAGTTGATTATTATTGTTTGTAGAAGCAGTGTGGCCACAATATGAAGCTTGCGCCAGTCAGTAGCTGTCAATTTAATTGAATTTCAATTTAAATTAATTTGAATTTAATTCTGAATTCAAAATTTGACTCACCAGGAGTAAAATTTCAATCACATCTAGTTTTTCATAACATGATTGTGTTGTAGTCCAAATTTGAGGCAGAAAGGTTGAAAATTGGCTGAGATATTGAATTTTTAAAAAATGAGTACAAACTGCCTTTAGGTTGCAGCTCACTCATTTTTTCTCCTATATAAATACATGTAAATTCCACATTTTCAACACAATGACACAAATTCCACAACATTCGTTTGGCTATATGGGTGCCTAATGTGAATAGATTGCCCCTAGGACTCTTGAAAAATCCCATTTAAACCAGATCATGATGCATTGGATTTTCCGCAAAATCAGCTCAAACACACGTACCGTCTAAATTCCAAGACAAAACAGTCGGCTTAATCTACACCCCCCTGGAGAACACCAACCAGCTGAACACAAAAAGTAGTCCTGAAAAATAAAGAAAATATTGGCTTACTTACTGCAAAAGAATACATTGTCAAAGATCTAACCATAAAAGAGCAGAAAGTTCTTCTTTATATGCCTATTTACACACTTGAAAATGGGGGTAAATTTTTTTTAGGGACTATTTCAGCACCCTACGACCCCGGAAGTACTTGGCCAGGTGACCTTACACCTAAATGAAACCTAAATTTTTTTTAAAAACTCAAAGAAAGAGTTTATTCTAGCTATCTAGTACATGAACATCTGTAAAATACAATTATAGCCACAGAGTGTGCGGTTTCAAGCAAATGATGTCTCCTCAAAAAGATGCATGTCTCGCGACTAAACTTGTATCCGCGACTGTTTTTTGCCTTTCTTCGGACTTGCCTTGTAGCTCCAAATTTTGCTCTAAAACAAGAAAACTATTTCAACCGCAGTGAATTCTAATTCATCCTCAATGTTTAAAGGTGTTATTTGCCATTAGAATTGGTGGGACAGCAATTCTAATGAAAAATTTTTCAAATAAGCGGGGTTTTAGCGACAACCTATATAATGCGTATCGTGTCGGAATGGTTAATATTCAATTTCAAAAACATCCAATTAAGAATCATCTGTAGAAGATTTGTAACAGTTGCAACTGTAAAAAAGGTGTAAAAACTTGTGGAAAACAGTGTGGTTAAAGGAGAAATTGATTGTTATGAACAGTTTCTCCTTTTACCCTGATGCTCCCTGAGATACATTGTCAAATAGGCCATAAATACTCAGTTTCAAAAGTTTCAAAAACATAAACAAACATATTAAAACATGAAATTTGTTTTAAAAATCAATCTTCAAAGGCAAATAGTAGCTTTGAAACTTTTAAAACTATTTCAGTTGATTATTATTGTTTGTAGAAGCAGTGTGGCCACAATATGAAGCTTGCGCCAGTCAGTAGCTGTCAATTTAATTGAATTTCAATTTAAATTAATTTGAATTTAATTCTGAATTCAAAATTTGACTCACCAGGAGTAAAATTTCAATCACATCTAGTTTTTCATAACATGATTGTGTTGTAGTCCAAATTTGAGGCAGAAAGGTTGAAAATTGGCTGAGATATTGAATTTTTAAAAAATGAGTACAAACTGCCTTTAGGTTGCAGCTCACTCATTTTTTCTCCTATATAAATACATGTAAATTCCACATTTTCAACACAATGACACAAATTCCACAACATTCGTTTGGCTATATGGGTGCCTAATGTGAATAGATTGCCCCTAGGACTCTTGAAAAATCCCATTTAAACCAGATCATGATGCATTGGATTTTCCGCAAAATCAGCTCAAACACACGTACCGTCTAAATTCCAAGACAAAACAGTCGGCTTAATCTACACCCCCCTGGAGAACACCAACCAGCTGAACACAAAAAGTAGTCCTGAAAAATAAAGAAAATATTGGCTTACTTACTGCAAAAGAATACATTGTCAAAGATCTAACCATAAAAGAGCAGAAAGTTCTTCTTTATATGCCTATTTACACACTTGAAAATGGGGGTAAATTTTTTTTAGGGACTATTTCAGCACCCTACGACCCCGGAAGTACTTGGCCAGGTGACCTTACACCTAAATGAAACCTAAATTTTTTTTAAAAACTCAAAGAAAGAGTTTATTCTAGCTATCTAGTACATGAACATCTGTAAAATACAATTATAGCCACAGAGTGTGCGGTTTCAAGCAAATGATGTCTCCTCAAAAAGATGCATGTCTCGCGACTAAACTTGTATCCGCGACTGTTTTTTGCCTTTCTTCGGACTTGCCTTGTAGCTCCAAATTTTGCTCTAAAACAAGAAAACTATTTCAACCGCAGTGAATTCTAATTCATCCTCAATGTTTAAAGGTGTTATTTGCCATTAGAATTGGTGGGACAGCAATTCTAATGAAAAATTTTTCAAATAAGCGGGGTTTTAGCGACAACCTATATAATGCGTATCGTGTCGGAATGGTTAATATTCAATTTCAAAAACATCCAATTAAGAATCATCTGTAGAAGATTTGTAACAGTTGCAACTGTAAAAAAGGTGTAAAAACTTGTGGAAAACAGTGTGGTTAAAGGAGAAATTGATTGTTATGAACAGTTTCTCCTTTTACCCTGATGCTCCCTGAGATACATTGTCAAATAGGCCATAAATACTCAGTTTCAAAAGTTTCAAAAACATAAACAAACATATTAAAACATGAAATTTGTTTTAAAAATCAATCTTCAAAGGCAAATAGTAGCTTTGAAACTTTTAAAACTATTTCAGTTGATTATTATTGTTTGTAGAAGCAGTGTGGCCACAATATGAAGCTTGCGCCAGTCAGTAGCTGTCAATTTAATTGAATTTCAATTTAAATTAATTTGAATTTAATTCTGAATTCAAAATTTGACTCACCAGGAGTAAAATTTCAATCACATCTAGTTTTTCATAACATGATTGTGTTGTAGTCCAAATTTGAGGCAGAAAGGTTGAAAATTGGCTGAGATATTGAATTTTTAAAAAATGAGTACAAACTGCCTTTAGGTTGCAGCTCACTCATTTTTTCTCCTATATAAATACATGTAAATTCCACATTTTCAACACAATGACACAAATTCCACAACATTCGTTTGGCTATATGGGTGCCTAATGTGAATAGATTGCCCCTAGGACTCTTGAAAAATCCCATTTAAACCAGATCATGATGCATTGGATTTTCCGCAAAATCAGCTCAAACACACGTACCGTCTAAATTCCAAGACAAAACAGTCGGCTTAATCTACACCCCCCTGGAGAACACCAACCAGCTGAACACAAAAAGTAGTCCTGAAAAATAAAGAAAATATTGGCTTACTTACTGCAAAAGAATACATTGTCAAAGATCTAACCATAAAAGAGCAGAAAGTTCTTCTTTATATGCCTATTTACACACTTGAAAATGGGGGTAAATTTTTTTTAGGGACTATTTCAGCACCCTACGACCCCGGAAGTACTTGGCCAGGTGACCTTACACCTAAATGAAACCTAAATTTTTTTTAAAAACTCAAAGAAAGAGTTTATTCTAGCTATCTAGTACATGAACATCTGTAAAATACAATTATAGCCACAGAGTGTGCGGTTTCAAGCAAATGATGTCTCCTCAAAAAGATGCATGTCTCGCGACTAAACTTGTATCCGCGACTGTTTTTTGCCTTTCTTCGGACTTGCCTTGTAGCTCCAAATTTTGCTCTAAAACAAGAAAACTATTTCAACCGCAGTGAATTCTAATTCATCCTCAATGTTTAAAGGTGTTATTTGCCATTAGAATTGGTGGGACAGCAATTCTAATGAAAAATTTTTCAAATAAGCGGGGTTTTAGCGACAACCTATATAATGCGTATCGTGTCGGAATGGTTAATATTCAATTTCAAAAACATCCAATTAAGAATCATCTGTAGAAGATTTGTAACAGTTGCAACTGTAAAAAAGGTGTAAAAACTTGTGGAAAACAGTGTGGTTAAAGGAGAAATTGATTGTTATGAACAGTTTCTCCTTTTACCCTGATGCTCCCTGAGATACATTGTCAAATAGGCCATAAATACTCAGTTTCAAAAGTTTCAAAAACATAAACAAACATATTAAAACATGAAATTTGTTTTAAAAATCAATCTTCAAAGGCAAATAGTAGCTTTGAAACTTTTAAAACTATTTCAGTTGATTATTATTGTTTGTAGAAGCAGTGTGGCCACAATATGAAGCTTGCGCCAGTCAGTAGCTGTCAATTTAATTGAATTTCAATTTAAATTAATTTGAATTTAATTCTGAATTCAAAATTTGACTCACCAGGAGTAAAATTTCAATCACATCTAGTTTTTCATAACATGATTGTGTTGTAGTCCAAATTTGAGGCAGAAAGGTTGAAAATTGGCTGAGATATTGAATTTTTAAAAAATGAGTACAAACTGCCTTTAGGTTGCAGCTCACTCATTTTTTCTCCTATATAAATACATGTAAATTCCACATTTTCAACACAATGACACAAATTCCACAACATTCGTTTGGCTATATGGGTGCCTAATGTGAATAGATTGCCCCTAGGACTCTTGAAAAATCCCATTTAAACCAGATCATGATGCATTGGATTTTCCGCAAAATCAGCTCAAACACACGTACCGTCTAAATTCCAAGACAAAACAGTCGGCTTAATCTACACCCCCCTGGAGAACACCAACCAGCTGAACACAAAAAGTAGTCCTGAAAAATAAAGAAAATATTGGCTTACTTACTGCAAAAGAATACATTGTCAAAGATCTAACCATAAAAGAGCAGAAAGTTCTTCTTTATATGCCTATTTACACACTTGAAAATGGGGGTAAATTTTTTTTAGGGACTATTTCAGCACCCTACGACCCCGGAAGTACTTGGCCAGGTGACCTTACACCTAAATGAAACCTAAATTTTTTTTAAAAACTCAAAGAAAGAGTTTATTCTAGCTATCTAGTACATGAACATCTGTAAAATACAATTATAGCCACAGAGTGTGCGGTTTCAAGCAAATGATGTCTCCTCAAAAAGATGCATGTCTCGCGACTAAACTTGTATCCGCGACTGTTTTTTGCCTTTCTTCGGACTTGCCTTGTAGCTCCAAATTTTGCTCTAAAACAAGAAAACTATTTCAACCGCAGTGAATTCTAATTCATCCTCAATGTTTAAAGGTGTTATTTGCCATTAGAATTGGTGGGACAGCAATTCTAATGAAAAATTTTTCAAATAAGCGGGGTTTTAGCGACAACCTATATAATGCGTATCGTGTCGGAATGGTTAATATTCAATTTCAAAAACATCCAATTAAGAATCATCTGTAGAAGATTTGTAACAGTTGCAACTGTAAAAAAGGTGTAAAAACTTGTGGAAAACAGTGTGGTTAAAGGAGAAATTGATTGTTATGAACAGTTTCTCCTTTTACCCTGATGCTCCCTGAGATACATTGTCAAATAGGCCATAAATACTCAGTTTCAAAAGTTTCAAAAACATAAACAAACATATTAAAACATGAAATTTGTTTTAAAAATCAATCTTCAAAGGCAAATAGTAGCTTTGAAACTTTTAAAACTATTTCAGTTGATTATTATTGTTTGTAGAAGCAGTGTGGCCACAATATGAAGCTTGCGCCAGTCAGTAGCTGTCAATTTAATTGAATTTCAATTTAAATTAATTTGAATTTAATTCTGAATTCAAAATTTGACTCACCAGGAGTAAAATTTCAATCACATCTAGTTTTTCATAACATGATTGTGTTGTAGTCCAAATTTGAGGCAGAAAGGTTGAAAATTGGCTGAGATATTGAATTTTTAAAAAATGAGTACAAACTGCCTTTAGGTTGCAGCTCACTCATTTTTTCTCCTATATAAATACATGTAAATTCCACATTTTCAACACAATGACACAAATTCCACAACATTCGTTTGGCTATATGGGTGCCTAATGTGAATAGATTGCCCCTAGGACTCTTGAAAAATCCCATTTAAACCAGATCATGATGCATTGGATTTTCCGCAAAATCAGCTCAAACACACGTACCGTCTAAATTCCAAGACAAAACAGTCGGCTTAATCTACACCCCCCTGGAGAACACCAACCAGCTGAACACAAAAAGTAGTCCTGAAAAATAAAGAAAATATTGGCTTACTTACTGCAAAAGAATACATTGTCAAAGATCTAACCATAAAAGAGCAGAAAGTTCTTCTTTATATGCCTATTTACACACTTGAAAATGGGGGTAAATTTTTTTTAGGGACTATTTCAGCACCCTACGACCCCGGAAGTACTTGGCCAGGTGACCTTACACCTAAATGAAACCTAAATTTTTTTTAAAAACTCAAAGAAAGAGTTTATTCTAGCTATCTAGTACATGAACATCTGTAAAATACAATTATAGCCACAGAGTGTGCGGTTTCAAGCAAATGATGTCTCCTCAAAAAGATGCATGTCTCGCGACTAAACTTGTATCCGCGACTGTTTTTTGCCTTTCTTCGGACTTGCCTTGTAGCTCCAAATTTTGCTCTAAAACAAGAAAACTATTTCAACCGCAGTGAATTCTAATTCATCCTCAATGTTTAAAGGTGTTATTTGCCATTAGAATTGGTGGGACAGCAATTCTAATGAAAAATTTTTCAAATAAGCGGGGTTTTAGCGACAACCTATATAATGCGTATCGTGTCGGAATGGTTAATATTCAATTTCAAAAACATCCAATTAAGAATCATCTGTAGAAGATTTGTAACAGTTGCAACTGTAAAAAAGGTGTAAAAACTTGTGGAAAACAGTGTGGTTAAAGGAGAAATTGATTGTTATGAACAGTTTCTCCTTTTACCCTGATGCTCCCTGAGATACATTGTCAAATAGGCCATAAATACTCAGTTTCAAAAGTTTCAAAAACATAAACAAACATATTAAAACATGAAATTTGTTTTAAAAATCAATCTTCAAAGGCAAATAGTAGCTTTGAAACTTTTAAAACTATTTCAGTTGATTATTATTGTTTGTAGAAGCAGTGTGGCCACAATATGAAGCTTGCGCCAGTCAGTAGCTGTCAATTTAATTGAATTTCAATTTAAATTAATTTGAATTTAATTCTGAATTCAAAATTTGACTCACCAGGAGTAAAATTTCAATCACATCTAGTTTTTCATAACATGATTGTGTTGTAGTCCAAATTTGAGGCAGAAAGGTTGAAAATTGGCTGAGATATTGAATTTTTAAAAAATGAGTACAAACTGCCTTTAGGTTGCAGCTCACTCATTTTTTCTCCTATATAAATACATGTAAATTCCACATTTTCAACACAATGACACAAATTCCACAACATTCGTTTGGCTATATGGGTGCCTAATGTGAATAGATTGCCCCTAGGACTCTTGAAAAATCCCATTTAAACCAGATCATGATGCATTGGATTTTCCGCAAAATCAGCTCAAACACACGTACCGTCTAAATTCCAAGACAAAACAGTCGGCTTAATCTACACCCCCCTGGAGAACACCAACCAGCTGAACACAAAAAGTAGTCCTGAAAAATAAAGAAAATATTGGCTTACTTACTGCAAAAGAATACATTGTCAAAGATCTAACCATAAAAGAGCAGAAAGTTCTTCTTTATATGCCTATTTACACACTTGAAAATGGGGGTAAATTTTTTTTAGGGACTATTTCAGCACCCTACGACCCCGGAAGTACTTGGCCAGGTGACCTTACACCTAAATGAAACCTAAATTTTTTTTAAAAACTCAAAGAAAGAGTTTATTCTAGCTATCTAGTACATGAACATCTGTAAAATACAATTATAGCCACAGAGTGTGCGGTTTCAAGCAAATGATGTCTCCTCAAAAAGATGCATGTCTCGCGACTAAACTTGTATCCGCGACTGTTTTTTGCCTTTCTTCGGACTTGCCTTGTAGCTCCAAATTTTGCTCTAAAACAAGAAAACTATTTCAACCGCAGTGAATTCTAATTCATCCTCAATGTTTAAAGGTGTTATTTGCCATTAGAATTGGTGGGACAGCAATTCTAATGAAAAATTTTTCAAATAAGCGGGGTTTTAGCGACAACCTATATAATGCGTATCGTGTCGGAATGGTTAATATTCAATTTCAAAAACATCCAATTAAGAATCATCTGTAGAAGATTTGTAACAGTTGCAACTGTAAAAAAGGTGTAAAAACTTGTGGAAAACAGTGTGGTTAAAGGAGAAATTGATTGTTATGAACAGTTTCTCCTTTTACCCTGATGCTCCCTGAGATACATTGTCAAATAGGCCATAAATACTCAGTTTCAAAAGTTTCAAAAACATAAACAAACATATTAAAACATGAAATTTGTTTTAAAAATCAATCTTCAAAGGCAAATAGTAGCTTTGAAACTTTTAAAACTATTTCAGTTGATTATTATTGTTTGTAGAAGCAGTGTGGCCACAATATGAAGCTTGCGCCAGTCAGTAGCTGTCAATTTAATTGAATTTCAATTTAAATTAATTTGAATTTAATTCTGAATTCAAAATTTGACTCACCAGGAGTAAAATTTCAATCACATCTAGTTTTTCATAACATGATTGTGTTGTAGTCCAAATTTGAGGCAGAAAGGTTGAAAATTGGCTGAGATATTGAATTTTTAAAAAATGAGTACAAACTGCCTTTAGGTTGCAGCTCACTCATTTTTTCTCCTATATAAATACATGTAAATTCCACATTTTCAACACAATGACACAAATTCCACAACATTCGTTTGGCTATATGGGTGCCTAATGTGAATAGATTGCCCCTAGGACTCTTGAAAAATCCCATTTAAACCAGATCATGATGCATTGGATTTTCCGCAAAATCAGCTCAAACACACGTACCGTCTAAATTCCAAGACAAAACAGTCGGCTTAATCTACACCCCCCTGGAGAACACCAACCAGCTGAACACAAAAAGTAGTCCTGAAAAATAAAGAAAATATTGGCTTACTTACTGCAAAAGAATACATTGTCAAAGATCTAACCATAAAAGAGCAGAAAGTTCTTCTTTATATGCCTATTTACACACTTGAAAATGGGGGTAAATTTTTTTTAGGGACTATTTCAGCACCCTACGACCCCGGAAGTACTTGGCCAGGTGACCTTACACCTAAATGAAACCTAAATTTTTTTTAAAAACTCAAAGAAAGAGTTTATTCTAGCTATCTAGTACATGAACATCTGTAAAATACAATTATAGCCACAGAGTGTGCGGTTTCAAGCAAATGATGTCTCCTCAAAAAGATGCATGTCTCGCGACTAAACTTGTATCCGCGACTGTTTTTTGCCTTTCTTCGGACTTGCCTTGTAGCTCCAAATTTTGCTCTAAAACAAGAAAACTATTTCAACCGCAGTGAATTCTAATTCATCCTCAATGTTTAAAGGTGTTATTTGCCATTAGAATTGGTGGGACAGCAATTCTAATGAAAAATTTTTCAAATAAGCGGGGTTTTAGCGACAACCTATATAATGCGTATCGTGTCGGAATGGTTAATATTCAATTTCAAAAACATCCAATTAAGAATCATCTGTAGAAGATTTGTAACAGTTGCAACTGTAAAAAAGGTGTAAAAACTTGTGGAAAACAGTGTGGTTAAAGGAGAAATTGATTGTTATGAACAGTTTCTCCTTTTACCCTGATGCTCCCTGAGATACATTGTCAAATAGGCCATAAATACTCAGTTTCAAAAGTTTCAAAAACATAAACAAACATATTAAAACATGAAATTTGTTTTAAAAATCAATCTTCAAAGGCAAATAGTAGCTTTGAAACTTTTAAAACTATTTCAGTTGATTATTATTGTTTGTAGAAGCAGTGTGGCCACAATATGAAGCTTGCGCCAGTCAGTAGCTGTCAATTTAATTGAATTTCAATTTAAATTAATTTGAATTTAATTCTGAATTCAAAATTTGACTCACCAGGAGTAAAATTTCAATCACATCTAGTTTTTCATAACATGATTGTGTTGTAGTCCAAATTTGAGGCAGAAAGGTTGAAAATTGGCTGAGATATTGAATTTTTAAAAAATGAGTACAAACTGCCTTTAGGTTGCAGCTCACTCATTTTTTCTCCTATATAAATACATGTAAATTCCACATTTTCAACACAATGACACAAATTCCACAACATTCGTTTGGCTATATGGGTGCCTAATGTGAATAGATTGCCCCTAGGACTCTTGAAAAATCCCATTTAAACCAGATCATGATGCATTGGATTTTCCGCAAAATCAGCTCAAACACACGTACCGTCTAAATTCCAAGACAAAACAGTCGGCTTAATCTACACCCCCCTGGAGAACACCAACCAGCTGAACACAAAAAGTAGTCCTGAAAAATAAAGAAAATATTGGCTTACTTACTGCAAAAGAATACATTGTCAAAGATCTAACCATAAAAGAGCAGAAAGTTCTTCTTTATATGCCTATTTACACACTTGAAAATGGGGGTAAATTTTTTTTAGGGACTATTTCAGCACCCTACGACCCCGGAAGTACTTGGCCAGGTGACCTTACACCAAAATCCGAGAGATAAAAAAAGAGAAATGGATATTATTTTAAATGATACGGTCGATCTAAACGATCTTAAGGTTTGTTTAGAAATAAAACTGTGTTATCATTGTTTTATTATTTCCAAATAGTGATATAATCTCGAAAATGACTGAAAATAACGGTTGAGACGAAGTAATATTGTATTCGGATAGAACAAATTTCGGATACTCTATGTTTAAGACAAGTTTAACTGTTAATGTCTGTTATCTGAAATATGAATAGACTTGTCTTATAATATAATTATTTTTTGCCCACAAGGTAGCAGAGTGCATATTTACTGGAATTGCCATGACTGCTAATAGATCAAGTAAGATGGCCCTTTATTATCTTGGGTAAACTCTGAAGTAATTTTTCAATGGAGGTCAAAAGTGGATAGAGGATTTTTTTTTTTTTTAGATCAGACTGTACTTTCAGGGACACTCTAAGACACCATTTTGTCAAGCAGACATCAGATAGTTATTATCACCAGTGTCTGATCTAGGTCGTACGATTGCGGGAATCTCCGGCATTTCTTAAAGATCACACATGTTTTTTTTCATTAAGCGCAGGATGATTGCACAAAAAAAATCAAAAAGGAATATCAATAATTCTAGCCTTTGACAGCAAGGCGCATTTAACTGTTTACCGTTTTCTTAAAGTGGTATCATAAGAGTGAATTCCCTTATATTGTTTACTATGGTTCACTTCAATCACAACTTAGACTGTGCATTTTTAACTTTAGTTATCCCTACTTTTGTATTTCTATTAGTAGCAGTCGAAGTCTACAAATGATTTAATGAATCTTTTTAAACAAACATTTGATTACATTCAATTACATTTTCATTATGCTCATTATTCAGACACTTTGTAAACCATGTACAGGGGTGTGGAATTCCCATGCCCGACTTGTCGGACTCGGCTTTTGTACTTGAGGACAAGTAGATTTTTCTAAGCCACTTGTCCAAGGACAAGTAAATACCAGGGCAAATCTTGGAATGTTACTTAAAAGAAATAAAAGAGAAATCATCCTAATGTTCATATCATAGGGTAGAAAACATTGTTTTTAATGAAGAAAATGCTGGATACCAGCATTTTCTTCATCAAAAGGCAATGTTTTTTTTCAATTTTTTCTATTTAGCGGACAAGTACATTTTGATCCGCTTTTACTTGTCCAGGGACAAGTGGAGAAAACTCGTATTTCCACACCCCTGATGTATACTTGTTTTTTGAAAATTACAGCGCTTCCGTCAACAATATGAAGAACAAATGGCGCGTGGTACTCCCAGTGAGAAAGCACAGTTTGAGTATGCAATATGTCTAGTGCGCAGTCGACCACAGGCAGACATTAAACATGGTATAGCACTACTAGAAGGTCAGTTTCAATAGTTTATTTAGAATTAAGAATAGCCCTTATTCTGCTGAAAATCAGTTTTGTTTCAACTAATTATATATGCAAAATGAAATCTTACGTACATTTAAAACTAATAAAACTTATCTTTTTGTAGATCTTATGTGTGACAAGTCATAGTTATCACAATGGCATCTCAGGGTTGGCAAGTATTGACCAGGGCGGTTTTAACCAGGCGGTTTTAACCAGTTAGATCCGCCCCAATCAATACTCCTCAAAGTGGTCAATACTGGTCAATACTGGTCAAATGCAAAAGACCAGGTGGTCAATACTGGTTAATTTAAACATTTTAATTGGCTGATTAAGATTAAGTAGTCAAATTAGTGTTTATTATTGTATGAAATATAGTACATATTATGTATGTATACTGTATGCATATATGGACATAAACTGATTTATCAATATGCTGGCTATGGTCATGGTAAAGGCTATCTGTAATGTTACCATGAATGAAAACCCTGAACTGGTAAAGGAAAGTTAATTGACCAGATTTTGACACTTATCAAATTTGAAGCACTTTTACACATTTCAAATTGCAATCAGATGTCAAGCACAATTTGTATCATCTCCATGACCAGTTAATGGATGTTAATAGAACTAAGAATCTCCAATAGGTCTTCAAACAGTCGTACAGACTTGTTGATCCATAGGAGTTTCCAATAGATCTTTAAACAGTCATTCAGTTTTTTCAGACAAATATTTTGGCCTTTAAATGACTGTAACAAATTTTACCTATTACTCTTAATCAATTCTTTTATTATAAGATTATTTAGTTGTTCAAATATGCAATATGCAATACATTTTTTTGTAATGAAATATAATGACTCCTTGAAAATACCAATTGACCACCAATGGACCACCTATCAACCACTGTATTGACCAGATTGCTTTTAGCATTTCAAAATTGAACAAGATGTGTTTGTGAAACACGAATGCCCCCATAACAGTGATCTCTCGATAAGGCAAAGGTTAAGTTTTTCCGGTTAAGTTTTCGGACAGGCGGACAGACAGGAGTGAAACAATATGCCCCCGATCTCTCGATACAGGGGCATTAAAACTTGTTTCCTTTTATTACTATTACTATATCACTTATTCTGGTTGCATTAGTTATTAAGCCTATTTAATAATAATACAAGAATATGGTACATAATGGTATAATAATAGGGTATGGTTTAATGCCCAATCAACCACCACCAATCAACCAGTATTGACAGGTTAAAACCAGTATTGACCACTGGTCTGGTCAATACTCCAATCAACCGGTCGATTGCCAACCCTGTGGCATCTTGGTGACTCTCTGTATCAGCGTGTGTATGTGTCTGTCTAGTTGCGATAACATACCCCCATCCGGGGTATGTTATCGCAACTAGACAGACACATACACACGCTGATGCTAGGTGGCTATGCAACAACATACACTTGACTTGAAGCTGAACCCCCATACCCTTAACTAAACTCTATAGATTCAAATACACACCGTACAACTGGTTGCGACCATGGCAGGTGAGAGACAACCACGACAGCATCGGAACATTATGCCGCGGAGACAGTAGGTCAAATAAATTGATTCTTGTAAATAAACGATTCAAGCTTTGGTATTCTAAAGCAGATAAATGATCGTGTAAGTGTTCAGCGCTTCTATAGAATTAATCTTTATTCAATTCCCTCGAAAATAAGGCCACAATCATTGATTATTTCAGAGGTTTCCCATGAAATATTACGAAATTAGACTTTATGCTCTCATATTTTGCATATCTCTCAATAAATGCTATTTTAACTTGTACACGGCTGTAGTCTAATCATCCGCCAATATTTATTCCAAAATTGAAGCCAAAATTAAAAAAATAAACATACAGCGGGTCGTAGTAGAAAAAATGTTGCCTCTGTAGACAGTCGGAATTTCAGGTAGTTGATGTAGATGACAGAACTGAATTATTTGTAATTGCGGATGTCGACAGACCCATATTCAGATTTTCGCATAAAAATGATAATTTTTGGTGTCGTATTTTGCAATAACACATCAAAACAATTTAGATCGACAAACATGCTGACATTCATGTCCACTATTTTTCAAACGACAGTGTGTTACAACGAAAATTATTTCAAGGGATTTAAAGTAGGATTTCAAATGCAAACCAAATTGTGACCAGACTGAATATCTCGTATACGTTTTTTTACTTGTAATTCCAGTGACTAAGTATACAATCGGCGAGTCAAAATAGAAAATTCTAATGGAAAACATAGTTGGCCTGTCATTCATTATCTTTCGTAAACTTTCGATGATATCCATGAGTTCACAAGAATGATTTTTATTTTAGATAAAATAAAATATTGCTAACATAGCCAGGGATCGAAAAATAAATGATAAATGAAAATCTATCTGTTACTTTTCTACATATTTCTTGGGTTAAAAATAGAAACGTCGCTGAGAAGAAAAGCTAGCATACACCCTAGTGAACAAACTGCGGAACAGCTTTATATACGCCCCTCTATTGATTGATCTTTTTATTAGTTGAAAGGTCCGTGCTTCGAAGTAAACTATAGGGAATTTCAAACCTTATACTTATCAAATAGACAGATTGATGCAGAAAGCTAAAAAATATTATTTCAAGTATGTAGGCCTATCTTTTTCATGTTCTCAAAAATAATCCCGCGTTGTGTTTTAATTTCAAATCAAGAAAACACCCCATGTATTTGAAGCTGACTAATTACATTGAAATAATGATGAAAATCTAATCAACTATTTCTTCTTCTTCTTTATCTTCTTCATTTTATGCCATTACATTCAACGCCCTTAGGAACTTAATCGCTGTTTTTGTTTATATTTGTTAGAAAAGTATTGTGAAACATTATTGACCTGTCACTCATTTAATATTCCTGCTCGACAGTGGTACTCATTCTTTCTGACTATTTTTCTCTCATCAATGGGTTGATGTTCGTTAACCTATGTGAGATAGTAGCTGGAGGCTAGGTACGGATGTGATGGTTGAACAGGTGAGAGAAATACCAGAAATCCATTGTTAGGTGCTCCAGCCGCCGAGATAAAACTGCAACAAGAGCACCGCCTACTGGTGCCTACCCTAGGCTGTCGAGTGCTGGATGGTGGGAAAAAATCTAAGTCGAAAAAGGGGCATAATTTGCACAAAATGCATCTAGAGTTATCCCCCTTGATAGTATAGGTTGCCCTTTTGATGTTGAACATGTGTGCCAAGTTTAAAGTGAATGCCTTCGGTAGAACCAGAGATATAACAAAATGTCAAAGTTTTCGCACGACGACGACAACAACAACGACGACAATGACGACGACACAGAGGCTATAGCAATACCTCGGGTTTTCACCGAAATGACCCTTTTGAATGAGTTTTGACCCTCCAGAATTAGGAGTCAATGACCCCTTGATATCTAACACTAGCACAAGCCCTGTCTCAGGGATGAGAAATTCCCATGCCCAACTTGTCCGACACAGGCTTTTTCACTTGGGGACAAGTACTCTTTTTCTAGGTAACTTGTCCTTGGACAAGTAAATACTAAAGCAAATCTTGATAAAGTTCTTAAAAGATCTAGGAGACAAAGTCATCCTATTGTTTGTATCAAATGAGAGAAAACATTGTCTTTAATGAAGAAAATGCTGGGTAACAGCATTTTCTTCATTAAAAACAAAGTTCTTTCCCAATATTTATCAATTCATTTTTATGGGCAAGTTCATTTTGATCCTGGACAAGTTGGAAATCGACTTTTACTTGTCCATGGACAAGTGCGGAAAAGTCTTATTTCCACACCCCTGCCTGTCTGATTGTGGATCAGATCTAGACTAAGTCTTAGTATGCAGAAGCACATCTTAATATTGCGCATTTGTGATATATTATTTGAAATATCACATACAGGCTCATTTGTATCATTCAAGGTCGTACCTTTTCAAATACATTGATTTTATAAATATGGCTTTATTATCATAAAAACATAGATCTGAACAAACAATTAATTTATGTGGTCAGTTTTCTTCTAAAACCTCATAACCACAGCTTGTATAAAGCTGTAGTTATGAGGTTTGTGAAGAAAATTGATGATGTGTTCATTAAATACTTGATAAACAGACACAATGAGTCTGAGACCCCTTGTAGATTATCTGAGACAACAAGTAAATAATGCTATATTTAAACCCTATTTATATTTTTAGCTCACCTGAGCACGAAGTGCTCAAGGTGAGCTTTTAGGGTTACTTGATGTCTGACTTGAACATTTACCTTGTGGACACTAAAGAGGCAATATTTTTAGCCCAATCAACCTGAAAATTGACCAGAATGATTATCTTGATATCTGTGACAAGTTCGAAATTGAGTCAAGCAGGGTCAAAAAGTAGGTCATGGGGTCAAATCTTAGAAAAACCTTGTGGACACTCTAGGGGCCATGATTTTAGCCCAATCATCCTGAGAATTGGTCAGAAAAATTTTCTCGATGAAATCTTGGACAACTTCGAAATTGGATTAAGTGGGGTCAAAAACTAGGTCATGGGGTCAAATCTTAGAAAAATGATGTAGACACTGACTCTATAGGCCATATTTTTAGCCCAATCATTTTGAAAATTGGTCAGAATGTTTATCTTGATGAAATCTCAGACAAGTTCAAAATTGGTTCAAGCGGGGTCATGGGGTAAATCTTGTGATTTTTTTTAGATTGTTTATTCAGGTGAGCAATTAAGGGTCACTATGGCCCTCTTGTATTTTTTCAGATTTGATCAAGAGAACAGCAGATAGTGATACTCGGAGAGACTGCCTGTATTATTTAGCTTTTGCTTATACAAGAATAAAGGTATTTAAAAACAATTGGATGCCTGGGTGTAAAACAGTTGTAACTGCCTATTAACATAAAGGTAGTTGCAACTGTTTCACTCTGAGTCATTCATATGTGAAGTCTTCACCCAAGTAATCATAAAAACTGGTATTTTAATCCTTTCCCATTTTCAGCTCTGAGATTTTAATCACTGAAGATCATTACTTGATATTGTGGTCTGAGTGATCATTGTCATGCTAAAACTTTCTGCATTTTGTTAATATCTGTGGTATAAGTGAAGGCATTTCCTTGAAACAACCTTTGAGTGTATTTTGTACAAGTTATGTTATGTTATTAGGTCAAGGTCATGGTGGAAGGTCAAAAGGGTCACAGTTAAAAATCAAGTATTTGCAGGAAACATTTGTAGCTTCAAACTATGCTAACTTTGAATAATTGAATTTGTTTACATCATATTTAATTGGATCATGCTAAATCATCAGTTTGATCTACTTCTAGGAGTATGGAGATGCCATGAAATGTACTGATGCTTTTCTGAAGATTGAACCAAGAAACCACCAAGTAGCTGAATTACAGAAATACATAAAGAGCAAAATGAGCAAAGGTAAAAATTACATGCCCTTCTTGTATGTTCATCTACCTGTCTACCTGTCTTCAAAATAGAAGTTCTAAAGGACAGGATATTTTTGACTGTAGATAAAGATATATATAATATATACTAAGTGTATTTTATGAAAAAAATATCTAATGAGGTTGGGAGAATTGAAAATTGTCGATGCTTTGCCGAGAGAGTTAGATATTTTTTTCATACAATGCACTAAGTTTGTATTATATTTATCTTATAACCTCTAATTGTCTTCTTTCTGCCAATGTTTCTTAATGAAATTAAAGCTTTTAAAGATAACCGCATTACATTGTTCTTAAAATAACTATGTGATATCATAAAAGCGGGATGATATCACACGGATATTTGTATCGTTATAAAATAAATTACAATGATGCTTGAACAATCATGCCGAAAGTTGTGTGTAAGCACAATAAAGAATTCTATCTGGAGATAAAGATAGTTATAGGCTATATACCCTCTTATCTGAACCTATGGATCAGAGTCAAATAAATTTCATATTTCAATAACTTTAAACCTATTCAAAAATAAGTCTCGTATTGGACATAATTACAGATTTGAACTAGTTCACAAGAACCATAACTCTACTCATCATATTTTGTGAATAGATGCCCTTTGTGGAATGACAAACATAGACTATTGGCCTGCTTTTATGGGGGACATAAATGTTTTACAAATATCTCTTGTTGATATGTATTATATATATATTTTACCCTGTGGATTTGTCTGTTTTGTGCCCTTGTCCCCAAACATTATAAACATTGGCCACAACTTTTGATTGTTAAATAAAAAGGCATTCATATTTCACAAATGATAGAGCATTCAAATTTCACAAATGATAGAGCATTCATATTTCACTTGTTTGTTGCTGCTTTTGCATTTGTCTTTTCTCAAGGTGCAAACTTCAAGGGCATCAGTCAAGGTTTTCAAAGTAAAATATTTGTTAAATTTAAAATTGGCCATTGCATGTGAAATATGCATCAGGAACTTTTTTTTAAAGTAAGAGCTACCTCATAATATCTTTGGAAATCATTGTTTGACAAAGGTATAATGTTTTATCCTTTTCTTGTATTACAGAGGGCCTGATGGGGATGGCCATAGTAGGAGGCGCAGCACTAGCTATAGGAGGACTGGTCGGACTAGGAGTAGCTTTAGCAAAGAAATGATTGAGACCCTCAGTCTTTGGGAATTAATACTTCCTTCTAGATTGATTATAATGAACGCAGACATTATTTATTGACTATATTATTGTTGAAGCATACCCTTGTTGTTATGCATAAGCCTTGAGTTAGGGACCATAGAATCTTTCTTGTTTTCAATTATGATATGTTAGAGTGGTAGTTTGAATGTTTTGTACTATTTGTTTTTATGCCCATGCCATGAAATGGCCAAGGGCATATAGCTTTTCTTCTGTCCCTGTGTGTGTGCATGTGTGTGTGTGCATGTTTGTGTGTCCTATTTTTATCCAAAACATAAAATGGCTCAGTTCTTTGCCAGGGTGATTACTAGTGTCATGCAAAGAGGTTGTTGTGATATGGCCAAGGTCAAGGTAACAGCTAAAGGTCAAATGGGTCACAGGTAAGAATAAAGTATTCCTGGGAGCATCTGTGTCTTACGCATTTCTAGTCTAGTAAATGCCTCACTGATCACAAATTTTTACTTGTCCAAATTTGAATATGTTTTAGACATCTACATAAAAAATATCAGAAAACAATAAACCATCTCCTCTTCTGAGCTTGTTTCCATCTATCTATGAACGAATTGATTCAATGTTGGATTTCACGACCTCTCTTTACATACCACTTATTAAAAGATTAGATGCTACATCATAGCTTCACTCATCAGGCATATTATTTCATTGGCACTATTTTCAAGATTTTGATCACATACATTGTTATTCTGAAAACTTGTAAGAAAAATGAACTAGTTCAAGTAGTACTTCAAAAATCATCCTCTGATATCTGGGGTCTCCCTTGTCGAAGATGGTATAGCATACTCCAGGATACTGTTTAATCATCATCACTTACAACCTTTTATACTCTGTTAAAGCCCCGTCTACGTTTAGAGTTAAAAAAATCACTATTTCATGAACATTCTTTGAATTTTTGTTGATATAGTATTATGTCCGAAATGTTGCAGGTCATTAGGTATTCATCAAGTTATGCCTATACACATATTTAGATCATTGCATCATAATCAAATGCAATACTGAAAATTGGAATGACAAATTCAAGCTTATCTTTGAGAATAAAAGTTTAGTTTTCGTGTACATAGTCGTTTGAGATCACTGCCTTGCATTTTGGAAACGTTCAAGAATACAGACAGGGGCATTAAAGCTGAATTATGATATTGTAATTATGATTGGATTATTTCTCAATTTAAACCACCATAAATAAGTTTTGTGCAATACTTATTGAAATCTGATGTGTTGAAAATGTTTCTAGATATTGTATAATAAAAAAGACAGGAATATGATTATACACTACAGAATTGATTTTTGATCCCCTATTTATTTTGAGTTTCATGATATTACTTGAACAGGTATATTGGTCACTTCGGTTTTGAATTTTAAAGGTATGAAGCTGTGAAATTCTTTTCATGCTCCCCGAAGGGAGAGCATATAGCCGCCGCTTCGTCTGTAATTCCGTCCGTCTGTCCATCCGTCAGTCCCCACCTATTTCTCCATAACCCTTGGGCCAAATCAAATGAAATTTACCATGTGAACTCCCTATGATATAGTGATGATGCGTTTGTGACGGTTTTTGGATTTGAGGCCTGGTCACGGGAAAAGGGGACTTAGGGTAAAAAACAGTTTTTCCCAATTTTCTCCTAGCCTACAGTCAGAATTTAGTGAAATTTTATATTTGAGTAGCAAATCAGATGCCCTTTACTATAAATAATTTGAAATTAACGTAAAATAATATATATCATGGAAAAAGGGGGCTAAATGTTTGTTACCTTACGTTAGCATGTAAAATAGTAATTTCGTCCGTCCGTCCATCCCCACCTATTTCTCCATAACCCTTGGGCCAAATCAAATGAAACTTACCATGTGAACTTCCTATGATATAATGTTGATGCATCTTTGATGGTTTTTTGATTTGAGGCCTCGTCAAGGGAAAAGGGGACTTAGGGTAAAAAACAGTTTTTCCCAAATTTCTCCTAGTCTAACAGTCAGAATTTAGTGAAATTTCATATTTGAGTAGCAAATCAGATGCCCTTTACTATAAACAATTTGAAATTAACGTAAAAAAAAATATATATCATGGAAAAAGGGGGCTAAATGTTTGTTACCTTTACACTAGCGCTTAAAATACAGTTATTCTTTCATTTCTCCTAGTCTCATGCTCAGAATTTGATGAAATTTCACATTTCAGTAGCAAATCAGATGCTCTTTACCATAAAGTATTTAAAATTTGTGTCTCAAAAAATGACATGCAAAAAGGGGGTTTAATTTTTTTTTTTTTTTTTTTTTTTTACTCGAGGATAACACGATAAAGGGTCGTATGACTCTTATTTCCATCGTGGTCCTAACTCATTCAAGATCTTATCCTACACATAGAGAGAGAGGCATTGGTTTCGAACCACTGCTACCCACTTTTACAGCTGGGGCCCTGTCTATAAAGTGTCCTGCCCAAATACACTACCCGCCTCCGGTGGGGCTCGAACCTGCAACCACCAGATTACGAGTCGAGTGCGCTAACCACTCGGCCAACGAGCCAGACTTGTCACCTTTATGTTTGCTGTATAAGATAACACCTTATTTGAGTCCTTGCAATCTGACCACAGAGCATATCTCCTAAAGTATAATAGCTATCAACTTGAAACCTTATTGGTGGATAGAACTTATGGAAGAGAAGTGCAGTGCACAAGAACTACAACTCTTGCTTGCATAATTTTGGAGTTATTGCCCTTTGTTATTTTTTTAGCTCACCTGAGCACGAAGTGCTCAAGGGAGCTATTGTGATCGATCGTTGTCCGGCGTCCGTCTGTCCATCTGTCCGTCTGTCCGTCACGGCGTCAACTTTTTCTTTAAACGACATCTCCTCCTAAACTTATGGGTGAAAATCCACCAAACTTGGCAGAAATATTCCTTGGGTGGTCCCTTATGAAAATTGCTCAAATGTAAAGGATCCGTGCCATATCACGGGAAAAGGAGCCTTAATGACAAATTTCTTGTTTTCACTCTAGAAGCCACAAATATTGTCCAATCTTCATGAAACTTGGTCAGAATGTTTGTTAGGTCATGAGGATGAAGTCTATTGCAAATGGGAAGGATCTGTGCAATTTCATGGAAAAAGGAGCCTTAATGACAATTTTGTCAACAATATCTTTAAACGACATCTCCTCCTAAACTCATGGGTGAAAATCAACCAAACTTGGCAGAAATATTCCTTGGTTGGTCCCTTATGAAAATTGCTCAAATGTAAAGGATCCGTGCCATATCACGGGAAAAGGGGCCTTAATGACAAATTTCTTGTTTTCACTCTAGAAGCCACAAATGTGGTCCAATCTTCATGAAACTTGGTCAGAATGTTTGTTAGGTCGTGAGGATGAAGTCTATTGAAAATGGGAAGGATCCGTGCCATTTCACAGAAAAAGGCGCCTTAATGACAATTTTGTCAACAATATCTTTAAACGACATCTCCTCCTAAACTTATGGGTGAAAATCAACCAAACTTGGCAGAAATATTCCTTGGTTGGTCCCTTATGAAAATTGCTCAAATGGAAAGGATCCGTGCCATATCACGGGAAAAGGGGCCTTAATGACAAATTTCTGGTTTTCACTCTAGAAGCCACAAATGTGGTCCAATCTTCATGAAACTTGGTCAGAATGTTTGTTAGGTCATGAGGATGAAGTCTATTGAAAATGGGACGGAACAGTGCCATATCACAGGGAAAGGCGCCTTAATGACAATTTTTTTGTTTACTCTCTAGAAGCCAAAAATATGGTCCAATCATCATGAAACTTTGTCAGAATGTTTGTTAGGTCATGAGGATGAACTCATTTGAAAATGGGAAGTATACATGCCATATCACGGGAAAAGGGGCCTTAATGACAATTTTCTCGTAAGAGCTCCAAACGCCACAAATATAGTCCAATCTTCATGAAACTTGATCAAAATGTATTGCCAGGTCACAAGAATGAACTCTGTTGAAAATGGGAAGGTTCATGCCATATCATAGGAAATGCAGTCTTAATGATAATTTACTTGAAATATCAGGTGAGCGATTTAGGGCCCTCAGGGTCCTCTTGTTGATACTTAGATTATGTCTGGAGCATATCTCCTAAAGTATAATAGCTATCAACTTAAATCTTTATGGGTGGATAGATCTCATGGAGGAGAAGTGCAATACACCTGAACTACAACTCTTGCTTGTATAATTTTGGAGTAATTGCCCTTTGTTAGTTTTATTACTTAGATTTTATAGGCGGCAAATCCTTGACAGTACATGGAATCTTTTATCTATTAGGCTTCAGTTTACAATCAAGCTTTCTTGGCGGGGATGTCCATGTCCAACATGGCTCTTGTTTTTGTGACAATTTGCTGTTCAAATTGTTATCTGTTAGTATTTTTAGCTCACCTGATAACAAAGTGCTCAAGGTGAGCTAATTTGATTATCCAATGTCCGTCGTCAGTAGTGTGTTGTACGTCGTCCACAATTTCTTTGAACATCTTCTCCTAAACTAGAGGGCCTATCATGATGATGAAACTTGGAAGGAGTGTTTCTTGGCTTAGGCTCTACCAATGTTGTTCAAATAATTGAAATCCACCTTGGCAACAAAAAGGGGGGAAAAGGAAAATCTTTAAAAAATCTTCTTATCTGAAACCAGAAGACATACAGCCTTCATATTTGGTATGTAGCATCATCTAGAAGACCTCTACCAATTTTATTCATATCTTGACCCTTGGGTCATATTTGGGCTTCATCGGGCACGTCCTGTTTTACGTATAGGAACAAAGATATAGAATCTTAAAATATCATCTTCTCTGAAACTAGAAAGTATACAACTTTTATATTTGGTAGCATCTTCTACAAAATTTATATATATCATGACTCTGAAGTCAAATTTGGGCTACGTCAGGGTGCATCACTTTTTACTTAGAAACTGAACGAGAGAATATTTTCAAAAATATTCATCTCTGAAACCAGAAGGAAGTTAGTTCTTGTATTTAGTCTGTAGCACCATGTAGATGACAGCTTTAAAGTGTGTTCATATGAACATGTGGTCATATTTGGACTCCACCTTTGCATATTCAATTTTACACAGAAACAAAGTAGGAAATCTTTTAAATGCTACTTCTCTGAAACCATAAGGCAAACAGCCTTAATACTTAGTAGATAGCATAATTTAGCGTAACTTTACCAAGTTTGTTCATGTCATGCTCCTGGGGGTCAAATTCGGGCATTTAACTGACCCATCCCATTTTACACAGACACAAAGGAGGAAATCTTAAGATTTTTTTTTCTGAAACAAGAAGGCATTGACTTTCATATTAGTTATGTAGTTCCATTTAATTTACTTTCACCAAATTTGCTCATTACATGCCTCTAAAATAATACTACTACTAATAATAGCTCTAATAATAATAATAATAGCTTTATTTAGAGAAGGTAAACATGTTGAGACATGTACATATATGCACAAATCTTATTTGAGCCTGTGCGTGAGATTTCTGTCAATTTCAAATATGTGCAAAGTAAAGACTCTAACCAGCCTGTGCATCCACACAGTCTGACAAGAGTCTTCACTATGCGCTTAATGCATAGAAAAGGTCTTCAAGTATCTGTGGACTTTCGGATAATTTCCTGTTTATAATTTGTGACTGTCTACGCCTCTTAGTGTTTGCACCTCGCGAACATTTCAACTTGTTGTAAATGTCACGCACAGGCTCATTTTCAACACGGCCGTCAGAGAAAATGTGCAAATAAGGGCTGTGCTCGACCGTATCCTTCTTGCTAAGAAAGCCGAAAACAATTCAAACATAATCTGTTCTGAAAAATTCTAAGGTATTGATCTTATGTAGAAATTACCCCTTGTGGATATATATCTATTTAATTGATATGATGCGGTCAAAGAGACTCAGGTGAGCGATCTATGACCATCATCGTCATCTTGTTTCATTTTTTTTAGCTCAGCTGTTATCGGAGAGAAACCCCCAGTATTACAATAGTCTACATTTTGTGTAAACGATTAGCCTATTTTGATAACATTAAAAGGTAGTGTAACCGTACTTTAATTCCAAAAAGTCTCGGATCTCGCAAACGTGAACAGTGTTTACCGAGGTTTTCTAATGATTTCATTAGGAAACCTCGGTTAACATTGTGAAAGATCATTCGTTTCGAATTGTTACGGAACTATAACGGGTCCACTACCTTTAACAAGCCTACCAAGGTTTACCTGTAATATTGAAGAAAAAAACAGATAATTTAGACTAAGATCAGACTGCACGTCTTTTGAAGCCAATCCAAGGCCTTACTTTCCACTATAGCTCTGTGAAAAGTAGTCAACGAGTTGAAATTTTATAAATTTAAGTAAAACTGGTTCAAATGTCCAAAATTGGCAGTTTGTTTGGAAAGAAACATAAATTCAGAACGAAAGAGGTTACAAAGTAAAGAGACATGGTTCAAACAGGATACACGAATATCTTGCTATTTATTGCTGCCCCTTGTTCAGAGGCTGCACCTCAATGCTGTCTGGTTGTCTATCTCTCTGGATGTTTGAGCTCTACTGGATTCAGCCCAGCGGGGCTTATATCGTAGAAAGTTGGCCGTCTAAGCGTCAGTAAGTCCATGCGTAAATTATTCACTTCAACATCTCTAAACGACGGTTCTGAATTTCACCGAATTTCACAGGAATTATCCTTGGGACATCTTCTCAAAGATTCCTTAGTTAAATTTTGATCGGGTTGATAAAATGGGCACCACAGGCTGTTGCGTCACAAAAATTGTCTCGTGGCACATGTTGATATGTAAAAAATCACTTATTTAGAAACCATTGATCAGAATTCACCCAACCTTCACTGGAATGCCCTTTTAAATCTATTCGTTAAATTATGATGGGTTGATAACATCTCGACATAATAGAATGTTTTTATTAGTCTCGGCTTTCAGCTCCTGGCGGATGCCACTTAGGCGTTTGACATTGCGTTGTGCGTGCGTTCGTGTATCTGTACGCAGTTTTTGGAGACAGCATGTGTCAACGTGTTACGGCGAGCCCGTTGCATATTTGGAACGTGTCCATAGCCTTTAAGACGTGCTGGGGAAGTGTTTTTAAAAATTCCAACACGTACCGCACACACTAGCTAAATCTTTAAGGTGTGTCAGCCCTATAACTTCAAAGACAACTCAAGTTTCTGAACTACGCATTATCTTCGTTAAGACAGTATTGAATTGACCAGATACGGGATGCCGTTAGAATACCAAGCGATGTAACGGCCTTACGGCAAGCTACTCAGTGAATCTTCTGATACATTGACCACTACATCTAGTAAGAGTAATGACGTAATGTTTTCAGTGTAAAAATTCCTGTGACTCTATCATTTCTTTGTAATGATAAATCATGGTGTTTGGTCGTCATAGCTTAATATACCCTTCGTCCAGGACGACAAAACGTTGGAAACTGTTTACAAATGATAACCCGCTTTGCACACAAGTGTACGTGCAAAGCGGGGTATAATCTGCTAACAGTTTCCAATGATTTTTTTTTCTTCCTGAACGCAGGGCAGTATAAATTGCGAAAAAGACTTTCTTTGAATGGTTTATAACAGACAGTATACTCTAATGTTAGAAAAAGACAGGGAAAAACTAGTATATCTTAATGCCATGGTAGATTATCCGAACATAAGGCTACTATCTTTTGGATATAATAAATGTTATTCCGTTCCGAGTAATATTCCGGCGATTAATAGATAGAAGCCTTGAATGAATACAACTCAGAAATATTTATTGATGGATCACTTAATCTCCAAACGTTGTTTCATGTTCTATCGGGAATTCAGAATCGATATGGAAATTCAGGGTTTGGACTACAAAGAACCGGAATTTTCTGAACCATGTGTTGACCTAAAGGGGGGGGGGGGGGGTCCTAATCATCTTGACTGATTTCGGCCAAATATTCTTATAAATGCGGAAAATCTAGAAAAGTGTCCTATTTCATCTAATCTGTTGTGCTCGACTGAATCTTCAGACAATATATTTCTAAAGGGCGTTGTTAGGATGCATAAAAGGAAAATGGACCTTACTACCTACCATCTCCTACCGGGCGCCGGAAGGGAAAGCTCATTCGTAGACATTTTATATAATTTGAACGATGATGAATGATGTATTATAAGCTGTAGTTAAGATATGATTATTCACCATTGGCAAGATTTTTGAACTGATTTTTGTTTTTAATACGCACGTGCATATTGTCAACGAAATTATATTTTAATACATGAATCTTAATGAAGGCGTCTGACCTTAAACAAGAATTAAACCATTGGTTTGCGACTTGAAGGTCTATTTAAAACGCATTCTTTCGATTTCATTTCCTGTGATCATTATTGAGAAACGCAACGTTTTGAAATTACACCCGCTTTTCTCTTAGTGTGCACGCATAAAGCGGAGTTCCATTGCTTAAACGTTTTTCAAAGAGAAGATCTTGTTATTCGATAAAACTAAGAAAAAACAGCAACTAGTCTGTTACAGTGAAGTTATATCTAATGCCATGAACCTAGTGGTAGGCCTTCTTTAATAGCGAACACATACTGGCAAAAGTCCGTGCTCAAAATTCTTATTAATGAAGGCACGAATAAAGTGTTCAGTCAATCAGAACGCTCCAACTCTGATATACGAAAACTTGAAAGTAATTAAGATAGGATCATTACATGTTGTTTATACGAGTGTATAGTTCCGCAAGTTTATGTGAGTATCGAGAAACCGTTATTGCCTATCATTTTCAATGTAAAATTGATCTTTGACGCCTCACTATAAATTGTCCAACTGTAATTATCCAAAAAAGATATGACAGGCAACGATAATATTAGTTAATTTCATAGAGGTATGAAACTTAAAACCTAATCACACTCATGTACGAATACGCGAAGGGTGATTAGGTTTTTAGTTCTATACCTAAATGAAACCAATGAATACCTTCTTCATCTCTTAAATACCTCTCAAATACAGGAAACAATAGTTCTAAGGGAATGTGAACTATTCTCACACTTTGTCATCTGGTAACGGGCTTGTTAACCACTGATAATTCAGTGGTACTGAAGTGTGACGTCACACATTATTTATATAGCCCCCATTCTTCGCGCAAGCGTACTGGATAATCTCCCCATCCCAGCCATCAGTGGAGTCTGTAAACTCGTGGAGGGAAGATCTCGTTAGTCTAGTGTAGAAATAATAAATTCTTTTATAAACCCAAACAATGAGAGAAATAGTGCACATACAGGCTGGTCAATGTGGAAACCAGATAGGAGCGAAGGTAAGATAGCTCACTATCGTACTTGTATAGGTCCTTCTCTTTTTGTGTAGGGATATTTAAGTTTAAAGAAAATTTGTTCATTGGGCTCACGATTTGTTTCCTTACCGGTTAGGGCTGCATCTATAGTTATTCATATCATTCTGAAATCAAATACATGTTAAGATAGAAAAATACTATTCATTCAGTCTTGATTGAAATCTCCCTACACATTATGTGAATGAATTTACAGCCTTAATAGACAAAACTCTTTTTCCCTTTCATAAACAATTCAATTTTGGATGTATCCATCATGATCCGTACATTCTGATTGGCTGAAAAGAGTTTAATATCCGAATTTGAACGATTTCAAGTTCTCGGCGAAGCGAATTATTACAAAAGCGTGATAGGGTTTTTACCTCCATGAACTTAAAAAAGTTACTCTCTCCATAACTTATAATTTATATGTAATATGATGAAGCAAGAAACAAATTCAAAATTATCAATATAGATTTCTATGGCACTTCTTTCGGCGGAAGCTTAAAAAATGGCGAGCCTGTACTCAAAACCATCATCTCTCTCTAAATCACACATTCAGCGTTCCATTCATTCATTCCAAACACCCACCATCTTCACGAGTCAAGGGGTATCGAATCGATAGCTTCTTCTCGAATAAGATAAGTAAAACGTTCGTAACCCTTGGTTCGACAACATGAACACTCACTTAAACCATTCAAAACGCTTAAAAATTTTCAAAAACATTTCGAAATCGTTCGAAATGATCGAAATATCATTCAAACGACTATATTTCACACTATTTTAATGGCTGGTGTTGGTTTGAAAGTGTATATTTGGTTCGTGAAGATACACATATGGGAAAAGTACGTAAATTGTTTTTAAAGGGAGGTAATGATTTCGCCCAACTTGGACGAAACTAGTGATATTGAAATACCTTCCTCTAATTTCATTCAAAACTCTCCCCTCCTACTCTAATTCGGAAATCATTCAAAAATTATTCACCTTGTAAATTTCACGATATGGTTATGAACATGTAGAAAAAAGTGTTGGAGTAGATCAAGCTTATTTTGCATGATTTTCCATGTGCGTTCCGTTTTCACTATTTCAAAAATTTTGATCGCTCGTGTATCCAACGAGTCTGATCAGCGTCTATCCGTTTTGCTAATACCAGTATTCACTTTTTCGGTCGGGTGGTGGGAATTTGGCTTCCGGAATAGAAGAGTTTCAAGCGGTTCGAACCTGGTGAACCCGGCTCCGCATGCATTTAAGGACCGTGAACATGTCTTCTAATTATGCAAATACTGGCTGGATGTGAATTTACCTGCAATCGTTACTGACTCAACATTTTTGTGTATTTCTTGGTTATCTAGGATGTCTGGAATGCTTAAAGCCGTAATTCACACACATCACCCCTGCGTTCATGCAGGATCTAACATATAGTGAAAATAGTGGAAATCATAATTCAGCAAGCGAGTAGTTCCTATACTCGTATACAAGAAAAAATAAATGCCTTTGAAGACGGGCATATTAAGAATAATAAGATTCTTGAAATTTCGACATGCAAATATCAAATTTGGTCTTCAAAAAATTAAATATATATTGAGTAAATGCAAGCAGAAGAAAACTTTTTTCTGTTCTAAATCCATAATGCTATAATCTACTAGCTTATATTTAATATTAACCTTATTTCTGTCTTAATTCACAGCAGTTGTAGTGATTATTTTCCTGATATTTCAGATCGTAAACGCTAGCAAATTATGAACGCATGCTATTATTGCTATCGATTATTTTGTATAAAGGCCAAATCCCAAGCCCACTGCTGTTGTTTTGAGTCACAGCCACTACGCGTAATATTAGGAGAGAACCAGTGTTTATGATAATTTCTAAATGGCGGCCATGAGTCATGTCTAATATTCTGGCAACCCTTCTGTGTATAAAGCTTAATAAAGGGAGACAAAGAGCTCTAGCTCACAGATTGTACATACACGTCAAATATTACAAATCAAACTCTAATATTTAATGAATTTAAAAATTGCCATCTTAATATGTAACGTTCACATTTACTAGTATCCTCCAAAGTTAGAAATCATATATGCCTTCAATCTTTTCCCATCGAGTCAATATTGTGCTAGTGTCTGGAACTCTTTTATAACACATGTATTTTGTTTTCCCGCACGAAATTAAAATCACGTGACCTCGTTGTGTGTTGATAGAACTTTACGTGATATGCCACTTGCCTGAACTTAAACTTTATCTAGAGATTTTTTATCACTCTCCCTTATTTCGAAATTTTGGACTGGCCTAAATTGTATATGACAATGGAAAGTATTTACAAATCGGTTAGAAACTATCTATTAATGAGGTAGAACATGTTGTGGAAATGTTAGAGAATTTTAACACCTTGATAAGAGCCTTGATCCACATAGGTACATAACTGTGTTTGTAATATGTCCCTTTCTTTGAAATGTATTTGGTTTGATCACATTTGCTCATTAACTTAGCTGTTTTCTTTTTTAAGAGGAACTGATTTATTTCAAAGCCTTGGTGTCTCCATCGTCGTCGTTATGCAAAAGTTACATGTTCATGGTTATATAGAGGATAATCGTTTGTTTCAGTGTAAGATCGATTTATATTTCATTGAGTGAACAGCGAAAGCTATATTTTCACGAGTGGCAGAGCCACAAGTGAAAATATAGTTTTTGTTGTTCACGAAATGAAATATTAATCGATCTTACTCGAAAAACAAACGATTATTCTATTTCTTTAATGCAAAAATGAGACAAAATGTGAAATTTCTAGAATATATTTTCGTAAAGCGCGTCATTTTGCACGTGATTGCTATGCAACGTTCATCGTGACGTCACTTATTTCGCCCCGCAAAGATGACGTCAGATAGGGTGAAGTTCACTAAAGCAGGGTATAAAATTTTGATAATTTCACTGCTTTTGCGGTGAGATTATCAAGTGATAATCTACCGTTATTTCTCGATAAACGACCGAAAAGCATTAAAGAAATATCGGGTATTACTCAGGGCATTCATTTGAAACTTGATTATCAATATAGCCTCATTCTATACTTTTAAGGGGGAATAACTATAAAATCATTTTGTGCGAATGTTGACCCTTTATCGACTCAAATTTCTATCCACATTATCCACTACTCAATAGTCGATCGTTTTGTTGATAATTATTCACTATACATGTTCATTTCCGAAATGATATCTCTGGTCGACCTCCAATGGGACAATTTTTTCAAACCGTGACGTGTTATACAGATTTTCTAGATTCAAAGACTCATGCATGTATGTGATATTTTATTTGTGTTGTGAAGACGGACAATAGTTCGGGTTGTAACCGGTATGTACCATTTTGTCGAAAACAAACCATCTATTGATCCTCCGAACATTGAAAATCATGCTTACGTCCTTTGTGACCTATTCAAAAAATCCAAAATTGTATTTCTATAATAAACTCTCGAGAACTTCTGAACAGCTGTATATACATGTACATACAAAAGCCTCTATTCTAAGGAAGTAATTGCCGGAAGGAAAATGCTCCACGAATTTCGTATCTCGGTGATTTATCTTATTAATCTGAATGATAAAAAAGCCTTGTTTATCGGGACAGCATTGTCCCTTTCAAGAAAAGTGAATACAAGTAAAATGATACAGAAATCATTATCTTTGAATACAAACTTCCACATATCTTGAGCCATCGTTATGAAATGAATACGAATCTTTTTACTAGATTCAACCACAAATATTTTACAAAAAGGTACACATTAAGGTTAAAAAAATGATTCTGAGACTTTAAAATTAACATTCTGATATTCTGATACGAAAACTGGTTTTGATTTTTTTCTTTTGTAAAGGAAAATGAAATGTTCGCCCTTTAATCATTCAAAACACTGGGCCTATATTAACAACAGCTGTTGGCTTATAAATGGAATTACTTGTATTAAAATAAAACCACGGAGTGCAGTAGATTGTATTTTCAAAATATGAGAGCCTACATTTTAAGAAACTTTTAGTTGACTATGTTTTAAAGGAAGGGTCTAATACATACACTTCGAACCTTTTTTGTAAGCTGCAGTATCCCACAAAAAAGTTTTTTGATATAAGGATGTACAAAATTAAAACTTTTCATCAATCTTACAGAGACTTCTGTGTTGGATATTTGGAAATAGTAGTACCTTAGTAGTGAAGTGTTATGCTTTATGGATACCTAATGACCAGACGCAATGTTTCCGAAAAGAGTGTGCAATTACTTGATTTAAAAGTCTGTGACACAGCTGGGTAATTTGCATTTTATAGCAGAAGTCACTTTATTGATCAATATAGAGTCTCACTCGTGTGACGTAATTTGCAGAAAGAAAAGAGAAATACTTGGAATTTCGTTGCCTATGACAACCGGCAGACAGGATCTATCGGCCTTTTCTCTATTTTACACCAAATATGGAAAACCCATGTCTGTTTTATATTGGTTCATGCAGGACCTTCCATTTGTGTAAATGATAGGATACGTTATGATAGCAATCTTAAATAACGAATAACGAATAATTATGTCCTTCTATACGGTAACATATTCTAGCTGCACCTACATTAATTTTATATTTGGCAAAGGAAAATAAATGACTTTATCATCTAAAACGTCGGTGTCCGGACTCGTTCAATCGGAAGCGATTATTTGTTTATTTTAAGTTTTTCGCTGTTGTTTAAATAGACTGGTTTCATAAAAATCTGCTGACACTAATAAGTTGAATAATGGAAGTTAAATTTTTTATGCTAGCACCCAATGGCGAGTACGCCTCCTCCAATCCTAAACAATTCTCTTTTTAGCCTGCACAACCGGCCCACGTGCTTCATACACTTACGTGCAAAATGGGTATTATTAGCAAACAGTTTGCACCGTTTTGTCATCCTGAACGCAACCACTAGAAATATTAATTCCCAGACTGTTATTTATATATTGACTTTTGAATCAATATTTTGTCTGTTGTATGATGTAATCAAACGAAAAACGCTTACTCAGATATTTTCGTTTATGTATTTCTGCCAACAGACATCGATATGAAAATATTTATAGTTTACTATTGTTACTGCATATTTATAAAATAAAACGAAGTTATATAGTTTTTGTTTCATACATTATAATACTATGTTAGTCAACGCAGGTTTGTGTGTGTTTTTTTTTAACCTTTTGCAGCTTGATGTCCGAACACTGTGTATGTAACGAAACATCTTGTTTTGGGAAAAGTAATACATTCCAATCAGGCTTTATATAGAATATTATCATATAATTTATTCATTTATTTATTCATTCAAAAGGGGGTGCAAAATAAGCTTGACCTTGCCTTCCCTGACGAAGACTCCGGGCTGTGTGGTTAAGGTCGTACTTTTGTACTTCAAAAGAAATCGATGCATGGTCTAAATCTGGCCACTGCTTGATCCAAATCCCCTTCCAGATAGTCGTGTGAAGTTCTCAGTTGGTCCTTTTTCGGATGATGGTTTCACATATTATTTTCTCCTATTTTCAGTTCTGGGAAGTTATCTCTGATGAGCACGGGATCGACCCAACTGGCACCTATCATGGAGATTCGGACCTACAACTGGAGCGTATGAATGTCTACTACTGCGAGGCTTCAGGTGAATATGACCAATCAAGTATTTTGGCATCCTCATGCAAATAACTTTAAAGATAATTATGATTGTGACTAGCCCTGTGTTCAGGTTGACGAAATGGTGCAAACTGGTTGCAAATGATACTCCGCTTTGCACGCGCAATTGCGTGCAAATCAGGGTATAATTTGCAAACAGTTTACACAGTTTTATCATCCTGAACTCAGGGATATCTTGGGCTCATCTTGGAAGAGCGAAAATTACCAACCGCTGTCAGACTGTGTTGGCTGTGCAGGCTGACCAGGATTGAAATCTTTTGCTTTTAGGAAACTGTCTGAATCTGGAATGATTTATGATTCCATCTTCTTTTACATTCTTTCTTGTACCTTTGTGTGATCTAATCTATTTTGTTCAGATACATTTGTTTCCTATTTTACGCCGCTCCCATATGGTTCCTTTTTATATAACAGGTCAACATATATTAATTATACAGTTAAAAACATCGTGAAAGTGACCCTCATTCCGATCAAAACCATTCCAAATCGTACACTCAGCGCTCCATTCATTTATTCCAAATACTCATTCGAAAAACTAAAAAATGCTCACCAAACAGGTAACATCAACAACCTCATTCAAAATAAAATCGCTCGGAAAAAAAATTTCGTTGTCTTAATTAAATTTGGTAATACATTGCAACAATAACTATTATAAGATATTTGATACTTAATGAAGGATATCATTTCTTAGCGGTATATGAATGTACTTAAAAAAAATCCAGATGGTATATATTTTCATCAATCAAACAAACCTAAACTATTTGGAGTATTTTTGCTAGAAGCTGGAATGTGAACTATGTAATTGATACATCGATAAAACTACGGAATGTAACACACATTTGGCTGGTCTCGTATATAGACTGTATCCAGTGAAATTTAGGATTTAGGAGAGTCAGCTAAATTGTCCAACTAGGCTGTACATGTTTTGTGCGGAATTTCAGCGTTGGCAAAATGTACAAGAGCTACAAGTCAAGAGTAAATGACCAGTAAACTAGATTGTAAAAGCCTCTTAATGTTGTCGGTACATCTAAAAATCCACATGTATGATTTGATACCGAAAGCCGCTCTTTAATTTTATTATCTGCACGAAAACATCTTGAGAAAAGAAGTAAATGTTAATCAACAATATTTTTCTCCTTTTCCCAGAATGTTTTCTTACGTTTTATGTTTTCTGGTTATCAATTCCATTTTTTTCATAAATGTATCGTTTATGTAATGTAGCCCTTTACCCTTAACAAAAAGGGTGAAAAGGGGAAAATCTTCAAAAATCTTCTTCCCTGAAATCAGAAGGCAGTCAGCTTTCATATTTAATATGCAGCATCACCTAGTTTGCTCATATCAAGACCCTGGGGTCATATTTGGGCTCAACCCTGGTGCAACCCTTTTTACAAAGAATCAAAGTGTGGAAATCTTAAAAAAATCTTCTTCTCTGAAACCAGATGGCAGCTTTCATATTTGGTATGAAGCATCATCTAGTGGGCCATTACCAAGTTTGTTCATATCAAAATTCCGCGGGTCATATTAGGGCTTTACCTGAGCCATCCCATTTATCTCTTCTGAGCATGAATGGTAAAAATAGGAAAATCTTCTTCACTGAAAGCAGAAGGCAGACAGCTTTGATATTTGGTATGTAGCATCATATAGTGGGACTCTACCAAGTTTGTTCATATCAAAACTCTAGGGTCATATTTGGGCTTTGTCCGGGCGCATCCCTTTTAGCTCTTTGAGCACGAAGGGTTAAAAATAGGAAAAAAACTTTTAAAATTCTTCTTCTCTGAAACCAGAAGACAGACAGCTTCGAAATTTAGTATGTAGCATCATCTAGTTGACCTCTACCAAGTTCCTTCATATCAAGACCCTGGGATCATATTTGGGCTCAAACCAGGCGCAACCTTTTTTACATAGAATCAAAGAGCGAAAATCTATAAAAAAAATTCTATTTCTGAAACCAGAAGACACACATTTTTTTTTTATATTTGGTATGTAGCATCATCTAGTGGACCTCCTCTACCAAGTTTGTTCATATCAAGACCCTGTGGTCACATTTGGGTTCCACCCGGGTGCATCCCTTTTAACATAGAATCAAAGAGCGAAGACATTTCCTTCTTTCTCTTGGCTGAAAACATTCCATGGTATTGATCTTATGTAGAAATTATCTCCTTGTTGACATCTGCCTATTTAATCATTGTGATGTCCGAAGGGTCACAGAGATTCAGGGGAGCGACCTAGGACCATCATGGTCCTCTTGTTCATTTCTATCAATATATTGTTTACTTGGCTCTTACTTGCTTTCCCGAATTAATACAAAGATCTAAGCCTAGAGACATTCGTCGCATAACTACACCAATATTCACCCTGATCCTACTGATTCTAAAATTTATTTCAAATTACTAACTTTTGGGTCACCTTAACCAGTCTGTCTAAAGTTTTCCCAACAAGTTAATCAAGTAGGAAACAGAGGATATATGCTTTTACCAGACTGCGCGTCAGTGTTGGCTGATGAGAGATCAAATGTCCGCCAAAGCTCGATACACTGCTGTATACATAAGAAGGCCTAATGAAAATGAATCATCGACCGCATAGTCCAAATCATTCCTGATAAGGCTAAATATCTCGTAATAGACATTTTCATGATAATTTTCATCGGTGACAACTTTTTTTTTGTAATAAGACTTTTCCCGTCAATGCCAGCTATATACAACGGGCGAGTAAATAATGGCGAACACTGATATTTATATTCCCGAGTTCCAAAATGTTTTATATATAAGGGCACATTTTGTAACCGGTGTCGGTCTATTCGGTCCTTTGCCGTTCGATCTGTCAATGGCTGTCGCAATCGGTTCACGGAAAAGACCGAGCGATGTTCCGAATGTGACTGTCGGTCTGAAAATGAAGTTGACTGTCGGTCTGAAAATGAACCTGTAGATTTTATATCTCCCTTTATTATGTTCATCAATACTAATTAACGATTTAATGGCTGGTTAAATGTAAAATATCAATGGGCAACATTGTAATAATTTTATACTTTAAGATGAAAAAAAAAAGTGTTAGTCACTGCTGCTTTTCGGATGATTATTTGCCAAATATGTCTGAAAGAAACTGTTTTCTATCGTTATAATCGTTTCTAATCTTTTAACACAAATATTAAATTTCAGATTTTAGGATTGATGATTTAGGTTTTCTTTCATTAAAATTGTCCGAAAGGGACCATTTCGAAATTTCTACAGGTAAAAAGCTGACTTCAACTTTTGAAATTTGTGTCGAATTCATCATGCCTATAACATGTCTTGCTTCTGCAGATGTTTTTTGAAGGGTTGTAGAGCGGCAAACCCGGCATTAAAATGTTTCTCAGCCGATCGCTTTGACTTTTCTAAAGTATGCATTTTTTCTATAAATAATAAAATTAAAATTGTCACTTTTTGCCTCCGCTTAGATGACGCCAGTAAGGATAAAATGAACGAAAGCGGGGTATATTTTCTAATGATTTAACTGGTTATGCAGCGAGTTCATCTTGTGATAATCTACCGATGTTTCTCGATAATCAATCGAAAATACTTAACGAAAAAGAAGGAAGACATAATTTGATAGGGACCCTGTTTTTAAGAACTATTGATATGTATTTGCTTTTACAGCGAACACTGATCATAAGTTTATTTTCTGTTTTCGTTTCATGAAGGCGGCAAATATGTACCAAGAGCCGTATTGTTGGACCTCGAACCCGGGACCATGGACTCAGTTCGATCGGGACCATTCGGTGAGCTATTTAGACCAGACAACTTCGTGTTCGGACAGAGTGGGGCAGGGAACAACTGGGCCAAGGGTCACTACACAGAGGGCGCTGAGCTAGTGGACTCTGTGCTAGATGTGGTGAGAAAGGAGTGTGAAAACTGCGACTGTTTGCAGGGATTCCAACTGACACACTCCCTGGGTGGTGGTACCGGATCGGGTATGGGAACGCTCCTGATCAGCAAGATCCGTGAAGAATACCCTGACAGAATCATGAACACATTCTCCGTTGTACCATCACCAAAAGTAAGTTAGGTTTGACATTCGACAATACTTGAGTTACGTTCTTAAGAGCGAAATTCATAAGATTCTAATTAATATATTTTGAATAAACCGCTCGTTATCTAGAAAAAAATCTTTAAGCCGCTTAATAAGAATCTTAGAAAATCTAAATGAGGAAACGAAGCTTGCTTGGCACTTGCCTTAAATAATAAGTAGTCTTGACGACGTCGAATGACAAATTATCGAAAATCGTTCATTAGGACATTTTGAAAAATCTTATTTGGCTGGATTTTTCATCTAGCTCTAACGAATACACCACTGTATTGATGCCTCATATTTCAATTAAAGTTATTTTCCAAGAATCGTTACGAGGTCAACTATCGATTATGTCAGGGTAGGAAAGACGTGTTAAAATTTAATATAAAGACGTGAGAATCCGATTACAACTTTTTTGATGTTGGTTAGAGAGACGGTAATAAGACTTGAACATGACTTTTGTGATTTAAATGAATTAAGAATTTTAAAATGAATGGTTTCCATTCAGCAAAACAAAGGTGAACCGCGCAATCCGCTTTATATTGTTTAAGTGTGCGCCGAATCGTCGGGATCGTTTTCATACGCCTAATTATGTATTCAGCATAAAGGTCAGGTTTAAGTCAAATTGCGGTTTTTTAGCTCACCTGAGCACAAAGTGCTCAAGGTGAGCTATTGTGATCACTCACCGTCCGTCGTCCGTCCATCGTCCGTCCGTCTGTCCGTCTGTCCGTCTGTCCGTCCGTCCGTCAACAATTTCTTTAAACATCCTCTCCTCCTAAACCACTGGGCCAATCAAGCTGAAACTTGGCAGGGATGTTCCTTGGGTGAAGCTCTTCAAAAGTTGTTAAAAGAATTTAATTTCATCAAAAACTCTGGTTGCCATGGTTACATAATAGGCCAAAATAGCCGAAAATATTAGAAAAAATTCTTCTCCTCCTTAACCACTGGGCCAATCAAGCTGAAACTTCGCAGGGATGTTCCTTGGGTGAAGCTCTTCAAAAGTTGTTAAAAGAATTTAATTTCATCAAAAACTCTGGTTTCCATGGTAACGGAAAGTCTGAAAAATGGCCGAAAATGGCTGAAAATATTAGAAAAAATTCTTCTCCTCCTAAACCACTGGGCCAATCAAGCTGAAACTTGGCAGGAATGTTCCTTGGGTGAAGCTCTTCAAAAGTTGTTAAAAGAATTCAATTTCATCAAAAATTCTTGTTTCCATGGTAATGGAAAGTCTTAAAAATGGCCGAAAATGGCTGAAAATATTAGAAAAAATTCTTCTCCTCCTTAACCACTGGGCCAATCAAGCTGAAACTTGGCAGGAATGTTCCTTGGGTGAAGCTCTTCAAAAGTTGTTAAAAGAATTTTATTTCATCAAAAAATCTTGTTTCCATGGTAACAGAAAGTCTGAAAAAAGGCCGAAAATGGCTGAAAATATAAGAAAAAATTCTTCTTTTCCTAAACCACTAGGCCAATCAAGCTGAAACTTGGCAGGGATGTGTCTTGGGTGAAGGTCTTCAAAACTTGATAAAAGAATTTAATTTCATCAAAAACTCTAGTTTCCATGGTAACGGAAATCTCAAAAATGGTCGAAAATGGCTGATAATATTAGAAAAAATTCTTTTTCTCCCAAACCACTAAGCCAAGCATGCTAAAATTTTGCAGGGATGATCTTTGGGTGAAGCTCTTCAAAAGTTGTTAAAAGAATTTAATTTCTGAAAAAAACTCTTGTTTCCCTGGTTACAGAAAGACTGAAAAATTGCCAAATATCTTAGAACAAATTCTTTTCCTCCTTAACCACGAGGCCAATCAGTTTTAAACTTAGCACGGATATTCTTAACGTGTAGGGTTACTCAAGTTGTTAAAAGAATACTCCATGGTAAGAGAAAAGTTGAAATTTACGAAAATTAAAAAAAAACAAGTTGCAGTAGGATGAAATTTAACCAACCTTATTGTATATCAAACAAATTCTGGTATTCATAACATGGTTGACAAGTTATGAGTGACTTACTCAGGGGAGCGATATAGGACCATCATGGTCCTCTTGTTTTTTGTTGTTTTTTTTTTGCGGAGGGCAAATAAACCCATTTCGTTTGAAAATTATAGCATAGTCACAATGATATCAATTGATATGTTAAATTCTGAATACATGTAACTTTCATGTTTAGTGGCGTACCAAATACTGTCAGTATCAGTGCGTAAAATCTCTGAAATTAAGATTTCATTCAAGAGATAGAGAGAGGTTTTTTGTTGATTTCATTAAGGTATGAAAATAAAATTAACAGAATCACACTGTTTGAATACGCGAAGCGGATTCCTAAACAAGTGTGGATATGTTTCTAGTTTCATTCCTCCATGAAATCAACAAATACTCTCTTCATATCTTGTAATTCAATATTATGAAGCAAAAAAAATGTACGGATTTCTATACATTAATTAAAATTCTGTCGGGATTAACTTTTGTGGAAGCTTGCAAAATAGATGCGTACTCAAAATATTTTCATTGAGTTATAAAACTAATTTTTCAGCTAATCAAAAGGCACGAAAATTGCAGGAAACATCTGAAATTAAATTATTTATTCATGTTTATACAAAAGATTTGTATTCTGAATAAATGAAAACAAAGAAAAAGACTCGCTATTTTTGTACTGCTAAAGTATAAACTTTTTTTAAATTCAAATGCTTCAAGTTGGTTATTCAATTTTTCTGCTAGTTACTTTGAGATAATCGGTTAACCGAGAAAAGCGCAACAACAAACGTCATTACAATGAGAAAGTGTAACTTTTTCAGACTTTTTTGTTTTAATTAATTCCCTTAATATAGTTTGTTATACTTTATTAAAGAATGGATTGACATTTGATTGGATTTTTGTTAAATTAAGTTACTTGTCATTCAATAATACTTTAGCTGCTCTCCACAAAAACCTTGCGCCCAATTGACCTAAATTAGCGATATAATATTACTTACCCTTTATTTCAGTCAAAACTCGGTCTTCCTTATTTCAATGTAATTCCGAAATCATTATAAAATTATTTACCTAGTCAATTTCATGATGTTATTAGCTTCACGTCCCAGTATTAAGGATGAAAAGTTCCGGTCAAATTACACCCAAATATATCCAAAATAAAACCATTGCTAATGAAAACGCTAACATTTAGGAGATTTTTGTTCTATTTTTCAGGTATCCGATACAGTTGTAGAGCCATATAATGCCACCCTTTCCGTACATCAATTAGTAGAGAATACCGACGAAACCTACTGTATAGATAATGAGGCGCTGTATGACATCTGTTTTCGTACCCTCAAACTGACCACGCCCACTTATGGAGACCTCAACCATCTCGTGTCCGCCACCATGTCCGGTATTACCACTTCATTACGATTCCCGGGTCAACTCAACGCCGATCTTAGAAAACTAGCCGTCAACATGGTCCCCTTCCCACGTCTCCACTTCTTCATGCCTGGGTTCGCTCCACTCACCTCCCGTGGTAGCCAGCAGTACAGAGCGCTCACCGTCCCAGAGCTGACCCAACAGATGTTCGATGCTCGTAACATGATGGCTGCCTGTGATCCCCGTCACGGCAGATATCTGACCGTCGCCGCCATGTTCCGAGGACGTATGTCCATGAAGGAGGTCGACGAACAGATGTTGAACGTCCAGAACAAGAACAGCAGCTACTTCGTTGAATGGATCCCCAACAACGTGAAGACCGCTGTCTGCGATATCCCACCACGTGGTCTTAAGATGTCCGCCACCTTCATCGGAAACAGCACCGCCATCCAGGAACTGTTTAAGCGTATCTCCGAGCAATTCACGGCTATGTTCCGTCGTAAGGCTTTCCTCCATTGGTACACTGGCGAGGGTATGGACGAGATGGAGTTCACAGAAGCTGAATCTAACATGAATGATCTGGTGTCGGAGTATCAACAGTACCAGGACGCCACAGCTGAAGATGAAGGCGAATTTGATGAAGAAGAAGAAGAAGGAGAAGAAGCATAAATATATCATTCAAATAATGACGGGATAATCGTTAATGTGTCTGTCAAAGTTGTAACTGTACGTTTTGGTCATTTGGCGAAAGGCTTTCAGTAATAACATTTTCAGTTGCATGTTACAGTTGACAACATCGAGAAATTGACTTGTTTGAATGAGTTTCGAATGCTTTCTTTGTGAAATTGAGAGAGTGCGGTGTGCTTTCCTGGAATTAACTTTGATGGAATTAACAGGATATAATGAGTTTGGAATGATTTCTGAGTGAAATTGGATGAGTGTGATTTACTTTGAATGAAAATACAGGGATGCAATACGATGCCGCTAATCTCCTCTAAAACAATCGAAATTAACGAAATTCTTTTACTCTTTATCCTTTTTTTTACCTTTTTGAATGCAATTACGAACTGTATTCTAAAGCCTGTGTGTGTCTTTGCGGAGAACCAAGACCCTTTAAAATGAATACAAGCCAATTAAATCATATGATAATTTTAGAGTAGGGTCGTGGAGCGTTTTTGAACGATTTGGAGGGTTTTTTGAATGCTTTCGGAACTTTTTAATGATTGGAGTCGTTTGAATGCTCTGAATTAAGCGAATGATTCTGAAGTATTTTGTAAGATTGTCAATTTCACGATGTTCTAAACTAATAATGATCGTAAATGTGACTTTTGTTTGACAGCTTTAACTACATGTATACCTTGAAATTTGTTCAACTAATGACGATCGATTCTGCTTCCTGGAAAATACACCAGTACTCGCGCCGAATATGTCGGCCAATTAAAGAACCAAGATCGATAGCCGCTGCCAGAAATCAAACTCAGGACCTTTGGATCAAGAGGCCGACGCACTACCTCTAGACCACGAACACCACACACAACTTATATGTTAGGATTAACCCAATTTTGTTAAGTCTTACATGGCAGAAATATCTTGAAATGTACTACATTTAGTAAAGTGTCATTTTTATATGATTTGCCAGGAGAAGATTCATAGATGAGGCAAATTTTGATTATATACTGTCTTCATGATTTATCTCTTTTGTATACTAAGTGTAATTCATAATTCCCTCTTTCGCAAGTGAGGTCTTAATTTCCACTATGTTCTGTGTAGCAAGTTTTATTTGCCGCTATTTGTGATACGTTTTGATACTTTTGCTTATAGTAAAGTATAGAAAGAAAAGTTTGTCTCTTTTTTGTCTATTCCTCCAGCCAAGGTTAAATGACCTCTGTAACAAGACAAGATTTTAAAAGAATTTTCGGAAAACGTTTACCCATATCGTGAGATAGAATTGGAACAGTTGTAAAAAAGTTTGACGTTAATTGATGTTATCAATATAATAAGCTCATTTTAGTTTGATGAAAAAAAGTTTCATAACTCAATGTCAGCAATTTTCTGAGCTTCTGATTTGTATATTTGTGCGCAAAAAGACCCGTAGAAACATGTTTCATGGTGATATTTTTTTATCATTATTTTTGAGTCGAAATTTTTAAATTATCAGATATGAAGAGATTATTTTTTAATCCATTGAAATATGAAACTGAAAACTTAATCACACTTATGAATCCTATTCGCGAATTGATATGTATAGTGTTTTAAAGCTTTTAGTTACAATACAATATAAATTCAACATTTATTCTCTCCATTCGTTTTTTTTTTATCATGAATTAAGGACTGTTTTCTCGTCGCGGTCCTATTTCTTCAATATTCAATCAACAATTACACCCCATAAAATTATAATCAGGTGCGAATTACGATGATTTTAGTAGTATTTTTATGCTCCCCAAAGGGAGAGCATATAGCCGCCGCTTCGTCTGTCCGTCCGTCCGTAATTCCGTCCGTCCATCCGTCCGTCCCCACCTATTTCTCCATAATGCTTGGGCCAAATCAAATGAAACTTACCATGTTAACTGCCTATGATATAGTGTTGATGCATCTGTGATGGTTTTTGATTTGAGGCCTCGTCACGGGAAAAGAGGACTTAGGGTAAACAAATAGTTTTTCTCAAATTTCTCCTAGTCTAACAGTCAGAATCTAGTGAAATAATATATTTGAGTAGCAAATCAGATGCCCCACACTATAAACAATTTGAAATTAACGTAAAAAAATATATCATGGAAAAAAGGAGGCTAAATATTTGTTACCTTTATGTTAGCGTGTAAAATACAGTTATTCTTTCATTTCTCCTAGTCTTATGTTCAGAATTTAATGCAATTTCACATTTGAGTAGCAAATCAGATGCCCTTTACCATAAACTATTTGAAATTTGTGTCTAAAAATATGTCATGCTAAAAGGGGGTTTAATGCTTGTTACCTTTATGTTAGCTGTATAAGTTAAAACCTTATTTGAGTCCTTGCAATCTGACCACAGAGTATATCTCCTAAAGTAAAATAGCTATCAACTTGAAACTTTATGGGTGGATAGATCTCATGGAGGAGAAGTGCTATGCACAAGAACTACAACTCTTGCTTGCATAATTTTGGAGTTATCGCCCTTTGTTATTTTTGATACTGAGATATTGTTCGAAACACATCTCCTAGAGTATTATAGCTATCAACTTGAATCTTTATGGGTAGATAGATCTCATGGAGTAGAAGTGCAGTGACGTCGCGCACGGTAATGCGGCATTTTTTAATAAACGTCACCCTCTGTGTTTTAAAACTTATCATAACAAAAGTCCTTGGTCGCACCATCCTTATATCTTATATCTAAATAAAGCTTAAACCATAGCCAATTTATAAATCAAACTTTTATTGAAAACCATTTTCGTATGATTTCGTAAAAAGGAGTTTCAAATTGTAATTTAAGCGAAAAAAAAAAGCGTGTAACATGTAACATAAAAGCATCACCGGAAGGTACACATCTTATATTTTATACAGTTTTATAATGTTTAAGCTGTTTGAAAGTACATCAAATCTAAACTGGTATGACATCCAACAATTTGACCAACGGAGATCGAAATTTAACCATAAATAAGAAAAATACCGCTTTATGTTTAACAAAAAGTGAAGCGCAGCATCAAACTTTAAGACGCCGAAAAAAATGACGATTTTCTTTTATATCTTAATTAAAAATAGTTCATTTGCAACCAATCTTTAAATTAGAAATATTATTTTTCTGATTTTCTTAAATATGTAAATAGATATAAATTTGAGTTTTAATCCGGAAATTGATAAGCCGAAATTTGTGTGGAACGAAATCGTTTTAGGCTGTTATAAAACTGTTTTTTCCATTCTTAATCCGCTAAAAAAACAGTTCCTACATTCAAACGATAATTTAAATAAAGCTTAGAAATATTATTTTTCTCTTAATAATCATATCAAAATTTCACGAAAAAAAAAAATTATAAATAAAAGAGATATTTATATTAGTTCGTGTGGAACGATTTCTAAAAAAAACGCGCATTTTCTTACAACGACGTTATGTTTGATTCGTTGAATTATAAAACCGACGCGCCTTCAGACGAATACAGAGTAGATTAAATCCGCAGTTCAAGGGGAGAAAAAGAAAATAAAAGCGTAATATCATGCGAGAACAATATTTGTGTGAAAGTGGCGATGCGAGTAGGGGAAGGGAAGAACTAAATATAAACAAGAGAGCCAATATTGCCCGAAATCGCTCATGCTAATTTCGGATAGCAAAAAAGAATGTTTGATACATTTATGGAAAATACTTTTATTCTTGGACTGTAACTCGTTGTTCTAAAGACCCAAGAATAGTGAGTTCGAAGCAAACTTAGCAAAATGTAATAACATTTTTCAAACATTAAAAAAAATGGGTGAATGCGTCATATTCCTTTTACAAAAACAAATGTATTGATGACATCACTTTATATGAACAAGCTGCTGTTGGTTCGAATTGATATTGGTCATTGCAATAAAAATAGGGTATTTTATTATGTAAGATTTACCTCTACATTATAACATAAATGATGTTCAAAAGAAGCGTCTAGCCCAATACATCTTCATATTAAGAGTGGAAATAAGCATAACGCCACAAAAGGCTTAATCAAGTATTCACATGTCTACACATTTATGCGAAGTTGAAAAATATATGACATTTTGCTTTCTTCGCGAGGGATAAGGGGCGAGTTTTAATTCTTTTATGATGACTATATATTCTGACATTGTTATAGAAAGAGTGAGCAATATAATGATTACGTGTATTTTTTTCTGACAAAAAAAAAAAAAAAAAAAAAACCACTAGACGCTACACAATCGACGTTCGCTATTTTGACGTTAAATTTTAGTGCCGCATTACCGTGCGCGACGTCAGTGCATAAGAACTACAACTCTTACTTGAATAATTTTGGAGTTTATACTTAGATTTTGTCTGGAGCATATGTCCTAAAGTATAATAGCTATCAGCTTGAATCTTTATGGGTGAATAGATCTCATGGAGGAGAAGTGCAATACACAAGAATTACAACTCTTACTTGCATACTATTGGAGTTATTGCCCTTTGTTAATTTTAATACTTAGATTTTGTTGGAGGTAAATCTCTGGCAGTACAACAGAATCTTTAATCTATTAGGCTTCAGTTTACTATCAAGCTTTCGTGGCGGGGGATGTCCATATCCAACATGGCTCTTGTTTTTTCAATTTTGCGCCAGGTAATAGGATGAGCCCGTGTATTCACGCGTACAGGTCAATATTTTTTGGCTCCAAAAGTTTAAACTTTTCTCATTCCTAACTCATTTTTTTCATGAATTTCTTCTAAAGTTTAAAGCCATTATTCTGCTTTTATACTAATATAAATGTATGGACAAAAAGGATGATATAAATAGTTGTTATAAATAACAACTTATTAATATCATCTTTTATGTTCATACATCTATTTGAATTTTTAGTTTGAGAAAATTCTCAGTTTAGAATGAGACAAGTTTTATAACCTCGGGCCCTGGAGTTTTGAAATTTGAAGCAACTATTCTCGTATTGTGTAGCTGCTAAAGGTATAAAATGTAAAATTGTTCCAAATGCCATGCGCAGCAATATTTAATTGGTGTAACCAGACCGGAGTTCATGATGAAAACTTTCGCAAAGTTGTTTGCATATTATGTTTCGCAAAGTTGTTTGCATATTATGTCCCGCTCTGCACTTGTGTGCAAAGCGGGGTATCTTCTTTAACAGTTATATAACATTTGCCATAATGAACGCAGTGCTGAATTTTGTGATTGAAAAACACCTATCAGAAGCCAACCTTCATAGAAAATATATGCGAGAGAGAAACACAAAATGAAAACACTCCACCAAACGACCACCAACCACCCTATGCCCCGGGAATAGGATGAAGTCGCTCCGCAAGAGACTTGAACTTTGGAAAACCCCATGAAATCAAAACTACAGCTAGATTAAGCTGTTACGATTTTATGAATATTTGTTAACGATATTTGTCCTGTTATGATACGAAAATGGCCTGGAACAAAAGCTAATGAGTCTATATTCTATAGAGAGTTGTACCACTCGGAAAGGATCATACTCAAATCACGCATTATTATCACAAACGCTTACCGTAAAATGTCCGAGCTAGGTAAAAACGATTAAGAAAGATAGTTATATAAAAGGATGAAGAAGAAAATGTAAACAGTCCTTCTTGCTCGAGCGATCACTTTCATTAAGCAACAATTTTCAAAATCCCCTTCTTAAAATCAAAAAATCTTTTAAAAGATGTTATTCGTCTTAAAAGTGTTGTTAATCAATCGTTCGTTGTTAAAACTCATTTGAATCGTCTCAATGAGTTTTAACAAAAAAGGATTATTGAGAAATTCGCGTTGACATACAAATTTAACCAAAATAGTGTTTCTGATCTGTAAACATATCGAGTTGTAAGCGACCATTCTCTCTAACGACCGCTTTTTGGTGGTTTCGTAAGTGGTCGCTTAATACACGTTTACAGTATGTCGATATTTTTTTTCTTTAACAAGGGAAATAATTAGTGGTCCTTCTGAGATTGATAAAGCACGAATTACCTCCACTGGAAATCGGGTTTCAAATTTAATCCGTGTTCAAACATTTGTGTATTGAATTCCGATAGATCACAAAACGCGACGACCTGATCCTAACGACGCGATTAATCCTTAAGGTTGTCACAAGTATTAAAGAGTCAGTCAGTTATATGCTGTTACAAAGTTGAACCTGTTGTAACGTAATGGAATAACCCAGGATTAATCGGTTACACATATAGGTAGGAATTATTTATGAATGTATTATGTATAACTTATTACAATTATTCATTTTGTCGAATCAGTTTTTATGCAATGAACGGTATTGTCGCTATTTTCAACAATCTACCCTTGGCTCAAAATGGAACGTTCTCGAAAAGTTTGAGAAATGTGACCCCGCTTTGCACTTGTGATTACGTGCAAGCGGGATACAATTTTCAAACGTTCGCAAACGTGTGTGCGCCCTGAACCCAGGGATGATCATATGACAAATTTCGGTTTTTCAATAAATATTTACCCTCTCTGGTCCAAATAGTAAAAATCGAATTGATCATTATCTAACTATCTGTCAAATTTACACAACATATTATTCTTTTATAACAGAATACATTTGAAGTCGACTTGAAATTATTGGTCCTTTGTTTCTTTGGAAGCGAATTCTTGACCCGAAAGAAATGAACGGTCAAGGGTTCGAATCCCGACCGTGCCATTGCTCATTGGGATGTTTAATTGAGCAAAGCATTCGATTTAATCCCCAGTCGATGATACTCTTGAAACACATTAACAAGTGAAATTTACCTTGATTTGACTGCTTGTTAAAAGATCTGTAAAACACATTTAAAAATTAACTTAAAGGCTGAAGTAGGAAATTCAAAATTTTAATGCAATTAATTGACGAGTTTACACCTGTTTATTTGGGTTTCTTAGATTAAACAAATACACAATGTGTACAAAGTTATTTTTGAACGTGAAACACTCGAGACGTATCCCGTATCGATAACGGCTCGATAATTCCTTTAAGATCTTTATTACAATAATATTCCTTTCCGTTTTCTTCTTCATTTTTGTCAATGATTGTGTGTTTGCTTTTCTCTCAAACGTTCCGATAAATCGCTATAAAATAGATGTAAAATTGTTGACGAGTTACAGTCCGAATGTTATCTTTTTACATAGAACTTCAAACGTACTTGTAACCCTGCTTTTCTTTCTTTTAATTTGAAAAAAAATACCAATATTTGCGCCCAAATCCAAATTTGCTTGCCTTCAAACCCTTGAAAACCCTTGGAAAGTTTTACCATGGACAAAAGCGTGAAAATGACAAGGCGAATATTATTTGAATGCTTTCAAAATAGAATGGAGAAAGTGGGAGGAGCGAATTTTGCGTGAGATTAAAGGGAGGTAATCCATATCACTAATTTCATCGAAGCTGGACAAAATAGGGGATTTTTATTTTATCTTATAACTATACAAATATCCGTGTGATAACACCCCGTATGATATTTTTCATGATATCACATAGTTATATTTAGAACAATAATATCACATAGTTATTTTTAGAAACTTGCATTTTAGTTAGAAACATCGACAAAAACAAGACAAAAAGAGGTTATAAGATAAATATAAGATGTACTAAGTGTATTGTATGAAAAAATATCTAACTCGGTTGTCATAATTGATAATTGTCTGGGCAGAGCCTCGACAATGATCAATTCTCCCAACCTCGTTATATATTTTTTTTCATATAATACACTAAGTACGTATTATATTTATCCCCTTTAAAATATATACATAAAATGACGTACTTTCAAATTTGTGTATGTATCTCCACGGACCAATTTGATACTTTAAAACCAATACTTAAAACCATGGAAAATGTGATCGATTTGAATGAAACATCTATCGGTTTGAAAATTTTGGAGCGTTTTTGAATGGTTTGAGTGAGTGTTTGAAATAAATGAATGGAGCGCTGAATGATTGAATTAGAATGGTTGATAAGAATGAATGTTAATTTCACGATGTTATTAGCTGTAGATATGGGTTGTTCAGATAATCCTATTTCATAAATCCGCAATGTCACTGACCTGAACGGATTTATAATTTATAATTTATCTTATAACTATACAAATATCAGTGTGATAACATCCCGTATGATATTTTTAATGACATCACATAGTTATTTTTAGAACAATGATATCATGCGGTTATTTTTAGAAACTTGCATTTCAGTGAAAAACATCCACGAAAACAAGACAAATAGAGGGTATAAGATAAATATAATAACTTAATGTATTGTATGAAAAAATATCTAACTTGGTTGTGAGAATTGATAATTGTCTCGGCAGAGCCTCGACAATGATCAAATCTCCCGACCTCGTAAGATATTTTTCTCATACAAAACACCAAGTATGTATTATATATATCTATTCATGGGCATAGGAAGACCAAAGTATTGAATCGTTGGTGAGCAATCTTAAAAATTTGACTGTTCTGAAACCTTATATCATGCTCATCACTCTTACTCATGCTTAGATCCAGAAAAGGGGAAGGGGGAACCGATGATTTGGACCCTTCAAGAATTTCTGTAAAAATATTGTCATCAGAATCGGGACGTCCATAACTCATTCGATCAAATAGTACGTATGGTACTTAACAGTTACATATATTTGAGTTCTATTTTATTTAGGACGGAAATTAAAAAAAAAATCGTAACTGCACCTGTGTGGGACATTTCCAACAATTTCACATGTGCGCGAGGCTCTAACTTGGAGCAGCCTGGAAAAAACACATGATGAAATAAGACTATTGACTAACTGTCTGATAAGGGGTCATGATCTTACCTACCTATGGAACTCATAGTGAAGGCTTTGTCAGACTGTGCGGCTGCACACCATTCGCGTCAGAGGCTTTCTTTGTGTACATGTTAAGTTGTTGGAAATGTCACGCACCGGCTCAAATATATATATAATGTCATTCTCTTTGTAATATTCATCAGAATTTTCTTCATATGCATAATTTAAACCTTCTTTTGCTACCTTTTTCATTATGATCGGTCAAAATTAATTTTGATGGAACAGGTCAATTTGATTAAAAATGCTTGATAAAAGGCGTATTTAAATTCACTTGAATTTTGAACAGCCCTAAAAAATAATTTGAAAACTTACAGTTGTTTTGTTGAAATGTTCTTTACTGTAACCTAAATTAAGGTCAACTGATTCAAAATAGGTTAATTTGGCTAGAAATTCGAGCTGAAAAATTAATCTTGAGATCATTCCAAATTCATTAAAGTATTATTGACTTATCAGATTAATGGTTCAATCGTTCGCCGACTTGTAACTCTTTCGCGAATAGTGAAAAAATTGGAGGTTGCTAAATTAAAGCTAAAAGTTAAAATCAGTATTAAGGCCGAGTTGTGAGGGTGTCCTCTTCAGACATTTCGAATCAAAGTTAAAGCCGACTCACTATGTTGAAACTGTCTCGACCGGTTTGTGAGCCAACACAGCTACAGTAATGGGGCCTGTTTTACTAAACTTTTTACGACCATTTTTAGCGTAGGTCAAAAATCAGTAACATTAGTAACTTAATATGGAATTCTGCCATTCATAATTTCATTGGAATCGTCTTTTTAAGACGATTCCTATGAGATTTTGGAAAGCAGGCTCTAGCAATAAATGAAAAACACCCGGTACGATTGGTAATTTTGACTAACGATTAATGTTGTCGTATGAAGTTTAGTAAACCAGACCGAAGATCCATATCTTCAAGGCGCCTAGAAACAAAGGAGTTGAATACTGGCGCTTCTCGACACCAGAGGCACTTAGAATTCAAGGATTTGGTTAATCATATGCGATAAGCTGGCTGGTCCTTTTTAAGCTCGAATGTTTTCGGTGAGAACTCGAGCCACCGCTATAGTCTTGGCGTCGTTATTTCGTTGTTGTCGTCGTCATGCAAAAAATGACATTTTGTGATATCTCTAGTTCTACATAAGTCATTCACTTGAAACTTGTTACATGTAACATGTTAAGCAACCTATACTATGCAAATGATGTCCTTTTTCGACATAGGCGTCGTACTTGTTATGGTGTAACAACAATATTCAAGCGATCGGCGATTCTAAGAGACAAAACTATGCACGAAAGAGGCCCAGCTAGAACCTCCGTTGAATAAATAATGAAAAAAAGAAATTTAAACCTGCAGAGGTAAATCAAATGCCAAATTTCATAAATAGTTACAGTTAATATTGACAATAAGACAATATGACTGATTTTGGAATGAAATTGAATGAGTGTGCGGAGCGAGTTTTGAGTGAAATTCAAGGGTGAACAAAATTATTGAAATGAATTACAGTTAACTCTCGGTAGTTCGTATGTCATTGGACCGGGACAATCTGTACAAACTAAATATAGTACGAACCAACCAGACTCAAGCGGTCTGTAGTTCCTTGATGATTCAGAATCGGACTATGTCTTGAGTTACCATATGTTTTGGGCTTGTTATAAGTATCACCATTCACATCTACGAATTAAACATTTGAACTTGTGTTATTTACCATCACTCGAGACTTGACACGGGCTACGAACTATGAACGACCGACGTGCGAATAGCACGGACTTTTTTTTAGATAAAGATAAAGAAGGAAAAAAAACTGGAACCAAAGAATGTAAACGAACGAACACATACCTACGAACCACCGGCGTGCGAACTACTGAGAGTTTACTGTACTTCCTTTAATAAAATGAGTATACAAGGCCTCTAAATAGCTTATATTTCTTCAAGAACCAATCAGACGCTTAAAATTTTAATTATGTCAGTTAATTCGATTTTTTTTCTATTCATATTCATTTTGAATACAGCTGTTGATTGTTTAATTCATAGTAATTTTTAAGCATTTTTGGCGGTTTGGGTGAGTGTTTGGAATGAATGCATGAAGCGCTGAGTGAGCGATTTAGAATAGTTTTGATCGAGATGAATGTCAATATCATGATGTTCTTAATTGTATATAGGAGGAAGGACAATTATTCCAGATTCAGAAGATCTAACAAATGCAAAATATATCGACCCTAGTCTAGTCACACCTATTCGCACTTCATTTTTAAAAGTTACAATACATGTAAAAACGAGCAATGCAAATGTTGCAGTAAAAGACTCAGCTCCCCTCACTGACAATAAACGTACCAACCTACAATTCGCAGACCAATAATTTTTTGGGGGGTCCAGCCGAAAATATATTCATCTTATAATACCGTGACTTTGCAACTGCACCCCTCCCCATTTAAAAAAAGTTTGGTCCTTTCAATCCACCCCTGCGTTCAGGATGACAAAGTGGCGCAACGGTGTACGTGCAAAGCGGGGTAAAATTGGCACGTTCGCCGTTTTGTCATCATAAACGCAAGGCACGATCATGTATGTCACATCGCGTCTATTTTATATTTTATATATATTAGAAGGAGAGAGACATCAGCAAACTGTTACGGCTAGGCATAACTTTAAAAAAAACCACAGCTTTATATGTTATAAATAAATGCAAGCTGATTTTTTAAAATAAATATTGTCTTTAGGTGTCAACAATTCGAAACAATATCCTTCTTATTAAGAATCCAATCAATGTGCCCATTTTTACGTACCACAAAATTTTTAATCAGGTCAATGATTTTATTATTAGATTGGCAGCAATGGTAAAGGCCTTCGCCAAGATTGTCGCCACATTGGTCTTTTTTTACAGTTAGTTACATCGTGAAATTAACTCTTATCTCAAACAAAACCATTCAAAATCGCTCACTCCATTCATTCATTCCAAACAGTCACTCAAATCGATCACAAACCATGAGAAAAAATATTTCGAAATCCTTCAAAAAGTTCAACATTTAAATCAAATCGATCAAATTATTCTACAATTTCATTTTAAAGTGTCTGATTGGCCCACGAAGAGACACAGGCAGGAAAGTACGTATAATTCATTAAAAGGAGGTAATGAATATCTCTAATTTTGTTCATCTTGAACAAAAGTAGAGAAATTGGCTACCTCCTTTAATTTCATTCAAAACTCGCTCCACACACTCATTCAATCTCATTCCAAAGTCATTCCAAAACCATTCATCTTGTCAATATCACGATGTTATTAACTGTATACAGCACACTTAAATATGATATAACAAGCTACACACAGTTGGATTTTTAATAATTTGTTAATATTTTATCTTTTTATTTCTTATTTGCGTATCATTGTATCTTCGGTTTAAGAGACCAAAACCCTGTAACTTAGCATTATTCGATTTGCTTGCAGCTACAAGGTTTCTGTCCTCCGATAATCATTTCATGATTTAATTCATTGTACAGTCTTTATCAATTTTTAGACATCATCCCACTTTTTGCGACGTAAAGATAATTGCTTGTTAATCGTTCAGGGGACATGAAGACATTGAATACGACGGGCTTTATCTTTCTCCGTTACCAACGATGATTTTTCACATTTTATCAACGCAGTTTTTCATCTGTAACTTCTTTCAATTTGTCTGAAAAGTGCAGCGAAGGATTTTCGTACAGTTTAATAAGAAATACCGGCTGTGTATTGTCTTCAATTAGTAATGACGTCTTATCGCTGATTGAGATCTTATGACATAACAGTTCTTTTGTCATTAATTAGGTAAATTAAATATGAATGTGTTTATAATAGGTTTCGGTTAATCTGAAATGAATTTGAAAAACCAGCCCATCCAGGACTTTTGAAAAAAAAGGAAAATAGATTGAAGCGGGAACTGTTCAGCCTTGCGTTCAGAATGCAAAATGTTTGCATATTATGAAAAATGGTAGCCTGTTTTACACGCGCAAAGCGAGATGCCATAAAGGTAAGGCTAACGTTTTTATTAAGAACTCAGGGCACCTGCATGTAGTTTCAAATGAATTATCAAATCGATCTTTACAATTTGGAGAAATCATTGCATTTAAAGTGAAAGTTTTACATTAGATTAAATTTCCTCGCTCCACATATCAAAGTGACGAAATAGTTTTTCGAAAAAAAGAAACGTTTTTTTTCTTGCGATCCATCATGCCTTAAATCAGAGTTTATCTTTGGTAGGGAAAAGAGGTTAAAGTTTTATCCGTTAATATCGATGAATTGAAATTAACAGAAAGTCAATATTTGCTGTTAAAGAGATAATCATAATTTTGAAAAACATTATCGTCAGGTATAAATTGATCGATATTTCTTAAATAATCTTTAATTAATCTAACAGAATCATCTTTTAATAATTGCAAGATGCATGAGGCTCACGCGAAAATAGACTACCTAGGATCTCCGTTTGAGAAATATTTGAAAAAAGAGATTGGTGCTGGTACATGCAAAATAGTTTTCATTGCAAAAATTCTTTCACGGGAAGGTTGATTGATCATCATTGATTCAGAAAATTAGCAAATTGCGAACAGTTGCGATCCAAGTCTGCCTGCGCAGACCGCCCAGACTGACAATGGTCGACATTTTACGTTAACATTATACAGAAGGTACCTTTTCGCGTGACGGGTCATTTTTTTTTTCCAAATGTCCAATACGTATGGAGTGGTCTTTAATGTAGATTTAAATATGCACAAATTCCTTGTTGCACGATTCAATTGGGTACCTTACACATAATATTGTGTTAACCCCCCCTTTTTTTTCTTAGAGCTATTATATCCAGTTACCATTAATTTGTCGTGACATTGACGGGCTTGACGTAGACGGAGAAATAAAAATATCCGAGTTTTTTTGTTTTAAATTGTTCATGGTGAACAATGAACAGCCGGCGAAAATTACTTTGTTAATGAATATGACAACAGTTAACAGTCTCCTGTTGAATTTCGAACCTCAACATGGGTCACAATTTGGTATATGGAATAAGAATCATTATAATATTGAATGTAGCTAAGTTGGTTAGAGGCTGTCGCCTCTTACCAATAATACAAATATCAAAGCAAAAGTCTGATAAATGCGTATCGGTGTGTTTTATATGTGTGTGATACTGGCACTTCAATCGTCAATCGACATTCAGGTCTACATTAAATGTAGAGCTGTAGAGACCACACTATCTCTACATTCGCAAAACAATATGTAGACCTAAGAAGGTCTCTATTAGCACTTCAATCAACATTTAGGTCTACATTCAAACTTTTTCAATGTAGAGCTACGCAATCGACATTCGGGTCTGCATTCAACTCTCTCAATGAAGAGCTATTCAATCGACATTCAGGCCTACATTCGAATTTTTTCAATGTAGAGCTACATAATCGAAATTCAGGTCTACATTCAAGCTTTTTCAATGTAGAGCTTCGCAATCAACATTCAGGTCTACATTCAAACTTTCTCAAGGTAGAGCCAAGCAATCGACATTCAGGTCTACATTCAAACTTTTTCGATGAAGTGCTCCGTAATCGACATTCGGGTCTACATTCAAATTGTCTCAATGTAGTGCTACACAATGGACATTCAGGTCTACATCAAAACCTTTTAAATGAAGAGCTACGCAATCGACATTCAGGTCTTCATTTGAACAAAATTGGCGATATTTGATTACCTCCCTTTAATTTCGCTCAAAATGCACACATTCATTTTCATTCCAAATAATTTCAAAATTATTCTTTTTAATATCAAGATGTTGTTTACTGTACTTAAATTTGCTTGACGTTTGACGAAACAATGTGTCAGTAGCTTTCTATAGACCTCATATAGTAGAGACTCTGATCAGACTGTGAAAGCACATTTTTTATATTTTGATTTTATTCATTTATATTTGATTATTTAATACTTTTTGAAAATGCACTTACAAGATTATGTTGAGAGTTCTTAATGATTTAAATACATCTTTGGCTAACATTGTTGTGTAAAAAAGTGAAACATTAAAGACTAATCAATCGTCAGGTAAGGGAGTGGTAAGAATTTCCTTCGATTTTGTGAGCATATGCTTTATTTTCGTTTAACTTTCCTTGATACTGCACCAAACATTGGATTAAATATTCTGCACCGATTAATTTAAGTGAAATCAATTTTACCAGTTCATTTTAAATTCAGAACCTTTCATAAATTGACATACGAGCTTTGAAAAGATGTACGACATGAACCTGTAACGGCTTGTAATATTTTAATTGAATATCAATTCGGTTTGCGTCACGAATTAGTCTTCATTGTACGCTTGTGATTTAAAATTCTGTGAACATGAGAAACTATTGATGTAGACATACCCAAAAACGATATTGGCAAGCCCAAGAAAAAAAGACAAACAGGAATTATATAAAAGAAAAAAAAAGTTACATGCATTTGAAGCTGCGGTAAAGTTTTGCGTGATGATAAGGGTCAGAGAGAAGGTTCGATAAATCCATAAGATTCATCACTCGAAAAAGGACAGGAACCAGAGATTTAGACGAAATAACATTCTAATTCAACACGTACAGATTGGACAAACGTAAAGAAAAGAGGAAACATAAAGTTTCTCTTATTCAAAAAATTGTTCGCGGCAACATAGCTTGTCCAATCTGATAATTATCACTAAGTTTGGTTAAACAAAATTCCGTTCGAGGCTGAGGTTACCGAATTAAGACTAATGTTACGTAACAGATACAGTTGATCAAATTAGAAACAAAAGTCTCTGTAGGTCAAGGATCAATATCAAAGTCGACTTCTCTGTGGCCTTGTGATATATGCGTACAGCTCGTGACCTTGAGGTCATGGGTTCGAGCTCCATCGTCGCTGGTGTGGTCATTCACTCAAAAGTTAGCCCAATATCACGCAGCTGTATTATTAGTTTAAAACCACTGCACCTCGCTCGGGGACGTGAAAAAATCTGGATTGAGTGTTCCAAAGCGACTCTTTAAGCTTAATCTTTCGTCGCGATCGAAATAAAATAAATAAGCATTTAAACTAAATTAAACTACTAAACAATTATCAAAGTCACTAACGTCATACATATTCAAGAACACGACTTATGAAAAAACGCTTTGTGGAGTGAATGGCCTCATGGTATGGACGATGGCTTTAGGATAGAAGGTCACCAGATCGAAACTTGCCGTTCATTTTTTAAACAAAAAATTCCCCAGTTTGCTTCTCCCAAACTACACGTCATTGTATAAATGGATACATGTGAGAGATGTATGTTAAAGTGTTGTGGCAACCGAAGAAGCCATGCGTAAATAACAGAATTACATTTCGGAGGTTTTGTGATTGTATGAAGTCGTTTGTATATGCGCAACATAAAACTAGTCTGTAATACAATTTTTGACCTGTAAGATGTGTTGCCTGATGAATTTCTGTATGGAATATGATCACATTAATCAAAGATGATGTTAGAATATAAGCAATGCCATTCATGTGGGTAAAAAACTCAGGTACATTTGTTCTGTGCAAAGTAGAAATGGGTACAATTCCGGAATTTTCATACGCAAAGAAGTTATTCTCACTTTAACGTGCATAGTAAGAATTCCTACTTTGTGTATTACGATTTCGGAGTTGTATCGATTCGTACTTTGCGCTGGACAGATATATCTTTCACCATTGAATACACCACACATTGAATGATAAGACTTTCATAATCATAAAAGTTAAATTCATTTCCATATTCTAATGAACATCAATATTTATTTTGGACCTTTTCAAGCTGTTTCACGGGAATCAAAAGCTGTACTAATGGGTTGTTTAAAAGTTCAATGAATTCGTCTTTTGATTTCAATAATGTAAACTTGTGTATAATTGACCGGTGGTACGAAATTTCTGAATAAACTGATAAAAGCTTTTTTCGATTCAATAGGTCAAAGGAAAAAAAATGTTTACTCAATGTCAACCGAACCGTCTTAAAGCGGCTCTTTCTTATTTAAAAATCATAATCGCCTAACTTTATACGAGTATGTTCGAGAGGAAGGGCGGGCCTTGGCTGAAATTAGACCTGAAATAAAATGTATGTTAGGGGCACAATTCGTAAAGTTATTTATTTCTTTTTCAGTCCATAAGTTGGTCAAGCCTACCCCCTATACGGGGAATGGTGTCCGTGGTCTAGAGGTAGAGCGTCGGCCTCTTGACCCAAAGGTCCTGAGTTCAATTCCTGGGAGCGGCTATCCATCCTGTTTCTTGCATTGGCCCACACATTTGGCGCGAGTACTGGTGAATTTTCCAGGAAGCAGAATCGAGAAGGATCAATCTGAGTTGTAAGAACTTGACAACTTAACAATCGATGTAAAATAAATAGGTTTAAACTAAAATGAGTCCGATATTATTTTTCGACTAGTCTACGTCAGACACCAGTCGAAAAATAACATCGGAGTCAAACTCCGAAAAGAGGATAGGTCAAGCTATGCTAGTGAATTTCTTTGCTGGAAGATTAAACGGCCGTGCTTACAGCTTCAATCCGTGATGCATATCAGGAACAAAAATAAATAATTTCGGAATGAATTCGAATCTATTTTAATCTGTGTGATGAGCAAAGTTTGAAGGATTGGAAAGGAAAGCAATACGATATCTCTAATTTTCGTTGAATATCTACGCTGAGCTAGAGAATAAAATAATGAGCATTCTATATTAAAGAATGCCCCCAAAATATCGCAGTCGGACTAGGGACGATACTTTTCGCTCGTGTAGTTGTCCCTTTTTTGCGCGACGGGTGACATATGTGACCCGTCGCGCGAAAAGGGGCCATCTGGGAACATCGTTGAATAAATATTTGAAAACGAGATTGGTTCTAGAACGGGCAAACCAGAAATCTCATTTCAAAAATTCTTTCATAGGAAGTTAGACTGATTATTCTAGATTCAGAAAATCAGCAAAGTGCGAAAAGTTTCGACCCCAGTCAGTCTGCGCAATCTGCGCAGTCTGACAAGGGTCGACATATTTCGCACTTCCCAGATGGTCCCTTTTCGCGTGACGGGTCACATATATGTAAATCATATATGTACATCTCTGTAATAAAGCAACTTATAAAAATTGGACTAGGATTTTCAAATGAAGCCATAAGATCCATTTTCCTGATGTCAGCTCGAATCTATTTGTCAAGGATACTCCTTGTGTAGGTAGATCACATGAGTTAGAAATTATTTGAAGCCACTTGAGACAAATACTTGAAAACTTGTTTTGAAAATGATATATCGGTTTTTTTCTGAAGAGGAATTGATTTCTTGTTCTTTCTCTGTTTGAAATATTGATTATCATTTAAACGGAAATCCTCATTCGACACTTCTTTCTTTATATCCTTCTATAACAATTTAAATAGTTTTAATCTTGAAAAAGAGTCGTAACCGTTTTAGACAAATATCAAATAAGTGCCCTGAAATTGCAACAGTCTGTTTTGGATTGAAAAAGGCATGAAAGATCATACTTTAACCTAAGTTACAGTTAATACATAGGGCATTGAAAAAGTTATTCATACAAATTAGTGAGATTTTTAGGCTCGTCCACAAAAAAGGTAAAAATATATGTATCAAGTTTTCTATTCGTCTCTTTTTGTGTCACCAATTGTAAGCAAAAAGACGAATATATAAATAATTAATAATATTATTATTTTTAATAAATATAATGCATCTGTTTTCTTTTTCTTATAGAAATTCGTCTTGAACGCAGGGTCGCAAATGGAACTTTGCAGAGAGCACTTCGTTGAGAATCATGATTAAAAAAAATAATAATAAAACGTAAATGAACGTTCTAAAATGATACAGGTGCTATACACGTGCACAGAGGCGTATCATTTCTGTAACGTTTCTCAAACGTTAACGTTTCTCAAATGGTGTACATCCTTAACGCAGGACCGTGTTAAAACCTATTCATTGTGAAATTTTCTGTTTCAATAGTGCTCTTCATACCTTTCTTTACGATTTTTTTATAACATTTTTTCTGTTGCTTCAGCCTTCAAATATATTGGTGACGTACTTCTAAGGCGGTCACATTTCCATTAAAAATAGTTTAGTTACATTTAGTTTTACATAAAATATCTTTACACTTAAGAGGTAGGCATTGAAAGGCATTGAAATACGATTGTTTATCAACCGTTAAAGGAACTACTATATTCTGAGAGTTAAATCTGGTTTTGATTACTTAAAGCTTTCAAAATACTTGTAACTGACATTAACATGTTTGTGCTTAGATCGTTGCTTAGTGTTTCAATACACGACTCGAGAAATAAGACGCTAGTTCTGTAATATCAAAGAGTATCGAGGAGTTTCCTTTAAGAGACTATGTATTACCGAGTATACTACTTTTTTGCACTGAATGATTAAGCTCATTGAATGTTAGTAGTTGTAGTTGTGTTATTCGCCATTGTGCCTTTTAACCTATTACCAGACGACAACATATCTTTTTAACAGGTACACGAATTTTGTTTGTACAAAACCCTTTTTAAGTTGGAATGCGGAGCAATTCCAACTTAGATTTAACAAAACCGCAAAATGAACACAAGATAATTTCATTTCGGGTTTCTTGAGAACACATATCACGTGAACAGGATATGAATACACTTCGGCCTATTTTGTATATCTCAACTTGACAAAGACATACAGTTTATCTCATCAAAAAGAAATAATGTTGTACAATTACACAACTATCACTTCACGTATATTATTAACACGCTAATTTATGTTTTAAACGATGTTTATTGAAAATTTGCGTACGAATATATTAGTATTACATGTTTGCATTACTATATTTGGAAATCATGTGATAAGTCAAGTCCAATAAGGTCAGCAATAGACAATAGCACTAGCCAATCACGTGATCTGCTTATTTGGTAATGTCGCGATCTGTTTTTCGTAGAATTATGTTATAGCTTCTTTTAAAGGTATAGTTTCTCTTTCTGAACGACCTTCTTTTGACAAGGTGTTATATTGTAAATTTCTATCTAAGCTACGAAATAAAAATCTTTTTCTTAAAGTGATGATACACTTTTAAAGTTAATAAATATTTTTGCAAGATATTGTCGGGTTTTTTTTTTTCGTCATATTGCAGTTATCAACATGAATGTTTCATTGTAAAAACCCAGTACTCATCCACATAAACCCTTGCCACCATATCTTTAATTGAATTATGAATATCTTTGCCCAATTGCATTCATCACCAAGACAATTTGGCATTTGAAACAAACCAACTAGTTCAACATGTTTTCTTCACATTCTTACACATTAACATGTTTAAGAGCACCACCATACAGTTAGTTACATCGTGAAATTGACATTCATCTCAATAAAAAACATTCTTAATCGCTCACTCAGCGCTCCATTGATTCATTCCAAACACTCACTCAAACCATTCAAAAACTCAAAAACGCTCAAAGTTATTAAACAAATAAGATCAACATGTACATTCAAAATAAATTAAGCAAGAACCAATTCGCGATTTCACTGACATAATTGAAATTTAAAGCGTCTGATTGGTTCTTGACGGTATAGAAAGCTATTGATTGAACTTCTATGCATATTTTATATAGGATTTATATCGCTCATTTTGTTCATCCTGAACAAAATAAGCGACACTGAATTACCTCCCTCAAATCTCGCTCCGCTCACTCATTCAACATCATGCCTAAATCATTTCAAAATCGTTCACCTTATCAATTTCACGATGTTATTAACTGTAGCCCCAACTCAGAAGTAGAGTAGCATAATTATATTGATTTCATCATGTCTGTCTCTCAGTCAATTGACCCTTTGCTTTCCGCTAGATAAACGGAGAAGCAATTGACCTGCGATAACGAAACTTTACACAAATATTGCCCATGACCCCCAAAAATGCCCTATTGTTTCGGGGTCATACATGTCACGGTCATCAGTAAATCTAAACAGTTAACAGTTTCCACTCTAACTGAACAACCAATTGACCCAAATCATAAAACTTGTCAATGACCCGAGGAAGTGCCCAATTTCAGAGTCACAAAGGTCGAAATCACAATTGAACTTCGTCCAGAAATTGTCTTGAGATTCCAACTCATGAAGTAAAAGACTTCCCTGCGAAAATATCTTTTCATCATGGACAAATCACTTGTTGAGGTCCACTTTGCGACACTTCCAATTAAGATTGTAATTGATAACTCAAATGGAGCAAAAGTCATTCGAAAATAATATAAAAACTGTTTTGAGTGTATAAGTGTTCCCCTGTGCGTCCATTAGTCGGCTGTCTGGTCCATATCATTTTCTTCTTTTTTAGCTCACCTGAGCACAACGTGCTCAAAGGGAGCTTTTAAGATCACCCTGACTCCGTCGTCCGTCGTCAACTTTCTTAAGACTTCTTCTTTTCCTAAACTGCTGGGCCAATTTCAATGAAATTTTGCCAGAATGTGACCCTCTTCAAAATTGTCTATATATTTCAATTGGCCAATGAATATGGGTATGGCAGAGCGGGGCTTATTTTGAGCCCAAAATCTTTGAACGATATCTCCTCCTGAACCACAGAGCAGGTTTGAATCAAAATTTACAAGAATGTTCATTTGATTACCCACTTCAAATATTGTTGGCAAAATTGTCATTAGCCCATAAATATGGGCGTGGCAGGGTAGGGCTAATTTTGAGTCTCCTCTGTAATGAATGGGTTGACAAGGTCTATTATGACTGCTTATAATTCGAATCATGTCTTCTCTTCAACAATTAGGCAAATTTGAATGAATCTTTGCCAGAAATTTTCTTGGATATGATCCACTAGACCAATCGAATTCAGGTAAGCGGTTTAGGGTCATTCTGACCCTCTTGTTATCATTTTTCTTTCATCAGATTCAGGTCTGTATAGCGATTCAGAGGTTTAAGCGTCTCTCGTTGTTGAAATACATTGATTTATATTCGCCCGTCAAAAGACGAGACGTATTATGTGATCACCTGTGGTGGGCGGGAGGCGTCAGCTTCGTTAGTAGCTTGAGGTCACCGTCTCTCGAACGCATTCCAACTTATCAGTACATTCAGTACTTTGATTCTTCAACGTACACATAAAGATACAGAAAACTGTAGACAGATAGGTCGGGCTTCGTAGAAGTCGCAGACGACAAATTAAAGATATTGAGATAGTTATTTATTTATCTTTTTATTTATCTATTTTAATTTTTTTGTGGGAAAAAAGCTTTGTGGATATTGAAGAAATTGCTACATTTTCCTCATTTTTTTGTATTTCATTTTATTTTTATTTTCCGATTGTCAAATAAAAAATTGTGTGGAAATATGTTAAAATTTTGAAGGATTGATATTTATACCTTTATATGATTAGTGGCCGCCATCATAGCGCAGTTGGTTAGGCATAAGACTTCCAATCTAGAAGTCGTGGGTTCGATCTCCCATGGCGGCAAATATTCTTTCCGACGTTTGTCTCTTACCAATGGGTAGATAATCGTAAACCTATGTGAGATAGCAGTCGGAGACTAGGAAAGGGTGTAACGGTAGTACAGGTGAAAGAAATACCAGGAATCCATTGTAAGATGCTCCGGCCGCCGCGATATAACTGCGAAATTGTTGAAATCGGCGTAAAACCCATTCAAACAAACACATTTATATGATTAGTTATGATTGTTTATGTAGGCACCACATGATTGATACAAAAGATGTCCAAGTTTCTGAGTTCCATGTCTTACACGTGTATCAAGATTGCGGCGTTAGCAAGCGTTTTGCTTTGCTGAAAGCACAGCATGTTTTATTCATATTTTTTTTTAGTTATAGAATTGACTTCTACAATGTAACAGATAAATTTATTTTGCTTACTTGAGAGTTTATATTTTTAATTTGGAATGATATGGTAAAAGGGACCACCCGCGTAAAATGTCGACTATTGTAAGGCTGTGCAAGCTGACTAGTTTCGAAACTTTCATCGCTTGGCTGAATCTAGCATGTTCTACCCTTCGTGTAATAGGAATTTTGAAATTGGTTGACCTCTACTGGACCCTATCTTATTTTTCAAATATACGAGGGGCTATCAAAAAGTTTTGAGACTTTAATCATGTTTTCTATCATAGATATCCGACGACTTAGAAAATTGCATGAGTTGAATTAAAAGTCTTCCGACTTCAAATTTACCACGTTTCAGTAGAATAGCATGAATACACTGAATTCCATGTCAAATTGAATTGAGATTGGTTCGGCGTCTCGGGGCAAAATAGTGACGCCATGAACGTCAGACCCACTCTTGATTGCTTTTGTTAGCAATGTCTTTTCAAGTAATAAACAGTGAACTCATATAAAATCCAATTAAATCTTCCCAAAAGTTCAGTGCACATCTTCACAAATACATACAAGTCTTTTAAGAAAAAATCGTTAAAAAAGATTGATGTTTGAGATTTGCGAAAAAGGAGCCTCTGGATTTCCACTCGAAACGCATTTAATATTTCAAACGGGAGAAGTACAGTTATCTGTCTTCGGTAACATTGAAATAAAACAACCTCAGAATTGGTGTTGAGGAATTTAATTCTGATCTTTGTTGCTCAACTTGAGACGAAATGTGAGTGCAATAAATCGCATTTTATTAAAACAATAACACATAATAGTTTTATTACTATTTCAAGTGCCCCGATGTTACGTTCTTTCCGAAAAATTAACGTCGTATTGGTTGATAAGGCCTCTTTCTGCGTCGAGCCTTTTTAAGTAAACCCCGTGGTTGCAAGTACACTTGTTCAGCATTCAATGCTTATTTCAACACAACTTGAATTTTTCAAATCGCTTGTATATTGCGCGTTTTGTAAGAATTTCTTTTTCAACAGTGGGTTTAAATCTTAAAGTGCCCCGAAAGCGCGTCATTAGGTCTCCATAGCGACTGTTCATAGAGAGACGCGTGGTCATATTTAGTTGCATGTTTGTATAGTTAGCACTCACACTCATATGTATACTTACTGACAGTTTCTTCAAAATCTGATGAATGATAAAAAAGATATTGCAATTGTCTCAGAACTTTTTGATATCCCCTCGTATATACATGTTTTATGGATTGAACAGAGTAACCTTTAATCTACCGACCGACATATACAGTAAATCTTGCTCTAGCTACCACATCTATTAAGATACAATTTTTATTAAGCGACCGTTCTAAAAACCACCTTCTTTAAATCAAAATATCTTTTAGAAATGTATTATTGTTCCAAAAATTATTGAAAATGAATCCTACCATGTTTAAACGCATTAGGCTCGTCTCAATGAGACGATTTCATTGTGTTTTAACAACATAGGATAATAGAGAAAATCGAAATCACATATATTCAATCAAAATTATGTCTCTAATTTTTAGTAAACGTGTACTAAGCGACTCTTCTTTTTAACAAGCGCTTTTTTTCCATTCATTGGTCGCTTTAAGCAAGTTTTACTGTATATTGAAAGATTTCTTTCTCAGAAATTATACATTGTTCGAAGTATGGAAATCATATTTTGAACAAAAAAAAAAAAAAAAAATAATTTGTTGAAAAGCCGAAATAACTAATGGCGCAAGGGCTTGGATGTCAGTTAGAATAATTATGATGTCGATTTTTTTTTTTTATAATTTTCCATTATTATTCCTTATCTATATCTTTATGGGTTGTTCGTTAAATAAACCTGTGAAATTAAATATGTAAGAATAACAATAGTCTTTTGTTCGCAATGTCATAAAGTCTTTGCACGGGGTACCGTTGAAATAGACCCACGGTCAAAGGTGAAATTACAATCCGTAAAGTTAATTATTTCTTTTTCAGTCAATAACTAGGTCAAGCCTACCCTCTATCCTGAGTTTGCCTCCGATATTATTTTTCGAGTCAAACCCCAGCTAGAGGGTAGGTCAAGCTATGCTAGTGGATTTCTTTGCTGGAAGGCAATACGGTCATGCTTACAGCTTCAATACGATATTATGCTCGCAATTTGACGATATGCATCCGTGATGCTTATCAGGTGCAAAAACAAACAAACAATCAAACAGACGTTAAAAAGTATCTGTTAAAGTCAAGTGGGGCAGCATTTTCAATTCATACAATGTCTTAATCATTGAATCAATCAACTACGTATCAATCTTACATCGTGACTATAAGAGAAGAAATTCCCGGAGAAACTACATCCAAGCTTTTTGTAGGACCAAACATTAACTTTGATTTATGAACGGAATTTCTTAAGAATTATTCATGCAATACATGTATATTACATTCTATCTTATTTCTTTTTCTACTATTCGTTAGGTTTTTTTAACTATAAAATATACCCCTCACATAGTCGAATAGTGAATGGAAAATTTACTATAGAAGACACCGTGTTTTGCATTACATTTAACAGTGAGGTAGTTGAGTAATTATTCTAAGATCAACACGTTTTCTCTGAATTTTCCAACTGATTGATTTTATGCATCTATTAATTCATAAGTCTGTATTTTTTTCTTCCAGGCAAGATGGTACATTAACCAACAGAGATGTCAAGCGTGAAAGCGGAAGCACCGGTCAACCAGACAATGTCAGCTGGTCGTCGGCGGAAGACTGGATCACGTGGTGCTGGTTCCAGTGGCCCGACATTGGCCCATGTCGGATTTGCTGGTTCCCGACACATGCATCCTGAGCGGATGCCATCAGCCAAGAAAGAAAGAACAGTGTCACTGAGGCTTTTTGATGTTGAAAAGGTATTTATTAAAGAGATGAAACATTCCTTTTTTGGTTTCACGGTGGTATAAATGAAAATCCTTAACTTCAGAATGAATCAATATGCAGATTTTGTATATGAGTGTAACTAAGTATTTTGTTTCTTTTACTATCTTTAACATTGAATTTTAGAACTTCTGAATTATCGACCTTATGCAATAGAAAACAATAACACTTATTTAGTAATTTGGAATTATAACATCGAATACAATAGCATATTGGTCAACATGTTCTGTTTGGTTTAGGGATGAAAGATAGTATTTTCATTTTTCAATCGCTTAAAAAAACTTTCAAAGACTTTCATTTGATTAATTCACGTTGTACCACGCCCTTGACGTTGTTAAAAAGCAATTATGTTGCTTGTGACGCCAGATCTCAATAAATAAACCAGATTTTTTTTTCAATTTCAATCAGAGATTGGTTACATGCAAGATTTAATCCAGAGTCCTATTCTGAACTTTTCCATCGTAGAAAGAGATTTTTTTGCGTTTCATAAGCTCTGCAGTGTAGAAAGTACGAATCTTAATGGTCACAACTCAAGCGATCATGTATGTGGTTTACATTTTTTTTTCTTTTATTATTTTAGACAAAAAACTCTGTGTAGAGAAATTGGCAAAATCAGCTCTTGTTTACATGTACTTTAGTTAAGAACTTGAAATGAAGCAAACCAAACTTGTAACAAACAAAAAACAAACATAAAAACATTCATACATTATATGTTTACTTCTTTTACCCTGTAGTTTTGTATTTTTACAGGATACTGTTGACAATGTTGTGGGTCAATCAGGAACAGTCAAACGATTAATGATGCCAGGTCTTAATCTCAGCAACGTGTCGGATGAACTAATAGACCGCATGAACATGTTAGAAAAACTCGACCTAAGTGAAAACAATCTAGGTGACACAAGTATACCAGACTCTTTTAAGAAACTCGAAAGCCTTGTTGAACTCAATCTGAGTAACAATAAGTTTTCTAAAATTCCGATGAGTGTTCGAAAACTGAAGAACTTGACGAGGCTAAGTTTTAGCCACAATAATCTAGACTCGCTCAAAGGTTTGGATAAAATGAAGAAGATGCAAGTGCTTATGATAAACAATAACAAATTCACCAGTGTGTTCAAGGAGTTGACTCACATGAGGAAGCTCGAGATTCTTGACTGCAGTGGGAATAATATACGAGAGGTGGGATTAGACGTGCGATTCTTGAAGAACCTCAGAGAGTTAAATATATCTGACAACAAAATCTCAGTGCTTCCAACAGACTTGTTTCAACTACCTCATCTAGAAAGTCTGAAAGCGGGTCAGAATCAAATTTCGAAAGTCCCAGTTTTTAATCTTAATCCACAACACTGCCACGTGATATCCGAAATTGATCTATCCGGTAATATAATCAATAAGTTTCCCGGGCACCTGCTGATTATGTCATCGAAATTAGACTTGTCCTCGAATCGCATAAAAGTTCTAGACTGGAATAAGATGAAGAAAATTGAAATGAATGCGAAACAGGAGTTGATTGTTGACGACAACCCACTAACATTCCCGCCATCTGATGTGTGTGAATATGGACTCAAATCTATGATGCAATATTTTCAAGAAACACAGGCCAATATTAAAGTCTTCCAGGGTATAAAGGTGAGTCTTACCTATATACTTTTTTTTTCATTATGGAAAATATAGCAATAGTGATGATGAAATTAAAGAAAGGTAAGAAAAATGAAAAAAAAATGGACTGATACAATTTGTTTGGTCAAATCAATGAGTCTTATAATCACAGAAGCCCTTTGTCGGAGACTAAAAAAAGAAAATGCTATATTTTCGAATCATACATTGATACAACACATGTCATTTCCTCTTTTTAACACTTCTTTTGAGGTTTACGACATATCCCTGCCGTACAAAAAGCCTACTGATTTATTGCAAAATTGGTTTAAAGGAACACAACATTTTCAATATATTTTTTAAAAAAATGAGTAGGATAGATGTTAATAAGTTTCTTTTCTGTTTACAGATTTTAGTTCTAGGAGCACACAACAGTGGAAAGACAAGCTTCGTACAGACACTTGTTGATGGACAACCAAGACTGTCTCAGGATATGTACGAAAAGTCAGCGGGAATAGAACCTAGTGAAATGACATTTGATAAGAGATTTGAGGAAGAAGGTCACCCGATAAGTACTGCAAATAACCAAAATACCCCAAATCACTCAAATATACCAAACGGGGTTTCCAACCACTCTCAACAACGTAGGACATCCACGCAAAGCTCAAACAGTGATACGCAAAATGGTTCCACTGACAACCGACCGTTGAATCTAACAATATGGGACTTTTGTGGATTTCCGTTTTATCTGTTTCCACATTATATGTTCTTTGAACAACCCGCTGTCGCAATTCTAACCTTCAACATGTACGCATATAAGTCAGAACTTTTTGACGAAATGATCAGTTCGTGGTTTGACTGGATGATTGCAAAAACTAACAAACTCGTGGTACTTTTAGTCGGAACACACGCTGATAAAATGAAGAAAGACGCAATGAAGAGAGTGTGTAATGAAGTGAAGGCCAAGTTAACGGCTCATGCGGAGAAACAGAGACAAATAGTGCAAAAGAAGATCGATATTATCACAGAGAAACCTCACATCTCACAAACATTGTCAGCTCAACTAAACGCTTATTCTACACTACTACAAGAAAAGTTTGTTGTACAGAGTGAAGTCATTGTTACCAGCTCGGCTAATAACACAGGTAAATTAGTAATCGAGACTGATATTGTAAAACCTTATCCGTACCTTAATGAGAATTAACTCAAATTTTGACTTTAAAATTAACCTTGTTATGCTGAATGCAAATTTTCTTTTTCATTTTTGGTGAACGAACGTCGTTCACCAGTGTTATATACCATGTCAGGAAAATCCTGTTGGATGTTAATACATTTGAAATAAAGTAGCGCCTCTCAAAATTCAATTTAGTATCTTTCAATGTTTTCCTCCGCAAAATCACTGTTTTCTTCTTTAATGGCGTGATACTATTATTCTTTATCAAGTGAAAATAATGAAAATTCGCCTTGAAAAACACAAAATGATCTTGCAATGTTTATCAAGGGAATTTTTGATCCGCGTAAGCTTGTCGATAGTTTAAAGCAAAAACAAAGTTTGTGTCTAGACACCGTAGAGACAGATACTATGTTTTTGACCCAAGCCTTCGCTGGTGCAACTTGTAGTAATTAGCCGGAAATACGTGTTTATTTAGGTCATGTCCTCTTGAACTTACATTCGGCAATACTCGGGCGATCTCCGACGGCTCCGATTTAAATGTAGGTTAGAGGAATCGGCCGACTTGAGGCGAATGACACATCAAGACACCTTGTGTCATTAGAAACGGTAACGCGGTTTTACATAACTTTTCAACTAACGACAGTCAGTCTCGAGACGGGTTTTAAGAATGATTCGACATGTGTTTTACATGTTCAACCTTTCTTGTACTTTTATTTAAATAGGGATGAACGCCGCTATTAAGATTTTTCTGTAAAATTGCGTTGGCTGAAGTAGGGCTTGTAAGGATACACTCGAATATTCGGTGAACTTATTCCCAGCGAAAACGTTTCGTATTCGTCTGTCTCAGAGGCGAATATTGCCGAATACCAAATGCGACAGGCACGGAAGATATTTCATTGGGGCTATTCTACTTTGCATTTTTTCAATCTTTGAAACCATATCAATTCAAAATTCTATTTGAAAATTAAATAAATGATAGCTAAATATTCAACTCTAGATACCACTCCAATTGACGAGTAGATATTGCCGTGGTCAAGGCGGGACCAGGGGCCTCTTTCAAGAAAAGTTTCGTACGATTTGTCTTATAAATATCGTACGATTATATTTAAGACGGTCGTAAACGGCTTTCACAAAAATATCGTTGAAAATCGCAGACTATACGACCTCATAAGATTATCGTAAAGTTGATCTTTCACATCTGCACGTGCTGATTATATGATACAAACTTCCGCGTTAGTGGGTATATTGTCCGCTTTTAAAAATACCAAAAAGGGTAAATCAGCAAACTGATCGTAGAAAAGCCATTTACTTGTATATTAATGCATATTTAACGAGGTTTATTAAAACATAATTCGTCGAACTACACATTTCTCATCGATATCTAAATATCTTTGTCATTATAATTATGCAAGTGCCCATAATTGTATAGTTAATTTGGCTTACACTGTCGATTCCCTTTCCAATGAAAGAATACCGCCTGTCGCACCGAATGTGGAGCAATCGAACATTGGACCGCATTGTAAAATGCACATGTTCTAGTTAATGATCATCTGCACAAGGTTTTTGGTGTATGACTTTATCATCATTATATTTTATTATCATTGTTGTTTGGTTGGTCGGTTGATGATGTTGTTGTTGTTGTTAAAAAGAAATCCTCCTATTTATCAAGAATTGTATTGTTTTGACTACAACTGTGGAATGTGCCTTTTAATTTATGTCATACTTGAAGCATGAAACACAGGAATCCATATTGTTTAATGTGAGAGTAGTTGTTTTTTTTTTAAGTAATTAATTTATACATGCGTAAAAATCTATTGATTTGATATCTCCCACTTTCTGTGTCACTAGGAAGGGTAAGCAAACGTTTTCAGTCATGATCACGAAGGGTCGATTATTACGGTAAATAAACAACTGAATACCAATATGAAAACATTCTGCGACAATCGTACGATTATCGCAGAGTAAAATCAAACATCGAAATGATGGTGCATCTGTTGTTTTCAATATATCTCGTTTATTATACTATAATGTACTTGGAAATTTGGCATGTGCATAGCTAAATAATCGTTCTTACATCCGCGAGAGCTTGAAAGGAACCCGAAAAAAATTAGGCTCATAAGACAAAATCGTAAATTTTACGACTGGTCTGAAGGTGTCGTATATTTTATCGTAGATCTCACGATACGACGCCTTTCTTGAAAGCCAAAAAGTTTCTTGAAAGCCATTTTTTATCGTACGATTGCGATACGACCAAATTTCAATCGTAGGACCTTTCTTGAAAGAGGCCCCTGATTCGCCATGCACTTGTGTACAATTCGATAGGCGGGTTTAGTTGTTAAATTATTCTGGAAAAGTCACTGCGTTTTTTACAGAAATCATAAAAATCTTAATCGATGAATAAAAACTGGCTCCATCCTTCCCAAAATACGTTTAGAATTTGTTAACTAAAGTTTAAGCAAAAACTAGCTCCGAGCAGAAGTCTAATATCAGCCGCAATACTGTAATAAGATATTGATAGTGAGTGATTTTACAAGCATCCAAACTCTTGAAGGTAAACAATAGGTTCTCGTGCAAAAAATAAACCGACAATTGTAAGGATTCTCAATTCTTTTTGGAAAGAAAGTCGGAAGGAAAAAAAACATTGTATTATACTTAAACATAGTCATAGACATAGTCATGCAATTATTACCTCCCTTTAAAAAATAAACTTCTTAAATAAGATTCTTATTCGCTTTTGATGTAGAAATTACGTTACAAAAATAATATTTTTAAAGACTTTTAGTATGAAATTTACTATGCAGCAATTGTTTAATATAAAAAGTTATACTTTAATTTCTAAACCTTAAACAGATATTATCCATGAATTATACTAATAGGGCACTAGACCTCCTTTAACATATACCTAAATATTTCTCATCCTGCAGTGTTATAAAATTGAATAACGACATAAGTGTCAACCACGGAAGTGGTTATGGCTTCAATTTTGATAAAAACTAATCACTTAGGATATGGTTCAAAATACTATTAATAAGTACAGTTCAGGACTGACTGATATTCATAGGTGTTTCTTTGGTTGGTACTCAAAGACCTTTTCATCCTCTGAGAAGAAACAAAGATAGTTAAAAAAGTTAAAACAAATGCAACAAATTTACTTGAAATAAGCTTAAACATGATAACAACTACTTTTGTAAAAACAAACACCATTGGATATAGGTTAAAGACAGTTTTAGATAGAATTAAATCGTTTTCTCCATTTATGTTTTATAAATAAATGTACCTATTTAAAGTGTGTAAAAGAAATTTTCACAGAGTAACATCTCATATTCTAACAAATATTTTTCTAACAGGATTTTCCTCTCTTTCCCTTTCTTTGAATTTGCAGTGAAATTTCCGAATAACGGAAATTTTGTCGAGACAATTCTTCCCACTTTTTTTTTACATTCGTAATTCCTCTTTTCTAATTGAATTTAATATATCACTCTAGAATGCCATCAGGTTCGTTCACCATCAGTACTTTCAGTGCTTTGATTTTAATACTGAATCAATATTAGTACATCAAATGCTTTGAACACTTTGATTTTAATGCAATATTGCCATAGTTTTTAGACGGCACACATAAGACATTTTTTATACTGAAATACTTTAAAAATGCACTTGAATAAAGAATCTATATATTGTCACTGATGACAAATAGTGTAAAGTTCACTTTGAAATAAGTGATGTATCTTAATTTGAATTTTGAGAAATTTCTCACCTGTGTAGGAAAACAAGTTTATAATTTCAAGCAAAGATATCCCTGCGTTCTGGATGACAAAGCGGTACATACTGTTAGCAAATTATACCCCGGTTTGCACACAAGTGAACGTGAAAGTTAAGTATAAGTTGGAGATAGTTTCCTCCAGTTGTCTTCCTGAACGCAATGATCATATTCTATGAGCATATGAGTGAGCTCTCCAACAATTTCACGTGTGGAAAAAGGCAAAATCATCCAGCCAGACTCTACGTATGTAAAGTCAGTTAGTAACGAGATTTGTATTAATCGGGGTTATTTAGCGATTTATTTATTAGCTATTATTCGCGAATGGCTGTACACGTGAAATAAAGAATATTGCTTGATTTTGGTAAAACAAAGAAGAACAAATTGTTAGTAGGCGTCCAAAGAATCATAACAACTTTAGGTACATGTAGGTTAAGCGGGAGTTTTTATAATTTGGTCGCCCACACACAAAATATTACGCCCTCGCTTTGCAACTACATTGTTTTCGCTATTATCTTTGAATGTGGATAAATTAAACAACGGGGAAAATACCCGAATTGCAGTTTAGGTATGTACCCTTTTTTCTGCAGGCTTTGAAACAGTGCGCGCCTCTATCGAACTACTCGCAAACGACAAACGTCAATTCCCAAACGTACTCAGAGTGATCCCAACATTCTGGGCCGATGTTGAAAACTACGCAGAAGAAAAGGGAAATTCTATGGTGGTCCCTATTGTCAAATATGACGAGTTTAAAGAGGAAATTTGTGAACGGTTCGGGATGAAACATCTCTTAAACAGTATACTACAATATCTACATGAAACAGGAAAGGTAATACAGTCATTCTTGCTCAAGCGACCACGTCTATTAAGCGAGCATCCTTATAAAGCGACCGTTTTCCAAATCTCTTTCTTTAGTATTAAAAAAGAAGGTATGGTTGGCCTTAAAATTATTGAAAATGAATCCTATGTTTTAAAACACTCACAAGAATCGTCTCAATGAGACGATTCTAGTGAGTTTTAACATCATAGCATTATTGAAAATTTTGCAATAATATGCATTTCCAATTTAAAAGTATGTTTCTTACTAAAAGAAAAAACGGGTATTAAGCGGCCATTCTTAAACGACCGCTTTTTGGTGGTCCCGTTAGTGGTAGCTTAAAACAAGTTTTACTGTAGTAATTTAAAATCACAATGAAAGGACATTGTTAGAATTGTATTATTTATGAGATAAAGAGAGTAATTATTGATTTTTATGGAGGTATAAAACTAAAACCCTAATCACTCTATATGAATACGCGAGGCGAATTCGTTTATGAGTGTGATTAGATTTTTAGTTTCATTCCTCCATAAAATCAACAAATACTCTTTTCATATCTTATGATTTAACATAATGAAGCAAAAATGTAAGATTCGTCAACAATGAAAGCAATTTCTTTCAGAACTACTTTTTGTGGAAGCTTAAAAAGTAGGTGCATACTCTAAAACATAAGTGACCCGTCACGCGAAAAGGGCCATCCGAGAATTCTGTAAAATGAATTATTGAAAAAGAGATTTGATCCAGCATAGGTCAACCCGAAGTCGTATTTCAAAAGTTCTTTCACTTGAAGGTAGATCAATCATTCTAGATTCAGAAAATTAGCACGGTGCTAAAAGTTACGAACGTAGCCAGTCTGCGCAATCCGCGCAGTCTGACTAGGGTCGGCACTTTACGCACTTCCCAGGTGGTCCCTTTTCGCGTGACGGGTCATATTTCCATTTAGAAATAATACCAATAATTCAGACAATCACGAGTGCACGAAATATGGTGGAATCCTCTGAAATTAAAATATTAGACAAGAAACAATTAAATTTACCGAATGTTTAATGTGTATGTGCGAGACTTTTCCACCAATTTGACATGTGTGTGAGGACATAGAGTAGCTACGAAAGCTACATTGTGTGATTAAAAGGTTTTCTGACTATGCGTATACTTATAGACCGTGTTTATCTGCAAATCGCAATGTGCACACTCTGGTTCGACTATACGAACGCACGGGGTGGTCATATGGTTTTCTTGGCGTACGTTTGAAATTGTCGGAAAAACGACGCATATGCTGAAATATTTTGTTTCTTTTACAACATTAGTTATCTCTTAAGCAAGGGGAAAATGTTAACTTTAACTTACTACAGAAATATTACTCATAAATTTTCTCTGCTCACCATCAATACAAATCTATTATCATCAAAATATCTTCTAACGTAACAAATCCTTTTGAATTATTAGCATTACCAAGGTCTTGTATTAAAGACAATATGAATGGCCATTGGAAATGGAATGGAATGGCTGGTCGATTGACTTTCTTCCTTTATTCTACCAATCTTGCAGGTGTTGTGGTTTGCATCAAATGCAGCCCTAAAGGAGTACATCATACTCAGACCAGCCTGGTTCTTTGACGTATTTAGAGCCATCTTTCGTCATGACTTGATCGAGAAACTGGACATCGAGGTCGAAGATTCCTTTAAAACTATAGGTATGTTACATATGATATAAGCATTAGTGGGTGAAAACTCGTTATCAATATTCAACATGGGTATATGTCCTTTAAGTTTTACTTTCCGTTGACATTGGGAACGGAAAGGCGTGAGGAAACACTTTTTATAATATCTTATCTGATTTGACCCTAATTGATCATAATTCAAAATAGGTGTAGAAGACCATACAAAAATCGAAAAAGAAATGTTTTCATCTTTTGAATATAAGCTTTTCTAAATGTTAAAGTATTGTATCAAAATTCAAGTTGACAGAACTATTGAACAAGATCCGCAGTGGTACAACATTTAGAGTGATTCGATAGAAATTAAAGAAGCAAGTCTTCCGACGATGATTTTAATCCCAAAATTTCACGATTGATTATTGATTTATCATGATTTAAAATGCAATTTTAGTGATGGAGGACGGAGAACAAGGTAGGTGGCGTACATGTCGCAGATCACGTGACGTCCACGTGCAGTGCATGACACAACTAGAGTTTTATTGCATTAAAGTTTTGTTGAACAACTTTGACTGGAAAATCAAAAGGTAATATAGAGGTTTTCAATGGGGAGGGGGGGGGGGCAGAATAAAAATAAACATATAGATATGTGTCGTATATATGATAAAATCTTTACATAAGATGTTTTAATATTTTGTTCAAGGTTTGGGGAAACGGATCACACTACGACAATGTTATGGGAAAATTTTACAAATGTATTATAAACAATTTATGTTGTGTCACCAATTACGAGGGATGATCCAGAAGTTCGGAGAATAGGCTAATAACTTTCGCATTTCTAGCTTGTTCCTTATATATTTTGGTCAATTTACAGTTTAGTAACTACGGAGCATATTAATGTTATATTTTTTGCAGAATTATCTTTAGCGGTCTTAGAATACGTTACCATAGAAACATATGTATGCTAAGGCGGGGGAGCGTGAAAAAATATTGAAAATCTGTTAAATAAATCAATTTTTCTGTAAGTTTTCTGAAACTTTGGTTAGAATTCCTTGGCTTGATTAAAAAGGAAGCAAAGAGAATTTATTTGTTATTTTTTAAAGCTTTTGTGACACTTTTAACCGGCACAGAATATATTCAATAATTTTTGATAAACGAGGAAAAAGTGACAAGACGTCAAAACCTGAATATGAATGTTTTTTAATTTTCGAATTTTGACACGATCTATGCTATTTATAAATCTAAACATTTCAGATAATTTAGAAAAATGATAAGAGTGTGGAGAAGAGAACTTTTCCTAAAGCTATTCCGGATATTCGAAAAGGGACAGACTTCAAAGGAGCATTTAGAATGATGTAATTGAGTTTCAACAAACAAAAATATTCCAATTGATTCTCAATATTTTACAAAAATAAATTTCCTACATTTGGCTTTCCACTTTACTGAAAATACCATGAAACAACTTTGATTCAAAATGGGATGTGGATAATTTCTGTAAGTGGACGCATCCGGTACAGAAAGGCATGAGAGCTTACGTAGACTAGATAGAAAAGAGTTATCATTTACGTCGCATTTGACGTTCTTGCTCCCCCGCCTTAGTAGGGGGTCTTTGTCTTGTTTCGTGAATTTTTCAGCCGCAGTTGAATGTAAACATTTAAAAATTTCCACGTTTATTGCACAGGTGATGCATTAAAAGACTGTATGATTTATGTTTTGATAGTGTACTTTTCTGATGATTTACAACCTCATTTTACGAACTTTTGGATCAACCCTCGTACTTTAGAAAGGATTTATACAAAATGGTTTTGTTACATAAACCATTCAAGAATATTGTTCAACAAAACTGTTTATTTTCGCATTGATTTTATCACTCTAATTATATATTAATATCAATTTTGAAGTATTTTCATATTTTTTCTGGTTTTATTCTATTTTTGTCTAAATAACTTGTGATTTCTAAACTTACAAATGCACTTCTTAAGAATACAATGCATTAAATCTAAATCGGAAAGATAAGGAAAAGGTATAAAAAGACAAGTGCATAATTTAAGATTGTTCAATAAGTTGCCAGGAAAAATTGTAAAGCAATATCTTGAAATCCAACACTGTCTGAGAATCCAACGATAGATCAAAGATCAAAAACGGCATTGGGATTATTTTTAATACTATTCAATAACATAAAACCAAAACCAATTTATAGACAGTATGTGAATTTTCTATACATTTTGTATTCCAAATATTGTAAATTGTAAAAGAATTTAACCTTATTTTTGTAAAGAAAAATGGACACGGAGACAAATTCTAAAAGTTTTAAGAAATATTAAAACGATCACCTTGCTTTTCTAACACTGTTCACAGATCGACCACTTGTACCAGGTAAATGTTGTAGTTAGTGTAAACGTGCACCAACAATCCCCAAATGTGATGTTCGATTTTCATCGTAAATTGTTATAAGCCTTACCATCCCCTCTGTATAGATTGGTATACACAAAGCATGATATATGTCTGTGGAATGATCATATCTGCAAGAAATGCATATCAGGCCGTGTGTGCAAGGCGTACTTGTTATATTACCGCTGTTGCTGGGAGTCGAAATAAAACACTCAATGTTCTCACTCCATCTGAGCAAACAGTACTTAAGAAGAGCTATTACAGTTGCCCAATATCCGTGTTCCGTCGACTGTCGTCTTCGCTGTCGTTGTAGGCATCGTTGCTGCATAGCCTTTATCAATTTCTGTAAACTTCCTCTACTCCATGAGTGGTCAAATCTTAATGAAATTTGGTAGGTATATTAAATGGAAAGCACGACCAAATTTTTTCAAAGAATTAAAAAAACACCCGCTTGCCAAAACGAAAATAGCAACAACAACAAAAGATATTGGATAAACTCTTGTTAGATTTGAAAGAATTTTTAGACAGGCTTAAGGTCAAGGTCAAATATTTCAATGGAGCTCGTCTGGAGCATAGGTCATAAACTTCTACGGATATATCAATATAGCCTTGCACACTTGATGTCAAGTTCTAAGAAGATACAGTAAAATGTTTATTAAGCGACCACTTACGGATCCACCAAAAGGCGGTCGTTAAAGAAAATGTTGCTTAGGGAACACTTTGTTTACAAAAAGAAAGATTTAGAATGTCTCAATAGTCCTATGTTGTAAGAATCGTATCTTGAGTTTTAACATCAAGGGAATATATACATTAATTTAAGAGCAGTAATGTACTGTCTAATCTATTTAAATTTAAAGTTATGGATTATTGAAAACGGACGGTTAATTAAAATGGTCTTTATATACACATGGTCGCTCTAGAAAGATGAGCTATGTGTCATTTTAAGCTCCCAGGTCAAGGTCATAAAGTGAGATCTAGTGTTGTGCGATTTGAAAAAAAAAATGTTTGAACAGTTACGAGGTCACGACCAAAGGTAAAGTTTATATGTAACAATGAAGTTGTTGTTGGAGCGACACGAGTGGTTATAGAACAACCATTCCAGATGACCTGAGATATTACATATAGCAGAAAAATAAAAAAGGAAGACGGCTACATTTGATATTTTTCGCAGTCCTTGGTTATGGGTTATTAGTTAGATATTTAGTGCAAGAAAAGGACAGTTTCCTTAGACGACTTAAGGTTTGCTAACACTTTTCACGTAGATGTTACAAGGAACAGAGCTTTTAGTCTTATTTTAAGAATAGAAAATGAAATATTGTGTTTGGTGCTAGATAAGGCAGTTTTCTTAAAATGATCTTAAGAACAGTTATGTTTATCATATTGGAGATATTTTGGAAGCCAAACGGAGATATTTTCCGTCGTTCATTCTACAGTTAACTTTTGGCCAAAGAAGTCTGAATGCTCAAAAGTGTTTCGACTTCAACAATTTGGAAAAAGATTTGGATACATTTTTCACTGATAGATGCTACTCGTGATTTCGAATTGTCTAATGGCAGGTCGTTCGAATTTCTATAAAGACCCTTAAATGTGTATTTTTTCTGTATAGGAAGCAGTATTCAACCGTTCTTCTTTAACAGTTCTTCTGACATTGTTTAAAGACGATTTTGATTCAACATTGTGCATAATTGAATTTCATTTTTTTATACGCCGCCGAAAGTAGTAGTATACAATGGTATGATCTTCTTCTGTCTGTAAGTCCGTCTGTCTGTCTCTTTCCCTGTCTGTCTGTCCAATTACGGATGGATTTGCTTGAAATGTTCACAATATGTTCTTGATCATGTGAACGTGTACGTATAGTGTAGCCATTTTGTGATAGAATGCTGTGCTAAGAAAAATGGGCCTAAATGTAAAATGGCTCTGGTGGCGTATGATTTATTTCTTTTTATATATAGGCATCAAAACATCTATCTTTATTTACAAAAATAACATATCAGCACGACGTTTTCTTTCAATTTGTTAAACATAATGCATGCTGAAAAGAGATCTTAGTATTTTTATATACAAAGTTTAATTAAAAAAACATGTAAAGTAAAGTTGAAACAAACTTTTGACCTGTTTTTATACGTCTATTTATTCATTTATTTCAAGCTTTTATTCGTATATCTAATTTTCTATGTGAAGGATATGCATGCGCACAATATATTCCCTTTAAATTGAAAGCATTTTACATGTTGTTACTTTCTCTTTTTTCTAATTAATCTGCATGTATAAAAAAGTATATACATGGTTTGGAATTACTGGCCGACTTGTCATACAAATTCCAACATATATACTGTAAATCGAATAGTACCAATTCACCACTTCACATTATTTCGTTTAAGTACATGTGCAGACAAATCAATTCATTAGAGAATGCATTTGTGTTTATTTCTTCAGGTTTTAACATTTTTAGGATGTAATTGTTCCTCAGGGCGAAATAGCTATATGAAAGTTTGCATTTATCCGTTGTACACTTCTTGCATCTCCTTTAAAGTCATTAAAACTCATATCAGCATATAAGTATGTGCGTGACATTTACAACGGTTTCACATTGACTCAGACCAGCCTGGGCATCCGTAAAGTCTGTTCTGAGTCTTCAGTGTGCGTTTTATTGAGAGCTTCTGACTCATATTGTCAGTTAACAAACGGAAAATTATAAACTTTGTGGCTCTCAATTCTACCCATTGTTTGTCTATCACGCACACATGAAATTATTGAAATTGTCATGTACAGGCTCATATACATTTTTGTATTTATTCAAAAACTAATATTAAAACTTGGTATGATTATAATTCTTATTGATAAGCATCTACTGATTTAAAGGTCAAAGGAATGCATCAAAGTCTAGGTCAACAATCACGGCCTAGGTTCTAGTAATTAATCGTGTTCCGAAAAAGGGATTTAAACACATCTGATTGAACCTTTTTAGTATGAATCGTGTACTCATGAAATACGACTATTGTTACATTGAAATACTTGTTCGAGTTGTAGATACAACATTTGATCGCTCATTGACAATATACAAAAGCCACATTAAAGAATCAAAATATGATATAGAGGATAATCGTTTGTTTCAGAGTAAGATCGATTTATATTTCATTTAGTGAACAACAAAAACTATATTTTCACGAGTGGCAGATCGATCTTACTCGAAAAGCAAACGATTATTCTATTTCTTTAATGCAAAAATTAGAAAAAATGTGAAATTTCTAGGACATATTTTCGTTTAGTGCGTCATTTTGCACGTGATTGCTATGCAACGTTCATTGTGACGTCACTTATTTCGCCCCGCATAGATGACGTCAGAAATGGTGAAATGCACAAAAGCAGGGTTTATTTTTTTTATAATTTCACTGCTTTTGCGGTGAGATTATCAAGTGATAATCTACCGTTATTTCTCGATAAACCACCGAAAAGCATTAAAGAAATACGTGATACGTGCATTCACTTCTTATATTTTCTCCTTTTTAAAGGTATAACGCAGTCCCGCTATAACCAACTAAAAGAAGAGTTTCTGACAGAAGGTATTTTAGACCGGGACCTCCTGAAGTGTATGTTTAGTCATCTATTACCACTAGAGACCAATATACCGTTCTATGAAGTTGTAAACGTATTGATGAATACACTCGACCTCGGATACCTCGTCGCTAAAAAGTAATAGTTTTTTTTAACCCATTGCAAAGATGACGAAATTATACTTTTTCAATTTCAAAGAAGTAGCTGATGACAAATTATATTTGATGATTTAACTTTTATTTCTTGTATCCATTTATTTAAAACAAATCGATTCCTTGTATGTACAATTAGTAAAATTCACGATTTAATAAGTCGCCTTTTATTATTTCAATTATATATCTTTGCTTTTAAGGTTCATGTAAAGTGTTTGAGACCCAATTTTAAGGGCATTCATTTGCCAAGAAAAAGCAGTATGTCCAGGAATATTATAAATCAAAATGAAGCTATTTATGAGCACAAGCAGTTGAAAAACATAAGACTATTATAACTATAGGGGTATAGCCAAAACATTGTGGAAAAGGGTCATTTTGTACAGAACAAGCAACTGCATGACTGTTGGATAAAATTGGCTCATATTTTAACAAAGTCTAGCCTAAAGTGCCATCCAGGTAGTGCTACAACCATTGGTATAAAACTCAGCCCCAAAACGTAGTTATGGAAGCAATTTATTTTGACTTAATTTATAAACACATATGTCATATATGTCATTCTAAATTTGTAAACGTGTAGATCTTTTTAGGGTATGGTGTGTTATCACAACATAAATAAACATTAATTGTTTATATACCTGTAAGGTTGTTTAGCAATATATCAATTTCTAATTTACAGAATGCTAAATATATAGTAATATTGTAGATCATTGAAATAAAAAAACCCTATAATTTGAAATAAATCGCAGAAAATATTTCACAATACTATGGTGTGATGTTGCACTATACCTTACATCTATTTTGAAAACAGACCAAACCGGTTTGATATGTATGTTGAAAAAATAAATGGAAATTGATTGTTTCAAAAGAGCCTTTTGAGACTGAGTTTTATATCTAAGGTTGTAGCACTACCTGGATGGTACTTCAGACTGTACTTTGTTAAAATACGGGGCAATTTTATGCAACCGTCACGCAGTTGCTTGTTCTGAACAAAATGATCCTTTTCCACAAAGTTTTGGCTAAACCGCTATAGCTATGGCGGTCTTATGTTGCCTAACTGCTTGTGCTCACGAAAAGCTTCATTTTGATATATAATATACCTGGACATACTGCTTTGTCTTGGCTAATGAAGTGCCCTAAATATTTGGTCTCAAACACTTTACATGAACCTTAACAAATCAAAATCGAAGCAAGTTCGAATGAAAAAAGGATAAACAAAATAAAGACACGTTCTTTCCCGGCTAATACCGTATTGCATGTAAGTTTATTTCGGAAATGATGCTATTTATAGACCACTTGACCCTGACTATGACCTTGACCCAGAGTCAGATAACATGCACTCCAGAAAATATCTGATACCATGGTTTAGAAAGGTGGAACAACCCGGTGATGTTAAAAGTAAATGGTCGGCCCTAGATAGAAGACAGAGGTTAGCCGGAGTTTGCAGGTAAGACAATTTGATAAGTAATAATCCTGAAGCTCTTCGTCTCTTGTTATAACCGGTTCTATGGTGTGGTACTGATGTTAAAGAAGGCGTACATTTGACTTGTAGATCGCCACTTCATTTTAAAGTTTCTGTTTATAATGCACTTGGTTTATTAGCTCACCTGAGCACGAAGTGCTCAAGGTGAGCTTTTGGGGTTACTTGATGTCCGTCGTCCGTCGTCCGTTGTCCGTCGTGCGTCGTGCGTCATGCGTCGTCAACATTTACCTTGTGGACACTCTAGAGGCCATATTTTTAGCCCAATCAACCTGAAAATTGGTCAGAATGATAATCTTGATAAAATCTCGGACATGTTTAAATTTGGGTCAAAATTGGGTCAAAAACTAGGTCACAGGGTCAAATCTTAGAAAAACCTTGTGGACACTCTAGAGGCCATATTTTAAGCCCAATCAACCTGAAAATTGGTCAGAATGATTATCTTGATAGAATCTTGTACAAGTTCGAAATTGGGTCAAGTGGGGTCAAATACTAAGTCACAGGGTCAAATCTTAGAAAACCTTTTTAGATGTTACCTGTCTATTCAGGTGAGCGATTAAGGGCCACTATGGCCCTCTTGTTTTTTCTTCTAGTATATGTTACATACTAACAGTACATGTCTTATTCCTGTCACTGTAGATAAAAATGTGTTATGTCTTATAAAGTACAAAAGCATTTATAAGGATCAAATTTAACAGAAAGGATGTCTAAACCGATTGATAGTGTAGTGTGACTATTTTAAAAATCAAGAAGGAATGTAACTCAAATTTTCAAAAATAAGTGACAAATTAAACATGTATTGTTTAAGAAAATCGCTGTTTCACTTTTCTCCGGACATGCAGTTCCACTTTGCCCCAGACCCATGTGTCACACAAAATTGTAAAATGTAAGTCATTAGATCAATAGTCGCGTGCATTTATGTTGTGATTTCAATTTTAGTCGTAATGAAGGGATTCGACGAATATTTGAAAGGCTGAGGTTTTCTGAGGTTTTGAGAAATTAATATTTAATTTCTCGATTTTTTACAACTTTGGCGCTACAATACATTTTTAATTACTTTTTTACCTGCTAATAATATCAAATACCATTTTAATGTGGAAAGAATTTCAAAGAAGTACAAGTTCTAGGTGCAATGAAAAGGTCGTAAGAAAAAGAATATGGAAGAAAATTCGAGAGTTTCACTTTACCCCCGTCTCCCCTATATCATCTATCATCTATATTTCAGATTCCCGAAGTATTTGCCGCCAGGACTGTTTGAGATGCTCAGTGTTCGAGCACATCGCAGTAAACATAACCTCAAATTTTTGTCCCATTGGAAGGATGGGTTTCACGCCAGGCATAAAACAGAAACTCTACAGGTTTGTTATAGGGCATGATTTAAAAAATATTTCTGTTTATCTAAAAGATAGATATACAGCAAACTCCGCATACAACGATATCAGTTACAGCGATATATGGCCTAGTTAATGGTAAAGTTAGTTTTCTCTGGCAAATCGGTCAAACCGATAATTAGATAAAAAGAAAGATTATTTTTCTGTCAATCTGGCTATCGTTATTGTTAAAAAGTTAAATGTATTAATCACATATATTTCAAAACAAACATGTAATAACAAGTATAACTCCAAGACGCTATTGTGACTTGTGGTTACAGTATACTTCCGCAAGAAAGAGTGAGGTCCGAAAAACCGTTATCTCCTTTCATTTTCAATGTAAAATTGATCTTTTATCACTCACTTGAAATTGCAGGTCTATACATTGGTATACAATCGAGTCAAAATAGCGAATTCTACAATTTCTATAAATACTCACAGTACTTACATGTTATTCAATGATGACAGATAGACGAAAATAACTTGCATTTGTTTTGGTAATTTAGATTGCCAATCGATCGCCGACCAGTTTCAAATACTCTCCGATCAGCCGCCTTTAAATACTGAAAAATGGCCGACTAGGTACCAAACGATCGCAGATTATTCGACGATGATGTCTATTAAAATCTTTATACTGATCTATAAATTATCTCATTGGTTGGTTTTTACTTTTTTTAATCAAAGCAGTCCTCCCATAATGGGCCAACTTAATTCTCGCCCTAGCGGGGCTCATTTTTTGTTGTTGTTTCAGTTTGAAACCCGTCCTGCATTCAGGCTGAAAAAATGTTGCAAACCGTTTTCAATTTTTCCCCGGTTTACACGTAAGTATACCGGTGAAGCAAGATATGACTTGAACCGGTTTGTCATTCTGAACACTGGGCTGGATTCAAGCAAAAGAACGTCATTAACGGGCCCCTATAGGGCGAGAAATAATTTGGCCCAATGAGAAATATTGAAATCTGCCCGAAGACGGAAAGTTTCGTTAGACACCGTTATTTTTATATTTAATCAAACATTTTCGAATTTTACGTAATCGTTGTATCAGTTCCTTAACCCTTTCCTATATTATCCCCGCTTTTCACGTGTCTGTGATTTTATGATGGAGAAAACATTGTGAAAAAAGAAGAAATTGCTTCTGACAAATTTTCGTCTGCAAAAACCTTTGATTTGGACAGGTCCAAAATTTTGTAAAACAGGAAAGTGCTAAATTTACTACGGACTCGTGGTGTCCGTAGTCAAGAAGGAGCGCATCGGCTTCTAGACTTAAACATCCCGAGATCGATCCCCGTGAGCGCTTTCGATTTCGATTCTTTCATAAGCTCACACATTCGGTGCGAAAACTGGTTTATTTCCAGGAAGCATAATCGAGAGGGATAAATTTAAGCTGCAAGAACGTTTATCCCAATCAATGTAAAATTACAAGGTTTTTAAAACTCCAAAACCTTTCCTTGTAGGTGATGTTCAGCCACAGTAAGTCTAATGATGATATCAGTGTAGTAAGGTTTGAGTTACGAGATGACAACACAGATCCACATAAAGACAGTGTACCCGCCAGTACTATGTGGTCTATACTCTTACCTATACTGAAGGACTTTGAAGATTTACTACAGTCTTACACAGGTAAAATCATAACAACACTGACTCACATAAAGACAGTGTATCCGCCAGTTCTATGTGGTCTATACTCCTACCCATACTGAAGGACCTTGAAGATTAATTACAGTCCTACATAGGTAAAGTCATGGCAAAACTGATCCACAGTGTGGAACATGGACAGAAAACATTATTCTTTTACTCGACTGAACAATGTCACAGTTGTTCCTACACTCGGTTTTCTTTATCATAAGAAAAATTAAACCATGTTGTTTTTAATTCAGATACCTAGGTATGAGTTTTGCCAGTGATTTTAACATATCATATAGAAAAGTATACAATATATACTAAAATTGTAGTTATTTGCGAATGATTGAATGAAATATGCCCCGTCACGTGATACAAAGGGAAATAACTGCTTAACTCCGTAAAATAAACATTTGGAATACCGGTTGGATTCAGCTTGAAAATATTTATTGATGATAATTCTAGATTTGTACAATTATCTAATATTTAGGAACAAGTTTCGTCCCTGATCATCTCGTGCAGTCTATGCAGTTTGACCGGAGTCGATTCTTTTCTCGCTTTATTGCATTGATAGTTTTTTTTTATTTTGCGAGCCAGGCCACATACATAAAACAATGCTTGAATTTTGAAATTTCATACAGGTGTATTGGTAGAACGGCTAATGGAATGTCCAAAGTGCAAGGAGTTATCGTTCCTGGGTGAATGGTTGACCCCTAAAGAGACACAGGGGTTACAGACGAGACCCTGCGAGGAATGTATGGAGGAGATAGATACGGCTTTTCTGGTTCAACCGAAGGAAAAGAAGAGAGGTGGGTTATACTTAACGGTTCATGAGGCATAGTTACCTCTTATACTGCTGAATTTAAACTTTTCCTCCAATTAAACGTCAACTTTCGTTGCATTTCAACCACGCTGGCTCAAGTTTTAAACTAAATAGATGGCAGACAGCGTTGTCTAAGATCAGCATTCACAATTATTTAGGCTTATCTTAGTAAAAACTGTCTCTCCAATATTTTTCAATGTCGTGATCAGCATGTAAAGGCATTCGGAACACCAGAGGCCAATCTCACGATCAAGCTCGGATGTACATAGACCGACTATTTATAAAATTACCGGAAAACCTTGGAAAAAATCGATGACGTCAGTTAAAATGGCGTAAGCCCTCGAAACTTTGAGTGAAAACATTCGACGTCGCTAACGCTACTCGTAAAAGTCACTGACGTGAAACCAATGTATCCTTATAAAAATATCTTCTTAAATAACGGCTGAAAAATTTTAAATTTTGAGAAGGATCAGTCTTTCTCAAAAATTAAGACTTTTCAGCCGTTATTTACTTAAAAGATGCAAATCTAAAGACAGTGCCGGTTGTTTGCGCGCTAGTTTTTCTTACACTGTTTCCGCCTAACAAAATGCACAATTCTGTTACATACCCATCCAGCTTTCATACACCCGAGGTCTTGTGCAGTTTACGGAAATGGCCGAATGTTGTTCCGAATGCATGTAAAGGATTAGAAAATGATTTTAAAACAGTACATTGTAATCATATCAAAAGTGCAAGTAGTTAAAACCATGATCAGACTGCGTGAAGACGCTGGATTAATTGTAATTTTGTGACATTAACTCACAACCAGTCGACATCCCAGATAGGTCAATTTGCAAAAAAGTTGCACACAATATTTTCTAGTCTTCGAAGAATGTCTTAATCTTTCGGAGAAGAAAACACTGAGGAAAAGGGAAAACATGCTTAAAGTAATAGATTTCTTCATTGGCCTTAATATTTTCTGAAGCCTTTTCTTCAATGTCGTCAAAATGAGGGATTGTCATTGAATGGGTTTATGTACATTGTAGACCTAATTACGGTATTACTTGAGGATTACTAATTAAGATTCTGTTTGTTTATCCGATTTTTTATTGTATGCAAATGTTTTGTTTTCATTTATTCTTCTTTTGATGTGATGGGTTTGAATTAGGGTTCACTTTGTTTGATTTTTGCTTTGGTTAAGTGCATTCAACTTGACATTCTTATTTTTTCTTTCTATTCTTTTCCACTTTTCTCTTTCTCAGATACATGTAACATCATCTCTTGTCAAAATATAAAACACTGCATTGACTCTCATTGTATTTAAAGGTCAAGGCTTCTAATGTATTTTAAAACAAGTCGTGGAATTTCCTTTTTCGAGTAAAGGGATTTTTGTCATGAAGAAACGACGATATGAAATCCCTTTTTAAATACTTCCATTTACATGTGTTATAGTTAAATTTCAATTTTAACGAAATGAAGTCGTAATTTAAAGATATATACAGATGGTAGAATGCTTCAAAGTTCCTAATCAAATTCGACAATTTGTATTTATACACCCCTTGAAATGACTTCATTGATGCAGGGTTTTATATTGACTTTATTTTTTTTAATTTTCGTCGAAAGACAAGACATATTATGTGATCACCCTTGGCGTCCGCTGTCTTGCGTCTAGGCGTCCGACGGGCGGTTGGCATTCACTTCCTTGTCCGGAGCATAACTCTGTCACCTAATGTCCGATTTACTTTATCCCGCAAAAGACAATGGTGTACAGTGCATAAGAATCGTTACTTAACCTAGCTTAATTTTTTAGTTAGTTCCCGTTGTTGTTTTACACGCTGAACATACAGCAGTGTTAAGTACGTATCTTGCGACAATTTGCCATTTTGTCCTGTAATGGAGACAAAGTCTAAACCCCAAACATAAAGATGGTTCTGAGATATATTTATATACATGTATGTCATCAGGGAAAATTAAGTGTGCACTTTGAAATTTTCTAGGATGTTTGCCTATATGATGTTATCTTGTATTTTCTTTACCAACGTATTATCTTTCAGTTGATATAAGCACAATAAAACAAAGGATTCATTCAGCACGGCAAAATAAAAACACAATAGTCACGTGAAATCATCACATGACTGGTGGTGGATGTAAGTAGCACTAAAATGCTCACGTGACACGTTTGTTTATAGTCACGTGACGCAGCACTCACAGATTTTGTTGACACCCCTGTTTAGAAAGAGTTTTATTATTTATCCTTTAACATTTGTTGTAGATGCTTATTTAATTTTATAACAATGTTATGAATTTACACCTAATATCCAACCGTTTTTTGTATTATAATAAAGTTTATTGTACAGTAAAGAATATCGTGTAATCGACACTCATTCCGATCAAAACATTCTAAACCGCTTAATCAGCGCTCCACTGTTCATTCCAAACAATCGTTCAAACCATTCAAAACGCTTAAAAATCGCTCTATAGATAAAATTATCAGCTATATCAAAATATAATATCTTAGAAAAAATCCACGATTTCGCTGATTAAATTGAATGTAAAAGCGTCTTATTGGTTTGTGAAGATATGGAAAGCTTTTTAAATAACTTGTATGCATATTTCATTAAAAGAATGTAATAGATATCTCTAATTTTGTTCATCATGAACAAAATAAAGATATTTCAATACACCCCTTTGATTTATCATAAATTAAAACATTCATTCAATTTCATTCCGAAATCATTCCAATATCATTCATATTGTCAATTTCACGGTGTTCTTAGCTGTACTTGGTGTGAACATAATCAAAATAATAGCGTCGACATATATTTTAACAAGAAACGGATTTATACATAAGTTTGATAAGAATTTAAGTTTCATGATCTAAGATATGTGTAAATAGATACCGTAAATCACATCATGAAACCATCTCGATCAAAACCGTTCAAATGACTCGCTCAGAATTCCGATCCTTCATTCCAAATATCGAATCGATCAAATGATTGCACGTTTATTTCATTTATTTATCCTTTTTGTGTGTGTGTTTTTTGTGTTTTTTTTTGCAGTTGATTTTCAAGTGTCAGATTTCAATGGAAACGCCAAAATTAGAAAAAAATAGGTAGATTTTATCAAAGGGAGGTAAATAATATCGCTTATTTCGTCAAATTGAACGAAATCATCGATATTGTTTTACTTCCCCTGAAAATCGTTCAAATTCGCTCCACACGTTCTTTCAATTTCATTCTAAAATAATTACAAAATCATTCAACTTGTCAATTTCACGTAACTGTTGTTCTTAACTGTAGTCCTCCATTTTGAGACCACTCTGTGGTCAAGTTTACAAACTAGCACTAAATTCTTAAAACTGTATTGATGGAAGAATGAAACCAATTTTTCAACCGAATCAAAATGCAAATCTCGATCGACAAAACTAAAATTAAGTTTTATATGAACGTTAGAAAGTTTTGATATCTTACGAAAACGAGCCCGTCAAACTACAGGCGATCCGACTAATTATGCAAAGGAAAATGTGATTCCTAAACTTGCTGTCAAAAATTATTCACAGGTGAATTATGAAGAACAAAAAAGTGTATTCATCACTAGTTGTATTTTTATTCATGAAATGATACAAATGTACTATTGTATACACTGTCTGACTCTCATTCGTCAAAAAAGGGCTTCTTTGTGTGTATGTTTGTATGTGTGTGTATTTAATTTTAAATTATCGGCACTACTTTTGTTTCATCAGTTAGGGTCTTTAGTAGACACAACAAGAAAATGTGGTTACAACGATACAATTACAATGTTACAAAAATATTCTAATTGTTATGAATTATGACGAAAGATGACGACAATATTTTTTTTCATTTAAGAAACGAAGAGCATTTTACTTGATTGCATCAAGGCGGATTCATACATGGGTGTAATTAGGTATTTAGCTTCACGCTTCCATGAAATCAACACAATTTTATAATCTCTTCATATCTTATAATTCAATAATTTGAATACAGATTTCTGACGGTACTACTTTTTTGTGATAGTTACCAAAATAGCTGCGTATGCAAAATTGTTTTAATCGAAAAATAAAACTGTAATCTTTAAAGTCAGTGAACTTAACGTAATATTTATGCTCGATGATTCAATAGTACGCTTTAATAAAATGGGTATCTTGTGGCTGGTGTAAACTGTTTTGTTTGATCTTATGTGAGAAACAACAGGACGTCATTAGTAGGTCCACCATTTGCTGTGATATACTACAGAACTGTTAGAAGTGGCGACTAACTTTTTACAAAATATAAACATTCCCAATTCTATGACCGTATAAAATAACATGCTATAGAATGCAAATTTATTGATAGTTTAGAATTAATGTGCACTTCACTTTGTATAAAGATGTCACCAAAATATCGTTATTGATAGAAAAATATGTTTTGCACGTAGATTGATAATGGTACTTTGAGATGTTCTTTGGTGCCTTAATTGTTTAAAAAAAGTAATAACAATATCAAAATGTAACGTTGTTATAAAACGAGAGTCTTAAGGAAATAAGGGTTGACAAAAAGCATTGAAACACTCAGCTTAATAAAGCTTACTATAGTAATGGAATTTTAATTATGTAGTAAATACTTCCTTAAAAGTTGAAATTTTGAAAACAAAAAAAGGCACCAAAGGGATATTTCATTTATCGAAATACACCACAAAATAACTTATCATATAGTTTACGTAGAATATGGTAGTTTGTGACAATAAAATCATTCTGTTTTATATATCATGTATTTATTTCAGCAGGAATGTATGAAGGCATTTTCAAGTTTGATTCTTTATTGTAAACCTTTGTATCATTTATTAGTGCTTTGTTTTAAGCGCACTCAAATGACAAGAGTATGTGGGTGACATTTCCAACAATATTTAATGTGCACAACGCAATGCCTCCGGTCAGCCTGTGCATCTGCACAGCCTGGCCAGAGCCTTCATTTTGCGCTATAAATAAGGTCTAAACCAGGTGTTCCCCGAATTTTCTTTTTTCATTGTGTTCTTACCTATGTTGATGTATGCTTGTGGCCCTTGCACATGTGAAATATTTGGAAATGTCACGCACAGGCCCAATATACAAAATATACATGCATATCTAATTCAACATGCATTACCTATCAAGCTTTTCGCTTTATTATCTTATTTTGTAAAATTTTAATTTTTGCATGCTTTCTTAGTACAATGTACTTATTTGTTGTAGATTTCATTTTTCTTTGATTATTAAAGATTGCTCTTTGTAACAAACGTGTGAATTTAACTTGCAAGAGACAAAATATACGTTTGTCACAACTTGTGGCCAATTCCAAAGTAAGATACGAGGTTTAGTAGCTGAAGTTTACTCGATTATGTTTTACCAAATTCTATCTTTTAAGTATTCATCAATAACATCATTTTGTTTACATAAATAAGTAGTTTGTATTTCAAAAGTGGGAAAGAATGACTTACACTTCAGAATGAAAACGTTTACAAAAGGCTTACGAAATGGTACAGTTTGCACGTGCACAAACGTATTTTGTGGTATCATTTTAAAAGCTTACAAACGAAGGGGTTTTGCCATCCTGCGAATCTGTAATACAGACATTTACAGCAGGTGTTTCTCTCATAAATTCAATATGGTTTACATTTCCAGGATTTGGATTCAGGGGTCTAAATTTTACAACGCACAGTGACACTGGGGGCTTAATGTATATGACATATTCTTATAAATCCTAATTCATGTCCACAAAATCATGTAATTAAGCGAACATGAAATTAAACTTAGGAAAACATTTTGGAAAATAAAGGAATTGCATGTGGCAAGCAATTTCTTCATTTTCGACAATGTTATATTTTCAGAAAGACACCGATTTTTAATGATTTTTAACATTAATTAATCTTTCAAAATTAACTAAAAGATTTGTCTTTCACTAGAATAAAAACAGTCTAATTTTTTTTTATAGGTTTAGACAACGTGTGTCATGCGGAGAACGTTCATTCGGGAAATCCTTAAACAATTTTTGAAAAATGAAATAATTTCAAGCAGTGGTCCATCACGTATTTCATCTCGAAAAAAAAGTTTGGTAAAAATAATATAAAAAAACACACAAAATCTGGCGTCCGTTTTACGAAAGTTCTTACCAAAAAAATTAAAAGTAAACCAAAATCACAAATCGTTCCAGGTGTTTTTATTCATTGTTAGATTCTGTCTTGCAATATCTCATTGGAATCGTCTTTAGAAGACGATTCCATTGAGATCATGTATGGCAGAATTCTAAATATAGTTATTACTGCATGAGCAACTTTAATTTTTGACTTACGCGAAAAATTATCGTAATATGTTTAGTAAAACAGGCCCTGGTCTCTTTTCGCATTTCACATACAATCCGTGTTGAGATGTGGTATTCATTTTCAAATAATATTCTGTTCACAGATGATGTCCGACTAAAACTAGCCCAGATGAGGTCCTCCAGGAGGAAGGCTGTAGAACTAGAAGGTCAACCCGTCACAAAGGCTCCTGTTAGACAGGGCCGACGACAGGCCGTCATGCCTATGGATCAGCTTATGTTCTCTCGTACAACGAGCTCTGAGCAGGACGAGGACAATGGCTCGGCTCCAAGCTCGCCTGTTGGACTACCAGGTTTGAGACCCGGAATGTTTGCTGCAGCCCTGCCGCCGTTCCTCACGGGGATCGAATCAGGCGACAATGATGACGAAAATGATGAAGATGACTCCGCCCCGAGCTCGCCAGTCGGTCTTCCAGGTTTGAGACCCGGGATGTTTTCGTTGCCGCCGTTCCTGTCGGGTATCGAACCTGGTGATGACGATGAAACGAGTGAACTCAGTGACCCTGACGGTAAACCGAATGGCTTCCCCACTGGAGGTCCGGTAACGAGTTCACCTAAACCGAAATACGAGCGTTACACTGAAAATGATAAGCCTAGCAGTGTTAGAGATGAAGTAATAAGCTCTCCTAGCCCCGAACATTGAACATATCTCTTTGCAAGGCGCAATGTATAACGATAGGAAATGTCTGGTACGGGCTCATTCACCTGCAACTTAGAATGCATGGCCTTTGAACAAACAGCAGATTTGGAATGACCAAATAAAAGAGAGCTTGTTCAGGCTATAAAGGATGAAGGGGGTATTCGTTGAATAAAACCTAAACACACTGTATGAATACACAAATATGCTGTTTGTTTAAAGACCATGACCTCTAGGCTGCAGATAAATGAGCCTATGTTTGAGATTTCCTACCATTTCATATTGCGCCATGCAAAGACTCTGACCTGCCTATGCATCCGCAGAGTCTAACAAGGGCCTTCACTATGCATTCTGTAGATGATTAAAGTCTGTGAATGACTTAAAAAAAGAAAATGTTCTACTGTCTTTATGTCAAGGTCTAGGCCACTAAATGTGTGAGCTTCTCACATGCGTGAAATTGTTGGAAATGTCACGCACAGGCTCATTAATGTTATTTTAATATCTGATGATGTAACGAATGCTAATGGCACGGGCCAGTAGTCCGCTTATTTCATGTGTACGTGATAGAGCTGTGACGAGTAGAAGTTTGATACTCTGGTACTTATTATCTCGTTACCCGCGGGTACTCGAGTACCTGATGTTTACTGTCCATATTTATTTTATCATCTAAATGGCTGATCCAGAATAGCAGAAAAAGAGTGTGAGCATACAAATGCAAATATGGTTTTAACTGACACATGTGTTGCGAGTCTGTAACTCCCTTATAAGAAGCCAGGACTCTCAAAACTATGTAAGTCCGCAGGACTATCTGGAAATAAACTTCAGAAAAGAATTGAAGACGGTTTTTAATCCCTAAATGGTACACAGTGCTAATATAATAGTCAGGTAACGGGTAACGATGCAGGATTCGCGTAGGAACGTTACCCTTCCCAATTACCGGGTACTCGAGTACTCGTCACATCTTTAGTACGCGAGGCGCAGTTATTTAGATGTCTTGGGCCCGTTTTACTAGACATCTTACGATCTCTTTTTGCGTAAATCAAAACTTAAAGTTGCTTCTACAGAAGATACTAAATATAATTTTCTGTCACGCATTATCTAATGGGAATCGTCTTCTTAAGACGATTCCTATGAGATATTGCAAGGTAGAATCTTACAATGAATGAAAACACCTTGTACGATTTGTGATATTTACTTACGATCATTTTTTTTTTTGAAAACGTTTGGTGAAACTGGCCCCTTGTACTCGAGTACTCGTTCCAGCTCTTGTACGTGAGAAACAGTTATTTAGATGCCTGGACTGCCGCATGCTGTTTGTATTTTAATGGTAATCTTATGAATATTTGAATCAGTACGATTTACAAAGCTTAGATCGAAGTCTCTGATCGGACTGTGTGAACACAGACGGCTGACCAGGATCATTATTTGGTTCTCATGTGAAACTATAGCTCATTTTCAACTTCTATTTGAATGTGGCAAAACTTGTGATAACAGAAAGTACATTCCAAGACTGTTTATTCCTGATGTCAACTGAGTCATTGTCCTTCTTTACAAAATTAAAATTGTCCTTCCCTTTTAAAATAACAAAACAATGACAAGCATGGAAGTTTCATGTACCAGCAAACATAACTGTTATTCAGAGCTGTAAACAAGGCGTTTTGGTCGTATACGGACGATGTTTAAAATTTACTATACTTTATTCAATTGTTTTTTTGTTTTTTTTTTTTAATTTGATTTATTCATATCTAGATAGATGACATGTAGAAATATGTATTCAACAACACTTCGCAAATACCGCGAATGGCTTTACATTTAGTTTTGTTATTTTCCACATAGATACAGATACGTGTATGTGTACGACATTATAAAAAGTATTCCGTCTCATAATAAGCTGTGACTGTGATTTGTAAAGTGTTAGCTTTATGTTTAGATTTTTCAAAGTGAATGATGATCAAAGGTCAATTGTGACTATACCTTTATAGAAAGAAGTAACAGTTGAAGAGAATAATTGTTGATTTCATTGAGGTATGAAATAAAAAATCCTAATCAAACTGTATGAATACGCGAGTTCGTACACGTGTGTGATAACATTAAAAGTTCCATACCTCCATAAACCTAACAAATAGTCTCATCATCTCATATAATTATAAAATTATGAAGCAAAAATACAAAAATTTTATCAATAACCAAAAAAATGGACTATTTCGCGTGGAATCTTACAAAATAGCTGCATACTCAAAACTGTTTTCATTGAGAAAATCAGCCAGTCGGAATCTACAATTCTTGTTTGACAAAACTCAAATCAAATGATTACATTATACATTTACAACATTTTTTACGCACAAGATTGTGTTATAATTTATTTATAATTTGTATTTGATGAATGTTAGCTCTAAAGTTGTTATTCTCATTAAAAACTGTATCCGTTATTTGAAGCTCTGTTCGTATAAAATTGACCCCCCCCCCCATTCGACGCATTTGTTTTAAGATCGAGAGACTTAAAATCATGTCATGTTGCGAAAAAGGAAGTTATAAAAAGTTTCTTATGAATTATACCTAATGAGGTTGGGAGAATCGAAAATTGTCGAGGCTCTGCCGAGGAAATTATCATTTCCCATTACCGAGTAATATATTTATTCACACAAGACACAAAGAACGTATAATATATATCTAATAACCTCCTTTTGTCTTGTTTTCGTCGATGATTTTAACAGAAATGCAAGTTTCTAAAAATGACCTCATTATGGCATTGTTCTAACAATATCCATGTGATACCATATAAAATATCATATGGGATGTTATCACACGGATATTTGTACAGTTAGGGCTTTTAAGATAATCAAAGCACTGAAAGTACTGAAGGTGGCATGGTGGCGATAACAAAAAGTTAGTTAAATAGTATATTGTAAAACGTTTCGACACAAGTTCGGCAAGTTTCAATGTTAATTCTTTTTTTTTTTTTTTCATTTCTAATTTGTTCAGAAATATTCCATTACAGGTTAATCAAGATGGACGAATACTTTACATGATTTACACTTGCCGAAATTGGGTCAAAACATTTTACATTTATTATATATTTACATGGATAGATTCCTTTTTCGTCCCGTTATTTTTACCACGATACCACCAAAAACGTACACATTCGGTACTTTCAGTGCTTTGTTTATATAAATGCTTTTAAATCAAACTTTTGTAATTTTAAAGTAATGTACTTTCTATGGATATATGGTTGGAGAATTGTTAATGTACGACTTTTTTTCTCACAGTCATTTACTGTGATCTTAAAGTTAAAAATTCGAACGATAAAAACAATGTATGAATCACACATTTGGATAAATCGGTAAATTCCGAAAAGAAGCGGGACTTATTTAGCAGACGAGATTATGAAGGACCAGTGGATGACCTATTTAACATACCAACCTGATGTAAAACTAGGACTATCCACTAGTAAAGCACCATTACTGTGACCGAGTTGTTTATAAGCGTAGGAACAGATAAGAGGGGGTAAAACCAGTCTAAATTATTTATTTCTCATTTGAAATACTCTGATCTAAGATCGAAAACAGAAACCTATGTCTGAAGCTCTTTAGCATGCGAATTACTATTTCGTGATATAAGCCTAATTATACCCCCACCTATCCCCGCCTCCGAAGTAAAGGGAGGTACATTGTATACATTGTATATTGGTTTTATCAAGTCTGTCTGTCCGTCTGTCTACCGTTCGTCCGTCCGTCCGTAGACCTATTTTTTCAGGCCCTAAATCAAGAACAAATCACCTAGAATTATGAAACTTCATACAATATGACCCAAGAAAGTGCCTAGTTGTTTTGGTTCACATAGGTGGTAAAAGGTCACGGTCACTGTAAGCCTTTGGTTTAAACATATTTTATTTCCCAATTTTTTTTGAAATGGGGTCGGACCACAAGTTCTACCAACTTAGTATTGGTCCTTCCCCGACAATACAAATAACATATATATATATAGATAATGACAACTTGTACAAACAGGAATTGCTGATTATAACATTAGCAACATGTTCAGATAGGTGGAGAGTAAGGTGTTAGGAGAGTATAGAATATAAGAACCGTAACCGTAACGGAGAAAGAATATGAACAGTGAGAGAAAGATAGAGTCAGTTGAGGTTGTGATGTTTTGAAACCGAACCAGTATTTATTATTATTAGAAATTGCACTTGGGGCATTAAAAGCGTTTTGACTGTTTTATAAATACATGGACTGCTTCGAATAGAAGGCAATTATCATTAAAGTTTAGCCCTTCGTCACCGAACATCAACATTTCAATATTGAGCGGCTGGAACTCTCTTGTTGATCGAAAAAGAACAAGTCTACTTTCGGTAAACAAATTACAATTAAGAAAATAATGTTCAGCGTTTTCAACTCCGTCTCCGCAGGCACATGCAGGGTCTGCTTTTAAATGGTTTGTAAATAGATCATTGTTTAAATTACTACAGTTATTCCTTATTCGTGCATGTATAATTGACAAATATCTGTTTCCGAAGTAGTAAAAATCCGGTATATTTTCCGGCTTATCTATTCTCTTAATTGTAGATTTAAAATTGCTTAACGTTGAACATTCTCTTATTTCTTGGTTAACCTCGTTCCATAATGATATTGAGGAAGGAATACAGGACCTTTGAAGTAGGCGTGTTCTCGCCTGAATGTTTTCATAATTTCGACTGTTACGCAGTTCATAATTTGACCTGTGGCCTACAAGTGGGGGAATCAGATCGTCTATGTATTGCGGGACATTACCTTATACATGAAACCCAATTTTGCATGTTTACGCCGTGTTGACAACGTTTCCCATCCGCATTCCTTATAGAGGTTTACTAGAGACACTGACCTTGTTAAACCTGTTACGATTCGGGCTGCTTCGTTTTGGAGAAGATCAAGTGAGTTTGCAGAAGCGACGGAACAACCATCCCAAACTATTTTAGAGTATTCTAGAATTGGTCGTACGTAAGACAGATAGATTTGATTTAATGCTGCCCGAGTAAGGGTAAATTGTAGTCTACGCATTATTTGCACAACTTTAGTTGCAGACTCTAAAATGCTATTTATGTGATTTGTCCATTGCCCATTACTACTTAGAGTTACACCTAAATGTTTATGATGATCAACAATATTGATTCTAGTATTATCGAAGAGTAAAGTCGGATTTACGAAATCTCTTTTGTTAGTAAAAATGACCGCTTCGGTCTTAAGTGGATTGAAGTCAACTAGCCACTGTTTTGCCCAACTTGCTACTGTTGTAAGGTCTTGATTAATAATACCTTCTATGCCATTTAAGCAGGTCGCTGAGTAATACAGGGAACTGTCATCTGCATATAATCTGGTTAGACTTAATAAGGATTCTGTAATATCATTCACATATAAAAGAAACAGTAGAGGTCCTAACACAGATCCCTGTGGCACTCCTGCGCCAAGTGGCAAAAGGTTTGAATCAAATGAGTTGACTTTTGCTTTCTGTCTTTTAAATAGCTATTAAACCAATAAAGAAGTCTATCACTGAAACCATTTTCTTTCAGTTTGAATAAGAGGCCCTTGTGCCATACTCTGTCAAAAGCCTTGGAAATATCGCAGAAAACTATACAAGAAAATTGACTATTATCTATGGTTTGACATATATGGTGATAAATATCTATTAGCTGGTATGTCGTTGAATGTCTTGGTAGAAAGCCAGATTGATACTTGTATAAGAGGTTGTTTATATTTAAGAAATTATAGGTGTGTTTAAAGATTATTCGTTCGAGTATTTTACTAGGCTCGCCATTCAATTTTTGTTGTTGTTGTCGTTTCAGGTTAGATTGATGCCAAGAAACGAATTGCTATGCAAGATCGCTTTAAAACCTTGTTTGCAATCTAGAGGCCACATGTTTGTCTCAAGTGTCTTGAGACTATACCAGAAAGTTTGTCTACATGTAATTTTAGTCGTTTTCGAAATTAGGTGGAGTAGGGTAAAAACAAGATGAAAGGGTCAAATCTTAGGAAAACCTTATGATCTCAAGTGGGTCAAAATTTTGACTCAAATAACTTGAAACTTATTCTGACTATTTATCTGTAGTAGACACAACCTCTTCGACAAGTTCAAGTGGGTAAATTTTAGAAGAAAAAAATGTTTGCATTCTAGAGGCCATTTTTATTACTGAAAGGACATTTTTAGGGTTCTCGATTGTGCTTCCTTATAGACTATGGGCTACTGGGACCCCTGCCTCCCCTCACCCCGGGGGACATTTTGTGCACTATGATTTTCTGAAAGGTACATGTATAAGCGACATTTTAAGACATGTAAGCACTGTGGCGAGTGGAGCTTTTGTGAGATACGTTACTTTGAAATCACTCACCCTAGATCCTTATTAAACACTACAATTTGCTTCCATTTTGTGAAATTCTTTGGCCAAATTGCAATTTTTAGTACTATCCCATACATGATTCTTGAGTATGAGTGATAAAACATCCACAGAATCCTGCATGATTCAAGAAAATACGTGAAATATACGTTACAATTACAAAATTGTTTCTCAATATTCGCCTATATAAAGATATTGGCATTTCGGCGCCAAAAATATTCAAAGTCAACACTTGTTGGCAAAATTCACAAGATAATATGATGAATTCATATTTGCATGGTTTTTTTTTGGCCTGCATATTACTTGTTTTATACGTATAAATGAAAAGATTCGAGCACATGTCCTTTCAAACCCTTTATACAATGTAATTTCATATGTTGTTCATAAACAGAAAGAAGGAGAATTGCAGCTGCAATTTACTACTCTGATCATGCATAAGAAAACAAGAATATCATTTAAAACTGATATCCTTAAAACAACAAATGCTTTATGTCTCTGAAGGAATGTTGTAACATACGTTACTTCAAAATATTTTACCAAAACCCATTTAAACCGTTTTACTTTTTATCAAAAAGGGTAAAATTCTTTGAATTTATAGCCCTCTGTTCAGTTTCACAGAAAATGCATCGGTACTGAAGGCAAATGTGTGACCAACAAAAGATCAAAAATCCCCTAGCACTAATGGTATTAAAAATTTAGACCTTAATTGAGAAGTCAATGTTATATCTTTGAACAGCCAAGAAGGAAATTCTTATTAAATGCTAGTTTTTACATATTGTCTTTTAATGTAAAGTGATAAATCACACAAATTGAAGTTAGTATCATTCGTAGTATCCCATCTCACAAAGTTGAAAATTTGATAACAAGATTTGAGATCATAATTTTGAAATAGCCAAATCATTAATACATGTATATCCAATTGCTGAAATAGAAATACCTACACCCTTCTAAATCAGCACAGATCTTGATAATCAGTTTAAATTAGAAATTTCAAATATGTTGAAATATTCAATAAAAATAATGGCTTTTTAATAGATATGGATATGTACTTTGTGTTGTACTATGCCTATTGTTTAATTTCATGATAGGGAAAAACCTGTTCAGTTCAATTAACATATCTATCAATCACACAATGCAGCATAAAATCTAACAGAATTTAATTATTTTTTTTTTTTCAAAATTACGTAGTTACTTAAGCATGTATATCATTTAACTCTAATTTCGTGCATTGGTTTATTCGTTGTCTATAAATGTTTTGAAACAGAATACCAATGGTCATAATCTAGTTACGTATGTTACAATTTGTATGAAACAAGTCGCATTTATCTTAAATGCACTTCAGTGTCAATACTGTAGCCATTTAAATCAAAATCATTGTTTCTCTTTGATTAAGATGGATTTTTTTGGTTTTACTGCATGTTTTTCAAATTGTTTGTCTGGAATGTTGGCCAAGTGGTTAGAATAAAACTTAATGGTTAGTAGAAGAGTCTTGTACTCGTGCACATGAGAAAAATATGAGAGTTATGCCCATGAACCATGAGTATATTAATTAGAATGGGTATTCTTCAATTCTTTTCTCTACTTTAACATAAACTGCATGTAAATATATATTGAAGGTCAGCCATCAATGTCAAACAGAAAGGCGATTTGAATGTTAAATCACCAGCAATTTACACATAAACACCCACAAAGCCCTTATAAGCAACGACTTATAGACCCATCATGCAATTTTCTTATTTTTATGAATCAAGTCTTGGGTTGAATTTGAATGAGGGCTTGATATTGATGAAATCCTATTGCTTAAGCAATTTATCATAATTCTTTTATTGTTTCAGAAAGTAAGATATCAAAGAAGCGCTAATTCTATCTAAGATATGTTGCTTTCTGCATAAAAAGGACTTGTAGTTTGTATCTAGTTCAAAGTTCAAAGCATCTTTTAAGCACCTTTGTTTTACTAAAATCTTACTTTTGTAAGAACTAATTATGTTTAAGAGAATTACAATTGGTGTGCATCTAATTGTCCTTCGATAGCAGCAATTATTACTTTCTTCGATAGCTAAATCAAAATGTTTATGGCAATGTTCTATTCATTTGAATATAATATGGTTATACCCATGTAAATTTTCAGTATTGAACTGAATTGCACAGTTTCTTGGCAAAACTAGGATTGCATGCAATGTACTTTGCATTTAATTGGAAACAATATAGAGTTAAAATGCTTCAAGGAATTTTCAGGCCATTTTAACAATATAACACTCTTATCAAGGTGGCTTATCCACCTAATTATGAATTCCTTGTATTTAGCGTACACATCATTTCATTCATCACATAATCCTTTTAAAGCCTCTAGTTGCCTATACAACCAAGATTAATGATAATCAACTCATTTTTACTGGCTGGTGAAACCTTGTACCTATGATATGGAGTCAAATGCGCTACCAAATCTAATGTGCTACCAACTGGGCTACGATCATGATCAACTCTAAGAAATATTTTTGACTTTTCTGTACTAAATTGATGGAAATATTGCTTAAAAATATTGTAGGAACAGCTTTTTTCATCTATCTGATCATCATTTTTCACAATGAAAACTGTTTCTTATCATCAGAAGTAACATATATAACTTGTGTTTTATTCTAAAAATGTGAAAAAAGTCTCAAACATACAAGAAACCATAAGCTCTCTATGCATTGAGTTTGGAAGCTGCCTCAACATTGTGTTTGTTGCATTTCCTTAAACTATGAAAACGGCTCAATAATAATTATACCTAAAAATAAGTGGTAACGTATTTTGCACGCTTTTAAAACCTCAATGAGTCTTGAAATGATTAAAATTTATATTGATACCTTAAAAATACTTTAAACAGTTATTTTTTGTTTATGGTTGATGTGGACAATGAGGGATTTTACAACAATTGCAATCAGATCAGATAAGAATAGGCCTATGGTAATTGATGGGTAAATTTGTTACTTTAGATGAACGTATTTTGCAAATAGCTTGATGGCCAGATGCATAAAAAAAAATTAAAATCTCCCAAATAACAGAAGCTTATAGAAAAACACAGTAAACAAAACATTCAGTAGAGCATTGATGAATATAACATTTCTTTTGAATACATTAAATTGAAATTTAAATGTAACGTATCTTACTGCCATGCATTACTTGTAAGGGCTATATTTTTCAAGTCATAATATACATGGGCTTCAAATACCTCTAGAATCACAAATATCATTAACAAAACACACTATCATTTAATTTTTTACTTAATTACAGGTAATTTCTATAACTAGACATACAACTAAAGTTGTTATATGAAAATTTTATGGGCTGGTTTCTTAAAAGTAACGTATCTCGCATTTGCCCAAGTGGCCAGACTGCTAACAAGTTTCAAAATGTTCAAAATTGTATAGGCTTTTAGAAAAGCATTGTTAACAATCTTCCCAATGGGGCAGCCATGGAAAAATCATTTCTATCTATGTACATTCAGCAACATGAATTTTGGTATTAAAAGATCACTTCTGGTCATTTTGACTCATTTTTTCACTGTACAAACCTAAAATTTTGTCTTGAAAATTTGATGGGTAATTAACTCTGATGTAACATATCTCACTAACGCCCCACTTGTCAGGGTGCTAACAAGTCTCAAAATGTTCTATACACAATGGGCTATCAAACAGGCAATATTAACAAAATTCCCAGTGAGGGAGGGATAGACAATTTATTCCTATATTCATAGTTTTCTATGAAATTTAAGGGTAACGTATTTTACTGCTATATCACGACTGTCAAGATGATCAGATTTTTCAAAAAATTCCATAAACTGACCCAACAGTTTATCAGCAACACAAATATATATGTAAGAAGTCAACTTTTTGTCATGTTGACTTCAATTTTTCGGGTACTTTTTTAAAATCCATTTTCAAAATTTTGTGGGGTGTGCTACTTTAAAGTAACGTACCTTACAAAAGCCCCACTCGCCAGAGTGCTAACATGTCTCAAAATGTTCTACATACCATGGACTTTCAGAAAAATATGGTCTACACCCCCCGGGGGGGGGGGGGGACAAAACCCATTCTGGCTCATAGTCTATTAACATAGATCTGTTTTATTGAAAGCATTAGTGAGCTTCTTAAGGTCCAGTCATATCCTATAATGGCGATAACTTCGTGTCATTTCATAAGACGATGTAATTCAGTCTACGGAATGCATTAGACACCCATGTGAATAATGAGTCAAATTTACTGTACCTCACTTTACGGATGCGCGTGTTTGTAAACACCGTCGAGGAGGCGTTCGCTTGTCCCTAGGTTCATTGTTTGTTAACACATCTCCTCCGTCAGCTATGGACGGAAATACGCGAAACTTTCACAGCATGTCTCTCGTTATGTTACCGTGCGCATACCGTGCATATATCGTCTCGATTCTGTGATACCGCGCTGTGTCACGAAGAAAAGGCGCCATTTTTGATACATTTTCCTTTACGGCGTGTTTTGCTACACTTTTATACACTCTTATTCTTTCAAGGTGACCGCTATTCTTACACTTAGACTCCTAACCCTACATTGTTGCATACGAAAGTTCGTAAGGAATAATTTGGAAAAAATAACTTCGGCTTGTGAAGATATACCTACGGAACTGAGAGGAGTATGACTCAGCTAGCGAAAAAAAGGTGAAAAAACGGATGCTACAGCCTCGGGATAGGTTTCACGTTGTCCATGTCGGGTTGACGTCGTCTCTTTATTAATTGTCGTCCGAAAACCTCGACATCTTGTGATGTCCAACTAGAAATATATTTTTTCTGATTTTTATATATCCTTGCATAAAAAGTGGGCTTACGAAATATATATATAAATATAAATATAAAATTGTAAATAAAAAAAAAATTTGGGAGTTAATGATGAGAAAATGTGTTTTTAAACCACGGATTCTTTTTTACTGGAATATCCTCAGCTCCGGTCAATACAGTTAACAACATCGTGAAATTGACAAGGTGAATGATTTTGGAATGATTTCGGAATGAAATTGAATGAGTGTGTGGAGCGAGTTTTGAGTGAAATTATGGGGAGGTAATCCAATATTGCTAATTTTGTTCAAGATGAAAAAAAGCGATATTAATTACCTCCCTTTTATAAAATATGAGTACTTTTCTGTTTGTGCGTCTCCGTGGCGGCCAATCAGAAACTTTCAAGTCCACAGCAGCTAATGAAATCTTAGAATAAAAAGATTGATGTGAATTTATTGCTGAAAGTCTTGAACGATTTTTATATGTTTACTAATGATTTCGGAGCGTATTTGATCGATTTGAGTGAATGTTTGGAATGAATGAATAGAGCGCTGAATGAATGATTAAGAATTATTTTGATCGGAATGAATGTCAATTTCACGATGTTTTTAACTGTACGCTTAAACCAATTTTAAAGAATTTCAAGTATTTGTTCGGCCTCGAAATAATTAAAAAAAACTGTGGTGATGGTTATCGTTTTGATAAGTCAATTGCGAGAAAAATAATTATTCTCAACGTCTGTTTAGGGAATATTGAAAACGTTGTTCAAATTTCCGCGTTATATAAATTTTGTGACGTCACTAAATTTTCAATTCGGAACTCCTTCGGCCAATCTAAAGATCGTAGATTGGTCGAAGATGATCCGAATGTAGTTTATCAAGCAACGTCGATGCAAACAATTTCAGTGATAATGACAATCATTTCACAATATCCCCAACATATTCGTAGGCATGTAAATAGTGTTAAAGAGTTTCTGTTTAAAATTTCGCTTCTCGTGTTTTAATTAATACGGTAGTCTTTTTATGCAATATAGGCATCAATTTGCGGTTTTTCGGGCGTTAATAATTGCTGAGACCTTCCGAATGCTTCAACCATTAGACCCATTTATCGGGCCTCTGCAAAAGTGAACGCTCTCAAAAACGTGATTCAAATCTGTAATGTTCTTCTGTAGCCGAGAAGAAATAAATAAAAGCATATAAATAACACATTGATCAATGTAATTGATGTAATTGTAATAAAGACTTAATGTCTTGCGAAAAAAGAAAAATGATCGTAAGTCAAAATCACAAATCGTACCTTGTGTTTTCATTCAAAATTAAATTCTGCCTTACAATATCTCATTTAAATCGTCTTTGGAAGACGATCCCAATGGAATTATGCATGGCAAATTTTTTACATTGGTTATATCTGCTTGAAACTTGGCATGTATATTCTGTCAGAGAAACCATTACTATTGATTGGGATAATCCTATATATATTTTTGTTGTCCTGTGTGTGATGTGCGAGACAAAATTGTTACAATGACAGCTTGGTGTGTGGTTGTGTGACTCTCCATCAGTCAATTAGTAGGTCAATCTGTCAATGTTTGTGCAGACATTTTCTCCCACATTTATGGATAAATTTCAAAACAACTTGGCACAATATGTTGTTCTCCTTCATTAGTCAAAAGGATATTTGACATAAAATTTCCAATAGTTCCAAGGTCATATGTTAAAATTGACCTTGACCAGTGCATAGCTTTTACATTAAAGGATGGATCTCAAATCAGCCCAGCACTATTGTTCTGCATCATGAGTAGATGTGCCATTTGACCAATATGTTCAGTTAGCTGCAAGGTCACAAAGTCAAGTATTCATATAGCTGGAAGGTCACAAAGTAAAATTTTCAAATAAGGCTTTTTTTAAAACAACGGTGAAAGTTTTGTTGGTTTCCACATCAATTGACCTAGGACAGCCATCTGGTAAAAGAAAAAACGCAGCTTTGTATGCAGCAGTGCCAATAAAATTGGGAGCATATTGTTTTTCATCGGATTGTCTGTTTGTTTTAGGGACTTTCGTTCCACAAACTCATCTCTTTTTGGTGAACGAAATTTTCGTTCACCAGTGTTATATACTGTGTATGGAAAATCCTGTAGGATCTTAATAGGTTTTAAATAAAGCAGTACCTCTTTATATTCAAATTAGTGTCTCTATAGACTTCGCTCTACAAAATCACTGTTTATTTCGTTTAATGCATGAAACTAGAATTCTTCATCAAGTGAAGATAATGAAAATTACCCCTTTAAAACAAGAATTATCTTGGAATGTTTATACGGGCGAATTTCTGATCGGCGTAAGATTCTGATTGGCCATACCACACGTGATGACCTACTACGATTTTACCTGCCTTCTTATGAATGAAGTCTTTGCTTATAAGTTACGAAAGGTCAAGTTTACAAACGAATGGAATGTTCCTGCCGTATTTCTCCTATTAAACGCGCCCAAGCGCGATGCAAAACGTCGTGGGGGCGCTATTATTTCTGACTCTTTTACTTAATTAAAAAAAATACGTATTTTAGTACCTAAGAGAAGCAAACTGTTAACATGTTCGTAATTATCGATTGAAATACGTGCGCTACACAATACGCTTTTCTATATATCTATTAAGGCTATAGATTTAAAAAATAAAATAAAATGTTAGCTAATGAATTGTAATTCTGTCATATAAAGTCATCTATCGAAATACGGTCACCCTCAACAATTAATTGCAGCTTTCAAAAGCAAGTGATTGTGTTAGCAGAAGCCGAGATTATTAATATTGTTATTATTTGTACAAGATAGGAAGTTCCAGACGATGCAATATTCAATATTCCGCTACCGATGGACAAAGCGGTCTAATAAATCATTACCTATTCACGTATGAAATAAATAATCCTGTATTAAATACTAAAATTTCGTGATGTGTAAATGCACCCGGTACATGAAATAAAAATGTTTCGTAGTGAAAACACAACACGACTGGAGCTAGCTGGGTCACCGCGTGTCGGCACCCTTTGAAGTCCCCAGATTCTTGCAAGTGGCGACGTCGCTTTTGAAATAAGTCACACCCGAGATTTTACGGGGGTTTTCCTATTTTAACAGTATAATTGTGACTAGGATTTAATCATTTGACTCGGCTATTTTGTATCTTTGCAGAAGGTGAAATGATTTCAGAAATATTTTCGTAACAACGAAAGGGGATTTTGTTCGCGTGTGACTTATGAAGAATAACGAGAAAGAGTTTTAATTTTGTGTTAAATTTTAATCTTTTGCGCTTCCGGAAGACTGCGCGATTTAGGACGCGCTAGTTTTTCAGATGTTGAACGATCTTTTAATGACGCAACCAGCCTTATCCTGATAGGAATTTAAGATAGTTAACCCACAATCTATTGAACATTACGTCGTGGAGTAGCAGCTATTGAAATTAAATTCGAGACCGGATTTTTTACCACGGACCGCGGACGGTTGGATGTTGTTGATCGTATAGTCAAGGGCCTGGGAATTGTATTTATGGGGGAGCGCGTTTGTAAGGGAGGGCGCGTCTAAATTCTCATTGAAACATAAACACGCACCACTTGACCGTGACCAACCTTGATATGAAGTAACATTTAACCCATTTAACCCATTGCCAGACAACTTATGTTCTCAACTACCAAATTTACACCTCTTGCTTAAATCCCGTTTTCATCTTAAAGCTTGTTGTTGCATACTTGTGTAATGTAAATATCTTCGGTTACGGGTATTTTTGTATCATATTACCCAAATCCCATTCCCTGTTGTTGGTTTTTTTTTCGTTTCAAACAAGGCCGGAAAACGGGGGATATAGCAATCTCGGTACGATTTACTGTTTATATATGAATGTCGTAAATACATAAATAAATAAAAGAATCAAATGAACAAATATCCCAACACGATAGACCTAATTTCAAATTTTAACATCGAATGGATTTTTTTTCAAAGTACTTGACATCGTAACTACAAATGTATAGTAGCGCTTCTATCCCTCGGATGGCTGTAGAATTTCCTCAATACAATCATTCATCTATTTGTTTTACCGGAAGTATGTAAAATATTACAAAAACCGAAATTTGGATTGTGAATCAATCGCCTGTGGACTGGAGCACCTTTACCTTAACATGGAAATTTGTATTTCTCGCACCAGAACTATAATTAGCATACATCCGTACGTAGCTGCCATCTTCTACTCTCTTAGGTTTACGATTATCCGCCGTTTGGTAGGAGCAATAGAATTTAAACATCGACTATATTTTGACAATTAAATAGCTGTACAAAATACCTTTCTACATAGATTTCATCGAATTAGTTTTTTTTTTTTTAATTCTTTTTTACGCAATGGCATCAGATAATTATTCTTTCACAAGACTGAATATTACCGAAAGAGACCAAAACCCTGTAATTACAATTACGAAACAGCGGTCTTTTAATTCGGAGGATGGGGGGGACCCCATTCAGGTCGTACCAGAGCCATAGCGGATAACGTTTAAAAGTCAAAATGCAGAAAGACTGCTGTTTAATCTGCTAAAATATGGGTTCCGCATGTGGAAATTGAATAACCTTTCTGACTGCTATTTTTGAGTTAAGAAAAGAATCATTAGACTAGACACTTTAGTTGCCTGTTTACTTTTCTCTAGGCTTATCGCTCTCTGTCTATCGGTCTGTCTCTGTCTGTCACTCTCTCTACCTTTCTTTTCCTCTCTTTCTCTTTCTTTGAATTTAGAATTTTGACGAGACACTTTCCCTTGATTTTTTTTACATTTCTCTTTTCTCAACGAATTCAATATATGACTTTAGAATGCCAACAGATTCGTTCACCATCAGGACTTTCAGTGCTTTGATTTAATATGGTCACCGGGAACATAGAGAAAACACAGGGTTAATCATTCAGTCGAAATAGTGTACATCCCGGGCATATTTCTTTAGTGTCTATACTTAACTCCAAAAGAAATGTCCACAAAATATGAATTGAAATGAAAAAAAAACAAACAAAAAAAAACGAAATCTTTATACGAAGTTTAATCTTTCTTTGCTATTTTTGCAGAAAATCCATATAGCCGCATAAATGGGATGAAATAAAGATGCTACCCGAGAAGTTTCTAAACAGAAACACCTCGCTTGACACCACCATCAAAAAAAGTTCACATGGATGAAAATGGCTGATAACGTTCCTACGTAACATTTGACGTCAGCAAAATTCAAAGATTTTTAAACGGTTTATTGCTAGATGACTAAATGTCTTGCAATGCACACTAGAAAATTTCAACAAACCTTTGTGCGTCAGATCCAGCAAGCTTGGGGACACGTTTACTAAAAAAAGCGTTGCATGGAACCTAACAGTCAAAAGATCAGTCTAGAAAAGAAAGTCGATTTTGACAATTATTGAAATAAACGGTTAAGTTTTTAAGATGACGTGCAGTTGTGGACGTTTGTTTTGGAGTTAAGTATACTTCGGTTTTCCCTTCCGTTAAAACTCGTCGACTAGTCGTCGACATACGACTGCCGTATATGTGTTATCTCGCGGGCGTATTGGCAGCACTACGTTTAATATACCGATGAAAAATGAGAATCACAGGCGTATGGCCAATTATTATGTGACTTCAGATTAAAGAGTAATTAGATTTATTGTTTATTTCTAAATGCCATGTCTAAAATTTACGATTAATCACGATACAAAATGTAAATGTCATGTTGATCGTGTAACCATCTTGGTGACGTTGTTTAATTATTTCACAGAAAGTTTATTTATTACTTTCAGAAACGAGTTAATTGCTTTTCGTTATATTGCGACATTACAATTTATAAGTTATTGAAGTTGGCAACCTGCCCTGCGTTCAGGATGAAAACGTTAGCGAAGTGCTTTCGAAATGATACCTCGCTTTGTACGTATGTGCAACTGCGAAGCGGGGTATCGTCTCAAAGCGCTCGCGAAACGCTTATACATCCTGAACACAGGGCAGGACCTATCCTGCGTTCAGGATACGCAAACGCTTGCTGCAAATAGTTTTATCGCGAGCAGTCTATCTTGAACGCACGGCAAGCACTTTCCCACAATGACCGGTTGCTAGGCAACAAAAGTGACTCCTTTGAATACTCAATCCGTCAAATACCGTCAGAAAACATTTTTAGATTAACACAATGAATTAAAATATATTCTTATCAATATTCTTATCCCGCCCTTAAGGTGATTAAACTTTCAAATAAAACGAAAATCACGAGAATTTTGAGAAAATCGAGGAAGGTGATTTAATCCGCATTTTTGTAAGCAATGCTAGTCACTTCGTAACGTTGTAAGCCGTTTACCGCAAGCGCCCCGAGCAAGCACACCGTTCAAGATATGAAGGCAGGGACACGCTTGCTACTTTTTGCTCTCCTGGACGCAAGGCTGGTACTGCTAAGCCAAGAGGAATGATTTTGGAAAGATTTTGGAATGAAATGGAATGAGTGTGTGGAGAGAGTTTTGATTCGAATTCAAGGGAAGTAAACCGTTAATTTTGTTCCTTTAATAAAATGTGTATATACAGGTTCTATAAAAAGCTTTCCATGTCTTCACAAAACCATCATACGCTTTCAAAAAATCCAATTATATTAGTGAAATCGTAGATTTTATCTACCATTTTTTAAAATTTATTTATCTTTTTTTTCATTTATTTAGTTATTTGGAATGAGGTTGATAATCTAACCATTTTTTGTGGAACGTTTTTGAACGGTTTGAGTGAGTGTTTGAAATGAATGAATGGAGCACTGAATGAGCCACTAAGATTGGTTTTGACAGGCAATTTCACGATGTTATTTACTTTAACTCCACCCCTCCCCCCGTGGCTGTAATTACGTGACTGTGGAAGCCAACCGTCTAATGTTATTATCTTTTAGTTTATACTCATTTATCTTAGTTCGATTGCGACGAAAGCTAAAGCTAATAGGATTACTCTCGAAAACTCAATCCTGATGTTTTCACGTCACTGCCTCAGTGGTTTAAACCCACTACCACCCAATTTTACATCTGTGTGAACTTGGGCTTTCTATTACGTGTTTTGCCCATAAACACTACAGGCGACATTTGGGCTCGAAATACGGGCATCTAGGTCACGGGTCAGGTGCAAATTCCACTAGGCCACCATTGCAGTCTATGTTTTATCTTTTACAGGTCCTAAAGGTAGATCTTACCTTTTAAAGTTCAAGCTACAGCATCAAATGTGACACCAACCAAAAATGGAGCATATATTTTGATCAACATCAGATATTCATTTTCAAAATATTTAACGTTGTATCGTTACAGTTAAAAACATCCTAAAATTGACATTCATTCCGATCAAAATCATTCTCAATCTTTCATTCAGCGCTCTATTCATTCATTCCAAACATTCACTCAAATCGATCAAAAACGCTCCGAAATCATTAGAAAACAGTAAAAAATCGTTCAAGACTTTCAACAATAAATTTAAATCAATCTATTTATTCTACGATTTCATTAGCTGGTGTGGACTTTAAAGTGTCTGATTGGCCCACGGATACGTGTAAGCAGAAAAGTACTCATATTTTATCAAAGGGAAGTAATTAATATCGCTAATTTTGTTCATCTTGAACAAAATTAGCAAAAGAGGATTACCTACATATAATTTCACCCAAAACTCGCTCCACACACTCATTCAATTTCATTCCGAAATCATTCCAAGATCATTCACCTTGTCAATTTCACGATGTTGATAACTGTACTATGACGTCGCAAATATGGGTATATTTCTGTTGTTACTTACAATCCTTTTGCTCTAGATAAACCCTTGTTTGTAATTATTTATTGCCTTTCTTCAAAATTTGAGGGAAAGCCACATAAACCACAAAAATGGACGGGTTCACACAATTTTGATGTTCACGTAATGCTCTCACGTAATGTTGCTTGTAGCTACAGATGTTGAGCCCGTCTATCATGTCGAGGGGTTGGTATAAAAAGCAAACGAGTTCACGTAACATTAACCATACCAAACATAACCATCTTCATTTATATTCGATTTAATTTGCCAAAATGAGTTCGAACTTTGTGATACTGCTCGTCGCTTGTATTCTTTGCACGATTGTGCCATCAGAAGGTAAGATGATTTCATTTTTAATTTTCGATGTTTGACTATGTCAATCATTCATTCAAGATTTAAGAAAAAAGAAGAAAAAAAACTTGACAAACAAAACATCGACCATCCGTGATCTCCGTAAAATAATCGCGATTGGATCCAGGTCGCCCATTAGTCAGATTTTGAAAATAACTTCATAGAATGTTGGTATGATTATTTCAGAATTCTGGAACGAGGATAGAAGGGAAATTCATCTACTTCAAATCTTAACGCTGAATCATAGGGGATAACATATAAGTCATAAAGAAGGGCATTGTTGTACAAAACTGCATTCAAAGTTATTCGAATGTATATTTTCCACATTTTACAGAGAAATGAGAACGTGTCAAAGTATACGCACGACGAAAATATTTTCAAAACAGTGACCATTTTCTGTGTAGACAAATGTATCGCGAGGGACGTCAAAATTAGTTTCCTAGGTTTGAGACAATATTAAGGAACCTTCTAAATCTCTCCAGTTTGATGAAACTCGATTTGTTTCTATAAGGATATCCGCTCATCCAATTTTGGATTTTCTGCCATTAAAAAAATGTTATCGTTTGTGTGATGATTAAAAAATCAATGAATCCAAATTCAAATTATTTTTTTTCATATAACTGCAACTAAAGTTGACAAAACAATTGGTATGAATTCAAAAAATCATTTTTTCCACCAATTTCTGTGGGCATTTTTTTCTAATTTTTTTGAGTAATCAGAGAAAATGACAAGGACATATTTGAAATTACTCCTTGTCTGTTTTTAGAAGAGAAAGCAAATAAAACTTTTGAAAATAGAATAAATAACCACTACCTCATCTCACAAAATTACAATATCTACAAATTTGTTATTTCGATTATTAAAAAAAATATTTTAGATTACCTCCCTTTATTTTAACGAACAAGTCAAAAATGTATAAAAGACCAAGACTTTCACTCCAACCTTTTTTTCAGATCAAAATATTCTTCACTATGTCGCGAATTTATATTGAGAGTTAAGAAAAAAAATAGTAGTAGAGCTATATTAATTTACAATGAAGAATATATTAGTAGCTATCAATATTGAATAAAAAATCTTTTCATGATCGAATAAGAGTGTCATTTTTTTCTTTTTTTTTTTTTTTTTTTTCATTAAGCTACCATACCTTTATTAGTTTAGCGGAATAGGTTGTAGTCTTTCAAATAAAACATAAATTAATTGTTGCCTGGACATTAACTTGCCCAAAAGTGATGACTTCAAATCTAGGGACTTTTTTCCAAAATTATTCAAAGGCAAGACCTCCAGGGCACTCAATATTTTGATGCCTATTTTCGAAAATCTCTGAGAAAAAGAATAGCACGGTGAACCTTTTTTTTCAAAAATAAAGCATTTAGACCTATCAAAAAGCCAGGTTTAAAGTAAGTTTAATGGTGGGAAATAGCCAAGCGAACTTTCTTAAAATGACAAAGGAAGTTTTTAGGACAGAAATATGACCTATACAACCTAATAAAAGAGGCCATGTGCTTCCCCCTGTTCAGGATACCCTGCTTTGAATGCAAGTGTGCGCGTTTTTCTCTTAGATACCAAAATAATAGTCATATTTATATAATCGCCCAAAGAACCTACAAAGAGTGGTCGTTCAGTTGAAGAATATTACAATTTAGTTGGGCATCGAATTTATTAGACACAACTCTGCTCTGCCTTCAGGAAATCAAAGCGCTAGAGAACATCAGCTTGCAACGTTATAAGGTGACAAGCATATAGCAAAGGAATAGCTTGACTGTTGTCGATTTTTTTTGGAAATCTCGTGTTTTTCGTTTTGTTCGGATATTTAATCATCTGGAGGGCTGGATCAATGAAAAATAAATATTTTACACTTCCTTAAATAAATTTAAAAAAAAGTTTTCTGAGTTTTTTATCCTGGTATTAAGCTCTGAGTGTTGGGTTACTTTTGGTGCCTAGCGATCTGGTCAATTTCGGAAAGCCCCGCTGAAGACAGACTGTTCGCTATAAAACTATTTGCGGCTAGCTCTTTCATTTCCTGAACGCAGGGCTGGGCTCAAGATGAAAATGTTCGATAAATGATATCCCGCTTTGCACGTGTTATCACAACGTGTATATTTATAGCTCAGTGAGAATTTATTACAGGGATGAATGTCTTTATTGGAGTAAAAAGTGCAAATACATGTACTTTAGCACAGGGCTTTTTAAGCACATGCCTTAAGCATAACGCCCCACGGCGTTGCCATGTACTGAGGCAATTGCACTTTATACTCAAAACGCAGTCGGTACTTATAATTGCAATTCTTTAGATCTAAGAAATTATTTAAAAAACTCGACTTAGCAATAAGGTAGCAATGGACACATTGCGTCATATTTTCCGCCCAATCATTTTTTCCCTATTCACATATGTTGTACATTAACATTGTATGGTCATTATATCAAAATTTGGAGGTACCTTTCCATGCTCATTTTCCCGATAGAAATATCTGCCCTTGAGTGACACTGGCCATTTTTCAGTGAAACGTTTATATTCGATTTAGTCTATAATAAATTTAATACTAGCAGAAAGCTATAAAACACAAACCTGTTGATATACCTTATGCATGTACACTTTGGCTGTTGCCAAGGAAATTTCCCCATGGTCGATTGCATTTGCATAGTGTGCCTTCAAAAGTGAAAATGCATTTTTTTTGGCAATTTTAAAGAGGGAAAATGCCACAACAACCTTTTTTGAAGAAATATCCCAATTATTTTTTCTTATTTTCTGATATGTTAAAAAACAAATATTTCCTATATTTGGTAAAAAATCATGGATACCTTTTCATACAAATAAAGTTTTTTGTTATTTTATAGTGACCTCTCCTAATTGAATGATACAAATAACGTTTTCTATTGTTGAATTCAATGATCGAGTCATTCAATGGATATTTTAAGACGTTGAAAAAAAGTTATGAAATTTTACCATCATTATTCAACGTTATTTCCTCAAGCAGAATCTTATGAAAACCGATCTTTTTAAACAACGCGCAAAAATAGCCGTAAGATAAACGAAAACCCATTTCCGGTTGAAAGAGTAGGGAGGCCGCTGACTATTGCCACCATTGCGTGTATTTTTATGCTCCCCGAAGGGAGAGCATATAGCCGCCGCTTCGTCTGTCCGTCCGTCCGTCCGTCCGTCCGTCCGTCCGTCCCCACCTATTTCTCCATAACCCTTGGGCCAAATCAAATGAAACTTACCATATGAACTCCCTATGATATAGTGATGATGCACCTGTGACGGTTTTAAGATTTGAGGCCTTGTCACGGGAAAAGGGGACTTAGGGTAAAAACAGTTTTTCCCAAATTTCTCCTAGTCTAACTGTCAGAATTTAGTGAAATTTCATATTTGAGTAGCAAATCAGATGCCCTTTACTATAAACAATTTGAAATTGACGTAAAAAAAAATTATTATGGAAAAATGGGCCTAAATGTTTGTTACCTTTACGTTAGCATGTAAAATAGATATTCCGTCCGTCCGTCCCCACCTATTTCTCCATAACCCTTAGGCTAAATCAAATGAAACTTACCATGTGAACTTCCTATGATATAGTGTTGATGCATCTGTGACGGTTTTTGGATTTGAGGCCTCGTCACGGGAAAAGGGGACTTAGGGTAAAAAGCAGTTTTTCCCAAATTTCTCCTAGTCTAACTGTCAGAATTTAGTGAAATTTCATATTTGAGTAGCAAACCAGATGCTCTTTACTATAAACAATTTGAAATTAACGTAAAAAAAATATATCATGGAAAAAGGGGGCTAAATGTTTGTTACCTTTACGCTAGCACGTAAAATACAGTTTATTCTTTCATTTCTCCTAGTCTTATGCTCAGAATTTGATGAAATTTCACATTTCAGTAGCAAATCAGATGCCCTTTACCATAAACTATTTGAAATTTGTGTCTAAAAATATGTCATGCAAAAAGGAGGTTTAATGTTTGTTACCTTTATGTTTGCTGTGTAAGATTACACCTTATTTGAATCCTTGCAATTTGACCACAGAGCATATCTCCTAAAGTATAATAGCTATCAACTTGAATCTTTATGGGTGAATAGATCTTATGGGGGAGAAGTGCAGTGCACAAAAACTACAACTCTTGCTTGCATAATTTTGGAGTTATTGCCCTTTGTTATTTTTGATACTTAGATTATGTATGGAGCATATCTCCTAAAGTATAACAGCTATCAACTTGAAACTTTAAGGGTGGATAGATCTCGTGGAGGAGAAGTGCTATGCACAAAAACTACAACTCTTGCTTGCATAATTTTGGAGTTATTGTCCTTTGTTATGTTTGATACTTAGATTTTGTTTGGAGCATATCTCCTAAAGTATAGTAGCTGTCAACTTGAATCTTTATGGGTGGATAGATCTCATGGAGGAGAAGTGCAATACACCTGAACTACAACTCTTGCTAGCATAATTTTTGAGTTATTGCCCTTTGTTATTTTTATTACTTAGATTTTATAGGAGGCAAATCTTTGACAGTACAAAAGAATCTTTTATCTATTAGGCTTCAGTTTACTATCAAGCTTTCTTCGCGGGGGATGTCCATGTCTAACATGGCTTTTGTTTTTGTGACAATGCCTTATTCGGGGAGCATAATCCGTCTCTGACGGCTCTTGTTATCGTTTAATGGCATAAAGTTTTACACAATTAAATGGCAATATCGACAGTCGTAGAGGTACTTATGATCTCTTTCTTCCTAGTCATAAAGAAACCAGCTTTATCGGGCTTAAAATTTTAGTGGGTTATTTAAAGGTCTTCGTGGACTCGCTCAGAATCAGAACCGCATGTTTGTTTTTATTCTTTTTTTAGAAAAAATCTTAATTTCTAATAGATCAGATAGCAAGGTAAGGTTGTGGAAGGGGAACTGGCGTTATTCGAGTTCCTACAATGCTTGACTTACAGATCGAATGTCGGGGTTTATCCCGCACGACCCATTAGATTTAGGGGGTTTTATGGGGTTTTTATAGTATGTTTCTATGCCAGGCATATTCAAGCGACTCGATCGTCGAATTGCAAGTCGACTGTTAACAAACGGCGCACATCGGCAGCCACAGCACTTTGACTTACATTCTCACAGGTACCCATTTATACACCTGGGTGGAGAGGAGCAACGTGGAGTTAACTTTTTGCACAGAAAAATTCCGTGATCTGGCAGGGATATTAGATTTAGATACAAAAATAAAGTGAAATGAATTTCCAAACGTGGTGCGATCTAAACCAGTCAAAACTGTTTTATTTATTGGATTGCAATTAATTCTTTATAAGTTTATCAGTTATGAGCGAATTAAGAAATGTTATCTGAAGAATAACAGTGATAAGAGAGAGAGAGAAAAGGGGGGATGGATGAACTTGTTTGTAACGTATAACGTTTTCGGGTTTCCCGATATCGATTATAATCCCTGCGTTTAGTCTGAAAAGATTATTCGTTCAGAATGCAAAGAGTGTGTGTTCTGAATGCAAAGATTGTGAACGTTTTTAAAATTTTCCTATTTTGCACGTGAGTGCAAATAAAAAGTGGAACAGCATTTCTCAAAAGTTTTGCGAATATTTTCATCTTGAACGCAACGAATATTCTGGCTGACCTTCCAAGGTAGACCTGAAAATCATTAGGAGACCTCGGTTAACACTGTTAAGTTTATTTTTTCCGAGGAGTTACGAAACTATTACGAGTTCACTACCTTAAGTCATATGATAAGGAAGTCTATTTCCTAATAAAGCAGGACAAATATTGTCGAAACCAAATTGATCCTGATAATTTCCTTAAATTTTATGACGTGATAGAACGAGTATCGAATATGAAAATGGGTGAGACAAATAAACCCTGCTGTCAGGATAAAACGTAAGCGAAACGTTTTCGAAATGATACCCCGCTTTGCACGTATGTGTACTTGCAAAGTGAGGTTTCATCTCAAACCGCTTGCAAAACGTGTTTGAAATGAGCACACACACACAGAAGCGTCGTCGTTAAAAACACTTATGTTTTAAACCTGTTATATAAGTATTAATCCAATAGTTTGAATGCGTTACAAGGGGTATGGAAATTATTACTAATGAATATCATTTATTAATGTAGTAGACCCGTATTAGTTCCACAACGTCTCGGAAGTAATGAACTTTCCTAATGATTTTCATTAGTGACCTCGGTCAACATTGTGTAAAATCATGCATTCCGAAATGTTGCGGAACCATTACGGGTCCACTACCTTTAAGAAACGCCTGGACTGACGTCGGTTTCGTCGCTAATATGTTGCGTAGTGAGTTTGCATGGATTGTTCTATCCATTGTACTTGAAGTTTTCCTCGTATACCGCAAATATATTGTACTTATAACATGCAAACACTGCGAAATCATGTTACTGTAGTTTCCGCTTCTGAAAAACACCGCATATTACCCATCTATACGTGTTCTACCTTTCAGGTCCGCCGCGATATGACTGAAATAATGTTGAAAGAGCGGCATAATACCTCAACCAAACAAACAAATCTACTTTTCAGGTCGTTGTAAAAAAGGATTTTGCAAATATGGTTTTGGTGGAGGGTTTGGTGGCCTAGGTGGAGGTTATGGTGGTGGATATGGAGGCGGATATGGAGGCGGGTATGGCGGAGGCTATGGTGGGGGCTATGGAGGGGGTTATGGTGGAGGCTATGGTGGGGGCTATGGAGGAGGCTTTGGTGGTTTGGGTGGTTTAAGCGGAGGAGGCTATGGTGGAATGGGCGGCTATGGAGGCGGCTTAGGAGGCGGCTATGGTGGAGGCTATGGAGGCGGATATGGTGGAGGCTATGGGGGCGGATATGGTGGAGGTTACGGAGGTGGATACGGGGGTGGATATGGTGGGGGATATGGCGGCGGTTACGGAGGCGGTTACGGGAGGCGATCTTTCAAAAAATACTGAAAAACTTCATATCAAGAATTTTGAATTGTAATGTTTGTGATTTTATTTGATGTTTGATGTCCATTGTATATATTTTGTGCAATATGTTTATTAATATTATCTGGCATTGAAAAAATAAGTATTTATTCTATTCCCAATTTATACTGGTTCCCTCATTGCCTTTATGGGGCTAAGCCCGATAAATTGCTAAATGAAAAAGGGCAACAGTACTCAAGTTTTAAAAAGAGATTTGATTGGTCAATCGATTTTTCTTCATAAAATAACCTTTTTCAGACTCGTTCTGTTGGGCAAATATTCATTAATAATTGTGCAAATATGGTGAATTGTGTTATACCAGGTATCTTCAGCTTGAAATAAATCAACGGGAAATACAAAATCATACATCCTACTGCAGTTGCTACGGCAAAAAGGAATTCAATCTTAGGATTCAAAGCTAGTGGCGCTATGATTACAAACAAACAAATCAGAACGGCCATGATCGGTACAACAATTGGTGTCCTGAACGCATTTTCTTGAATTTCGGGCAGCCTCTTTCGAATAATTATCAAAGAAATTGACGTCAGAATTATTCCAATGAAATACAGAAAACTTAGAAAATTAATAAGTTGGCTAATATCGGCAGGAATGAGCATAGCAATTGCGATAATGCACTTTGCGACTATCGAAAAGACAGGTATAAGCGTTTGAACGTTGAGATATGACATCACTTCCGGCAGGTGCCCGGCACGCGCTGCTGCAAACAAAACACGACTAGCACCAAACATGGTGCCGTTAATGGATCCAAATACCGAACAGACGACGCTGATGGGTAATAAAATGGCAGCCGGTTTGATTGTTTTTAGTGCCCAACTATAAGCGACCGCTTTTGAGGATAGAAATTCAGTATTGTCAAGCACTATGAAATAGGACAAATTCGTGACGATATATATAACAGTCACGCTTGACATCGTCAAAATTATAGCTCTTGGTATGTTCTTTTGGGGTTCTATTAATTCCTCTGCAATCATGTTTATAGCTTGAACACCGCCGTATGCGAAAACGCAACTATACATCGCAAGAACATATGACGTCACATCCGTTGATGACCCTTCAAATGCGCCATCTGGTAGGGAATACTTGCCTTGCGCAAGAACAATAAAGCCAACAACGGAAATGAGACAAAGGGCAGAAAACTTTGCGAATGTGAAAAAGATCTGCGTTGACTCGGCGACTTTAACGCTGATGATGTTGGTAATTCCTAACGTTATGACAACACTTGCGGCGATAAGCTTACGTATTACCTCTGGAGGGCCGCATGCGTCAAAAAACGGGGAACACAGATAATCCGCAAGTACAAGTGAAAGCGTTGCTATGGCAGCAGTATTGGAGATCAGTGGCTGTATTGTAGCGACAATAAAAGCCGGGAGTGGCCCGATACCCTTCTCGATGTAGGTGTAGTCGCCACCAGATTGAGGTATTAGACTGCCAAGCTCGCCGTAAACTAGACCGATCATGAGGTAAAGAACACCAGTCACACTCCATGTCATTAGGCTTGCTCCTGAAAATAACAATATGAAAGTATGCTTTACATTTCCTGCATAACCAGTTATTTTAATTGAATATCGACTCAGTTTACGTCACGAATTAGTCTTTATTGTATGCTTGTGATTCAAATCTCTGTGAAAATAATTAACCGTTGGTGTAGATATACTCAGGTATAAGAGATTGACAAGCACAAGAAATGAGATTGTCAGAAACTCCGCAAATCAAAAACAAACATGAATTTAAAAAAATGCCACATTGTCGCGGTCTGAGGGAAGCTTCGAATAATTCATGTATGACCCAAAACTCGAGTCATTCGAGAGTGTTGTAAATATCAGTGTTTCAGACGAAGATGATGTTGAGTAAAACCAAACCAGCAAAAGAGTAAAACTGGGCTTATTATAATTTGATAGCAAAACTAAGTATACTTAGCAAACAAAGAAACTTTACATGACTTATTTAGGGCTGTTCGTCGTAATATGAGATTTTGAAAGCAATATCCGTCGGTTTATGGAAGTTTCGACACTGAATGTCTGTTAAATGAGGGTTTTATTGGCCTTAAAAGGACAAAGGGGTCGTTGTCAAAAATCACAGAAAATTAAGTCAAAGCGTATCGGTGATGTTTTGTGTATCACTCTTTAAAGTTTTCGTACTTAAAGTCGTTCCAATATCATATGTGACCAATGTCAGAGCTAAATATCCATAAAAGTCTTCGAGTTATCCTTCTTTTGATGAAATAAATGAGAAAATATGCGATGGTAACAACGCCTCAACATGACGTCACAAGAGGCTCATATTACATCTTAACTCGTGCGACACCTTTAGCGGTTTTGTTAATTAAATGGATTTAAACATCGTTTTCAATAGTATTACATTTAAAATTCGGAGGCTGGTGTACCTATCCATAATTTCTTGTCGTTTCTCACAACACGGCTAGAACATTTCATCTGAACCACTAGTCGTCCTTTCTATTTAAGGTGTATGACTCGTCCATACTGTGGGAGACAAATATCACTACTCACAATGACGTTTGTCGAATTTGGGATGAAAGATGGCCGAGCCGGAGATCGAACCCAGGAACCCGCAATTGAAAACCAGACGCGTTACTTACCACAGGGTATAACGTGCCACGCCGACACCAGAAGGTTCGTGGACACCTGATCGATTTTTTCGATACGGAACTAGCGGTGGTGCAAGTTTTTGACTGATTTGTAAACCAAAATAATCATTTTCATTTCAGTTTTTAGTATCACTGTCGAGATAAATGGTTCTTCTTTTAGGAAATAGAAGGGGAGGATAGCATCTAAGCAAAATGAGCGAGTTCTAGCCCTAGGAGTGAGTGACTTTGCTTTGATTTTTTAGGTTTGTCACTATTTATTTGTCAAACAACCTGACTGTTCTTCATTATTTGTATTTTTCTGAGAGCATTTATGTATCCTCTTCACACATACCAAATTTCTCGGCGAAAGATCCACATAAAGCGAAGATATTCGTACTTTTATGGGCCTGGGTAGCGGAAAATATGATAACAATACACCCCCTGAATTTTTAGAGATTGGAAATAGACACCAGAGTTAAAAGAATTTGTGATAACTCGACACCTACCACTAAATCATCTATATTCCTCCCTAAATGCTCGTGTACTAACCGTTTTCGGAGCAGTTTCTGTACATTTCAGCTTATAATGGCTCGATGATTAAGTTAGGAGCATATTCAAACCAATCCCGTAAATTATATCACTTATTTTCACCGTTCTGCCCATCATACATTGGACCAAGTTGGACCAAGTTTACCAACTCCGATTGAATATTTGTATTCATAAATGCGATCTATGAAACGCCATATGACATTGAATCTCGTGAAATCGTATTTCCCTTTCTTTACCAAAATCGGTTTTGTAGCGTTTTCATTTTGTTCTGTTACTGTTGCATGTATATTCATTTGTGTCTAAAAAGGCGTCTGAATGAGGAAAAAATGCGGTTTACCTAGATATATTTACAGCTTGCCTACCCGTCTGAATGTTGGTCCTACAACGTCATTTTAGAATACATTTCATCAGAGAAAGCTGACCTAATCTTTAATTTTGGATTTTAATCGCATTTGTTTACAGCCAGGCAACATTTTCACGTATTTAAGGAGACTCTCAGAACTTTGAAAATAACGTGTGTTTTTTTCTTTTCTTTTCAAATTCTTAATTTTCGGAGAAAAAAATTCTTTGGGTGACCCTTTTCTTAAAATGTTTAGAAATTTGGATTTGCCCTAAAAAAGAAGTGTCAGGGCAGGGCTTGTTTTCACCTTGTAATGTTTGAAAATATTCCGTTCTCCCAACCCAATGGCCCAATTTTAGTGAAATTTGGCATAAATGTTCCTTGGGTGACCCTCTTCTTAAGTTGTTCTAGAAAAGTTTAATTACCCCTAAATATGGGTGTAGCAGGGCGGGCGTTTTTGATTTAAAATCTTTTAAATTATTGGCCCTATTTCAGTGTAGCTTGGTAGAAATGAATCTTGGGTGACCCGCTTCCTAAGTTGTTCAAGAAATTTGGATTTACCTCAAAATATGGGCGTGACAGGGCAGAATTGTTGATATAATCAAGAAATAATACTCGAAAAGAGAGGTTTCCTACTCCGCGATATGTATGACTCGACCACGAACGATTGTGCTACGTTAGATCTTTAATTTATAATAATGATACGGATCAACAAGGATAAATACGGTACACAGCTACTAATAAATACTAACATTAACCGATATGATTCCATACACAAATTGTCATTCTTTCTACAGCCTAAGTATAAAAATCTACATTACAAGAACACACATTTGAAATTTGTCATAAAAACGATTACAGACTCATCGCTCAAGATCATAGTTATTCTGACTTTTTCGGTAAGTTAGTACATGTATACTGGGAAGATCACAAAAGTATTGTTAAATTGTAGCAGATCGAAACAATGGTTGATTATCGAAGACCTATGCGGGTTAACGGCTGAAGTCTGGGAAAGGATGAAATGATAGTACTGGTGTAAGAAACATCATGAGCCGATATTTAGGTTTTCCAGTCGCCGCGATATGACTTCAGGATTTTTAAAAGCAGCGGTAAACACCAAACAAACAAACACGCGCAAACGAGGATTGAAAGTGATAAGCGTGCTGTTTGAAGTCAAAGAAGTATGATAACAACGCTATACAATGAGACGAATACTATGTATATCGATCTCAAACTTAAAGCGAACCATTATTCTTTTTTCTTCAATGGATAATATAAGACGATAAGTGAATACTTTAGGACTGATTGGTTTGGATAATCTCTTTCGCGCATGATATCATTGTATGGGATAACACCAACGATATGATGGTACCAGATTAAATGTCTCATACCACTTTATCTTTCAATTTTGATTCAAATTGGTAATTGCACTGGTTTGTGGTGAAATTACCTAGTGGTAGTCCACCTAAAAATCTTGTTAACACACTGGAAAGCGTCAAAGAAAATCCGTTTCTCATTCGATTTTAGCTTAATAAGAATTTTGCCAAATATAATATTAAACTTACAAACACAATATTAATTACAAATTTTCAAGTCATTGCATTAATTGGAATCATTTTTAAAATGTAAGCCGAGAGAAGGCGAACGAGGTATACTTGCTATGACCCAAATAGGGCCATTTGGGAGAAATATACCGGTCTGCTTTCTACCAAAAACCTGACAAAGACTGCATTTTTTCGCCCATTCATATTTTCTAGGTCAGTTAGTAACGTGTAGCCTTGCTGCGCACAACTTTCATAAGACCATTACCATCTGACACGCATCATTTTTCTCTCACCAATAAATGAACGACAATAATCGGAAAGCTATCGAAAATGCTAGGTGAATCCATAGCATAACAGAAAAAACATATTATACATAAGCGTAGGCTAATTTAAGTTTGAAGAATGTAGGAAAGGAGTTTACGGCATGAACATTATTTTGTATTTAGAAGAATTATCATTTCGTTTCCATAGAAATTGCGAAGTCCGTTAAAGTCTTGTTTTTTCATTGAAACAAGAAATCATAACATGTTCGAAAGAGTGTCACCCAAGGGTTTTTAACCACCCAACGATCTATTGCTGACACGTGACATTTGACGGGAAATATGCCGTTTTTACACCAATAAAGTAAATGGATTCTTATATCTCCAAGAAGCAATCAGACGCTTATAATTTCAATTATTTTAGTGAAATTGCGCTTTTGTCTGGCTATATTAATTTTGAATGCAGTTGTTGATCTAATCTCTTCAGTGGTTTTTGAGCGTTTCTGAATGGAGTGAGTGAGTGTTGGGACCGGTGAACGATACGAGCGCTGAGCGAGTGATTTTGAAATGGTTTTGATCGCGCTTGGTGTCAATTTCACGATGTTATTAACTGCATTTATACTATAGCAAACGGATAGCTTAACCAATGTTATCGATCTTATTCGAAAATCTCACGATTTTCGTTTTGTTCGGATATTTTACATCTGAAGGGCTTAATCTATGAATAACAAATGTTGTTTTTTTAAAATTCATTTTATAAATCTAAAAGTATTTTCTTTGATTAAGCTTTGAGTCGAGTCTATTTGGTCGCCTAGCAACCGGGTCATTTTTGGAAACCGCTTGCGGTGCGTTTCGGTGCGGTGCGCTCAAGATAAACTGTTCGCTAATAAAACTTTTCGCGGCGAGCGCTTTCGTATCATGAATGCAAGGCAACTTTTGATTGTCCTTTGATGAAATGTAATCTAAAATGACCAACATGTTGTACACGTAGGCAAGCTGAATATATGCTCTTAAGGTCAACCGCTTATATTTTTTCCTCATTCAGACGCAAAGGAATACACACAGTAACAGGACACATGAAAACGACATATACCCGATATAAGTAAAGAAGGGGATATACGATTTCACGAGATTCAACGTCAATGAACGTTTCATAGATCGCATTTATGAATACAAATTTTCAAACGGAGTTGCCAACTTGGTCCAATGTATGATGGGCAGAACGGTGAAAATAAGTGCTATAATTTGCGGGATTGGTTTGAATGTGCTCCTAACTTAATCATCGAGCCTTTATAAGCTGAAATGTACAGAAACTGCTCTGTAAACGGTTAGTACACGAGCATTTAGGGAGGAATATAGATGATGTAGTGGTAGGTGTCGAGTTATCACAAATTCTTTCAACTCTGGTGTCGATTTCCAATCTCTAAAAATTCAGGGGGTGTATTGTTATCATATTTTCCGCTACCCAGGCCCATAAAAGTACGAATATCTGCGCTTTATGTGGATCTTTCGCAGAGAAATTTGGTATGCGTGTAGAGGATACATAAATGCTCTTAGACAATCACAAACAATGAAGAATAGTCAGGTTGTTTGACAAATAATTAATGCCAATCCTAAAAAAACAAGCAAAGTCCCTTACTCCTAGGGCTAGAACTCTATCATTTTGCTTAGTTGTTACCCTCTCATTTATTTCCTAAAAAGAAAAACCATTTATCTCGAAAGTGATACTAAAAATTGAAATGAAAATGATTATTTTGGTTCACAAATCAGTCAAAAACTTGCTCCACCGCTAGTTCCGTATCGAAAAAATCGATCAGGTGTCCACGAACCTTCTGGTGTCGGCGTGGCACGTTATACCCTGTGCTTACTATCCTAACCAGGCTTGGCAGTTCTTAACTAAGATGCTAAAATGCGAAGTACCTGTCCCGAGTTGTCAAGCTTAAGAGTGGCGTTATAAATAGACATTCAGGCTCTATGCAAAAACTTAGTCTGATTTCTGCCCTTTTTCGATGGCTATGGCATACCCATTTCATTTAAAATGTGCGAACGCAAGCACTCAAAATGAACTTAAAGTAGCTCAACACGAGTATGTGACCAAAACCGGAAGTTACAGACGCATTAGCCCGGGCTCGGTTCATTCGCGCAAAAACCTGCGTCTGTGTAGCCTCTGTCGTTAGCCTTACCAGCACATGTCAGTAAAGTTGACGTATAGTCACTGTACGACATTCAAAACAAAAAGTATGTAAAGTTTCTCTTTTTTCTAAGAATTATTTTTTCAGTGTAGGAACGGTAGTGTACAGTTTGCAAATTATAACAAATCTCTATTTGATTTTTGTAAACAGTCGATTGAAAAAGTAGCTGAGCATGAATACACGAGGCACACTCATATATTTTCTCGCGAAGAGGCGTTAGTTGAGCTAAAAAGTTTGTTAACTTCGTAATTTTCGGATTATTTATATTACCGTAGTGCATCGTAAAGGCGGGTCATAAGATATTTATATTTTGCGTTGTTAGTGAAAGATTCAAAGCATAAATTAATTTAAAGCACCGTATAGTGAGGCGGCTAAGACCCAAAATTTGTCTAAGATGTTCACTTCCGGAAGCAATCGCCAAAAATAGTATTCAAGTATTTAAGTATGTACATTAAAAAAAAAAAATCTACATTTACCGACTTTTGTTGCTACTTGGCTTAAAAGTATTTTATCATACTCGAGTAAAAAAAAATCGAATTATCAGTCATTTATAACGGGCAAACACATCTTTTGCTTTAAACCTCAAATTCGAGATTTTTTAGAGAAAATATCGTCCGTCATCTTGAACAGATGTACCTCAGAATTGGTAGGCAAGTCTCATTGTACTCCTTAATTTCCTTGAATTGACTATTGGTTTTGAAAGGAAAAATTAAAAAGATACATAGTTCCTAATCCATCCCCATAGGTAGGATACTCTTAATAATCTTATAAAAATTAATACGCGACTCGTGTAAAGAAACATTTGATATATTTTAACTGTTCGACCCTAAACTGACAACACAAAAAATGCGACAAACTAACACAATACAGGGAGAACCCTTTTGTACTTTAACATTAAGTTATGACTACAATATTGTGTTTTGAAAAAAAAAAAAAAAAAAACTTGTGAACAGGTGTATTTTCAAAACTGAGCTCTCAATTAGGCGTCGAGTCCAAATACCATAGGTATATCAGGTAAATCTTAAAAGTATGTGATAGGAAATGATGAACCTAATCCCTTGGTTTCAACTATGAAAGTACATGTATGAATAAACCTTACGATTTAAGACAATAAAAAACCTTCTTTTGAAGTAAATTGTAACTTGTTTAAAGAGTTGCTTAAAACTGTTTTATCTTAATAGAAAACGTAGCACGGGAATCTAACGGTTAAAAGTAGATTTCACGGCTCACTGCGCAAAATTTACCCTTACATGTCTAAATGTGAACCTTCACGCAAATAGAGGCCATCAGGGATGACCATTCTTCCTCCCTTGTCGACGGATTTTTGAAATGAAACTTTTGGTTATCGCCTACTTTTCAGAACCATTCTCTTTCTAAAGTTTTATTTGACGGAGATGTCAGATGTATATTTACCTGATGTTAAAGTGATATAATTCATTCAAAGTAAATTTGTCACCGACTCATCGCTGATCCACTTGGAACCAGTCTGCATTGAAATCGGAACAGCGCTTGGACTTTTCTGGAAAGTACCTCGGACTTAAGTTTAGGAGGCCTAATGTCGGGTCATGTTTTAGGTAATTTTGCTTTTGGTGGTACTTCGGTTGTTTCATACGCTTGAATATAAATCACATTTTGTTATTCTGACCGATCTTCTGTTGAGATCTATTGGATATATCATGGTTTGACGACAAAACGCAAGAAAATACTACGTTTTGTTATTAAATTATAACATGTCCACTTTTATATTTGTTGATTCAGTTTTATGCAACGCCATCCTTGGCGGGAAATGTTGTTCAATCCGACATCATATAAACCAACGTGCAAAATGACGCGCTTTCATGGCTGCTTCCTTATCATTCCCGGGGTCTATTCCGTAGGGTCGCCGAGGGCTCGTGATTGTATTAAAATTGCCACTATTAGAACTATGGTTCCACCTCGACGAAATAATCGCGAATTACAGAAAAATTTGTGCTTGTGCAAACTCTCAATAACTTCGTTATAACCGTACAGTACCCCCATAACAACCTTATAGCGTTCAATCGGCGATCGGTCGAATCACAATTACTAGCCATTTGTAATCGGATCAGTTATAAAGACACTCGGCCCTTATAATTACATTCCTTTAGATCTAAGAAACTATTAGGTACTCTGCTCAACAATAAAGTTTCAAGTCTTCTTTCTTACATAATCTTTTTTAGATCGTTTTTTATCTCGCTATCAAACTTAAATAGCATAAAAGTAAACAAATGTTATAGGCAATTTTGATTTTCGTTTGAGTACTTATGATCAAAAACAATATTTCTGCTCAGTTATTCTGCATTTGTTACGCGAACTTGGCGTATTTGGGCTAAGTTGAGAGGATTGCTTGGTGGTCTTCATGGACTCGCTGTAAACGTCGACTCAGAATCAGAGCAGCATGCTTGTTATAATAAATTCTTCCGACAATATCTTAATTTTTAATCAATTTTTAATATATAGAAATGTTACCTTGTGGAAAAGACCGAGGGTTATTCGAGTTCCTACAGCACAAAATTTACAGATAGAAGGCCGGGGATTTCCCGAAAGACCTATGACAATTTATACAAAAATAAAGTGCATGATAAAGAGAGATTCTCCACGTCGTGCGATTTTAACGGATCGAAATTCTTTATTTTATTGGATTGCAATTAATTATTTATAGGGGTTTTTTTTATCCAGACACCGCCCATCCATCCCCACCCCCCGATGATCTCCAAGAGCCTGTGAAACAAATGAATGAAGATGAAGTTACACGGCTAACAGTTAAGAATATCGTGAAAAATGACAAACTGAAGCAGGTAATCCAAGATCGCAAATTTGCTTAAGATAAAAAAACAAAATTTATTTCCTCCCTTTAATAAGTTATGCATACATTTTCTATAAATAGCTTTCTATGTCTTCACTATCCCATCATACGTGTAGAGAATTCAATTAAGTCAGTAAAGAGAGAATTTTTGTCTATCGGTTCTCATTTTGAATGGAGTTGTAGATCTGGTCACTTTTAGTCATTTAGGAGTAATTTTGAATGGTTGAATTGATTGTTTGAAATGAAAGAATGGAACACTGAGTGAGCGATTTAGAATGGTTTTGGTCAGAATGCCAATTTCGCGGTTTCTTAACTATACTTGGGTTGAAAAGTTAAGACTTTGTTAAAACTACGAGTTCCTCGGTGGCCTAGTGGTAAAGGCGCTAGACCCGTGACATTGAGGCCCGTATTTCGAGCCTCACTGCCTCTGGGGTGTGGTTTGGGGCAAAACACGTAAAAGTAAGTCCCCGTTCACCCAGCTGTAGAAATGTGTAGCAGTGGGTTTAATCCACTATCACTGTGACGTGAAAACATCTGGAGCGTCTCTATAACTTAAAGCTTTCGGCTCATCGAACTAAAATAAATTGAGCCTGTGCGTGACATTTCCAACAATTTCATATTTGATCGATATACAGACGATGAGCAGCATAGACAACGAAAAAATGCAATAAGAATATATGCTGACCACCTGAAGAGGCATTAAGATCATATCTATCTATAAAACGCATAGTGAAGACTCTGGTCAGACTGTGCGGCTGCACAGGCTGATATGAGTATTAACGTTAAGCACATGTGAAATTGTTGGAAATGTCACGCACGGGCTCAATTAGTAAAAACTAAAACTTTGTTGGCTACCTAAATGAAGTACATGTGTACCTACAGCCAGAGTTTAATGTTTGAAATAGTATGAAAAAAATGCGGAGCAAAACGTCAACCGCGTTGTGCTGTGTACAAGAATGAAAAAATGTGATTGGTCGATCATTTTTTTTATTAACTATCGTGATCAATCCAGTGATCTCGTATTTTAAAAAGGATACTTGAGCTTATACGTGACATCTCTAACAAAATTCACAATGGGTGCAACGTCAAACTCAGCCTCACAGACTGATCAAAGTCTTCATTATGCGTTCTGATGACTTTGGATCAATAATGTCTGCCCACAAATAATGATTTCAATACACAGAGACCGACGACTGATTGTTTTTTTGAGGATTGGGGGTAGCTACCTTTAAAAGACCACTGCTATTAAGCGTTTCATTATATTGGAATGAAAATTTGTATCATCTTTTAACTATTTATAACTTTTATAACTATTTAACCTTAAATCCCTGCACTAGAAACAAATTCGCTCAAGAAGGCTGAGAAAATTTATTAAAACTGAAACTTGCGTTTCTTCAGTCCATCAGTGTTTAACATTTTATATAAAATCTCAAAGGTCTACTGCACCTATAAAACACCGTATGCTGCCACAAGGGCACCGCACGATTTTAGGGTTATGGTAAAGTACTTGAGTCGTATGAGCTTCGTAAGCCAAATGTTATCTAGGCTTGATTAAGATTATCAAAACGTACAAAAAAAGGTAAAAAGGTTTTCGTTATTTTGGGTGAAAATATTCGTCGTCGCTAAGACGTTTAAGGTAACTGCAGAAAGAAAACACGGTCGAAATTTCCACAATCTCACGATAATTGCTGAGATTTATCTTTGATATGCGGACATTAACAAACACATAATAAAAAGGGCTTAGAGGCACGTTGTTTTGACGTCGTGACGTCGTTTAGAGACCAAACCCCTTTCGACAAGCCTTAATTAGTATTTGCAAATATTTTCTTGACTTTGGGCCGATTTAACGAAAAAAGTTTCATTTAGAAAGTCCCAAAACGTCCGAGCTTATAGTTTAAAATTCAAACAGAATAACCGGCCTGAAACGCTGTATATTTCGTGATTTTTAAGATTCGACGTTACTTTTTCATTTTACTTTAATGTTAATAAATAAAACAATTCTAAAAATTTTGTCTGGTGACCTATGCTTATTTTTTTATACTATAGTGAAATGAATATGCTTTACATTTATCAAATAAAAATGATATGTGTTCGGGTTCGATTTTCGATAAATTTAATTACTTCTACGTTATGAAATTACTTTTCATGACTCACATATGAAAGCGAGTATTTTAAAGTTACGTTGTATAGCATTAGGTTTGCCAACATTTTGGACCTACATTGACACGATATGACCCCCTATTTACCTAAGCCTATACCAAGCAAGCTTCATTTCCCCATTTAGAAATCTTAAAAATTGGCGGCTCAAAAATCTCGCTCAAACGATCTTAAATGTCAATAAGTATCTAAAGAATATTGCTCTAACGAACGCACGTCTGTTATTAAAATGGCTGTTACCTATCATTTTGGTAATGCATCATCTAATTATGAACTTACCCATGGAGCCAGTATATCGGAGTGCACCTGTCGGAGATATAAAAATCCCCGAACCAATGATGGTACCGACACCAAACGACACGGCACCAAGCAGACCAATCTGTTGTTTCGGTTTAATTCTTGTTTCACCAGCCCCATCTTTCTGCTCCACAATACTATTGTCGGTCCCACTGTCTCCACCCATATTCTCAGATACCAGTCTTTCAACTTTATATTGTATGCTCTTTTCAACGGGAAATAATCTCGTACATATATGTATCCGTATATTGATGTGCTTGCTATTATGTATCTATTTTAATAGCAATACTTGTAAAACAACTTTTTAACTTTTAATTTTTAAAATTAACTCCTTATGCAAGAAGACTTGTCATGATACATATACAGTACGTTACGTGGGTTTAATGCTATGTACCGACTTTGCACTCTAACAAGAATAGCTCTTTTTAATAACGAGTAAGACATGAAGTTAAGTATACTTAATGAATATCATAACTTTCTTAACCCTTATCACAATTAAACCAAGTTATTAAATGAGTTATGCTTTATTTAAGGTGTAAAGAGAAGCTTAATCGAATTCTAATTTTTTAATATTCTTCATTTAATGCAAACGCGCCAATGGAGAATTCGATCATTTATTTGCAATTGATTCATTGAATTTGTAATTTCAGGTGTCTTGTCCAGATCTGATCCAAAATCATTTAAAAGTCGATGAGAAAAAAAGAAAATTGTTTGTAACAAACTATTCCGGTTTTTTCGTCGTTTTCCCAAATTTATTTCATTCAGAAATCCGTTACGTTTTTATGTAACAGGAACAAATCATCGAATTCCTTTTTGAAATAACTGATTTTGTTATTAGAAATTGTGTATTTTTCTTTCGTGATTTCATTGTCATTCAAAAGTCAGTTTTACTTGAATAATGAATCAAATATTTGCCACGTTTATTGGAGGTGTGCAACAATAACCTCACAAAGACGTATGAAAGCGCGAATGATATCACGCAAAAGGCGAGTGTTCGACTTGTTTATAAGACAATTTTTATATAAAAGCTTATCTAAAACAATGGAGTGTTATAAAAGAGGGGTCAAGTTGAGTGACGATAATGGAAGAAACCTTCAGTCCATGCTTAAAGTGGAATCTTTAAATAACTTAGCAGGGATTGTGCATAACCCTTGTCATGCTGAACACGGAATACTTCTGCTTCAGCGGAAGATATAGACAAACATCCTACAAAATACTACAATAAGTAATTTTTTTATGTATGAGACTATCGATGAGGATATTTCACAGTTCTTAGGGTATCATTACTGGTATATTGTGTAAACCACATCACAGTGAAGCCCTAAAATAAATAGGTGGTCAATCGAACAGAGGTCATGCACTTCTAAAATAATGATATTTTCACACAATGTCATTAAAACTGTTGTAATCATATAGTAAGTAGCTCGTCTATAGACTTAGATCTGACGACATTGTGACGAGTTTATAGTCAAGAACATCGTTAAAATGACAAGATGAATGATTCTTGAAGGATTTCGGAATGATTTGTAATTTGACGAAAATAGCGAATCGTGATAACTTTTCTGTTTTTGTGTCATGGACAAAACCAGACGCTTAGAAATCTCCATCAGAAAATAGAACAACCAAATAACCCAATCGATGTGAATAAAACGTTTTCGGGTTTGAACTATTTCGAGCTGTTTTCGAACGATCTCATTTAAGGTGAATGAATTAATTGAGCGTTGAGTGAGCAAAACAGAATGGTATTGAACGGAATAAGTATCAATTACAGGATTTTATTAGATGTATAGTCCGTGGGCAAGGAGGGGTCACCGTGCACCCGCTAAGGGCTCCCCCAGAGTGTTAGAGAAGTGTCCATAGGACCTTCCTGAGTGAGAATCAAGATGTTAACAGGTAGTAATTTGGGTCCCGGCTGCCATTCCGGACGGTTTTCTAGATGGCAGCCAAGAATAAATTCATTTTACCTCTGCTATACTTTAGAGGGAATTTTTCATTTCAAATATTTACAAATATATTTTGCGTTCTCGTAAAACTCTTTATTACTTAGAATGATTTTGAAGATCCCAACTTCCGAAGTGGGAGATGGCAGCCAGTTCTAGATAAGAATTTTGCTATTTTTTCGAGGAATGCCATGAGATAAAAGTGTTCCCCTATACTACATCATAGATCATATCGAAAAGTGATATGATATTGTTGATATGACCTTCCCGAGTTCAAATCAAGTTGTTAACAGTCGATATTTGGGGTCCTGACTGCTTGTCTCGGTGTTTTTTTCTAAATGGCAGCTACTAAAATCACAAATTAACCTGGAGACACTGTACGGATATCACTCAATTTTAAATCATATTTAAAAATAAAAAAGTGTTTTTTACGTTCTCAATAAAATATCTATTAATTAACATTAATTTGGTTATCCAAACACCCTTTATGAGAGATGGCAGCCAGTTTAGGATACGAAATTTGTTATCTGTGAAAGACAATGGGTCACCATGTACTTCACCAAACGATCCTCTCTGATTGTGCCACGAAACTATTTCAACATTCCCAAGGTTGAATCAAGATGTTTACAGTAGATGCTTTGATTCCCGACTGCCTTTTGGGGTGTTTTTCTAAATGGTAGCCAATGCAAATACAAGCAAATAAATTGGAACAACTTGTATATGAGCAACCTTTGTTTTTTAATAATCCTCAATGATCAGAAACATATATTTTTAGAGTTCTTGCTATGAGCTAAAAAAACTAACGTCTTTTTGAAGATCAAACACTTCGAATGATAGATCGCAGCCAGTTTTAACTAATAGTATGAAATTTGCCAATTTTCTTTCAGTCCGCCATCATCATAAAGGCCATCTCTGATAGGACAAAGGAAATGTTAACCGTTATTACTCAGAGAGAATCATAAATGTATCAATCGATATTTCTGGTGTTCCGACTGTCTTTTCGGATGTTTTTTTTTTCTTTTTTTTTCTAGATGGCAGTCAAGGAAAAGCATAGATTACATGAGAATCCTTTTGCAAACATAGATCTATTTTTTATCTCATTTTCAGGACCAAATCACAACCGTTTAGCGTATCTCTTATTATTGCTTTAATTTAGTGTCTAATTTAAAAACTTAACATACTGAAATGAAGATGGCAGCCAATTTTAAACATGTAACTTTGCTTATTTAACTGTGATAGTCTCTGAAGCTAGTTGGGTCGGCATGTCACTCCTGCAGAAGGGGGGGGGGTATCAAGTTGTTCACCAAATAGCCCAATATTCTGTCTCTTTCGTTTCACCTGAAGGGTTTGGGTAGTTTCATATGGTCTCCTAGAAAGTAAATGATAAATGAAATTTGAAATATGAGATTGCAGTCAGGTAGTTACTCAAATTCATCCTACTCCCGTAAAACATCTTAATGTGTACATGTTTTTGTCGAAGATGGATGCATATTAGTATCGTTTTCTCCATCTGTCAGTCCTTGTATGTAGGTAAGTTAATTTCTTGTTTCGATTAAGATCATCGTGCATTTGACAAGAGTTATTAGCGTAAGCGACTTTTGAATAATTTGAATGTTTTGTTTTTTTTATCAAACTTGAGTATGAAGTACATGGTGACCCATTATACAATGTAATGGCGTATTGTTGTATTAGAAAATATTTATGTCTTCAAGGACCAATCAGAATCTTCCAAATCCACTCCAGCTAATGGAATGAGTGAATGATTGGAAAATTTTGAATGATTTCGGAGTTTTTTTTAATGGGATTGAATGCCGTTTGAAAGATTTTGGGGCATTTTGAGTAAGTGTTTCAAAAATGCCATGAATGGAACGCTGATTTAGAATGGTTTTGACTAGACTTAGTGACCACTACACAATGCTTTTTGACCGCAAAATATTTACTTCGTTTATAGACATACATGTAATTGCATGAAACTTTCACAGAATACGACAAAACTCATTTTGTTGATAACTGCTGATATAATGCCGAGTAGCGAAAAAGGGGGCCTAAAATTCCTTGTAAATTTACATTTAAGGATGGGTTTGTATAAAACTTTCACAGAATGTTCCTCATCATGTGAATATGTGTGCTTATCAACTCCGTTAGATGACACCATTCCAAATCACGAAAAAGCCGCATTTATATCAGTTGTCTTGAAAACGTTACTCCTTCTACATCAATGTATTGATTTCATCAAACAATTGATGGATTTGTAAGAAGGTTTCACAAAATCTTCCTGATCTTCAATCATAACACCTAATTGTCCATGCTATATAGGCATTGTCTTAAAGGATGGTTTTTGATGACACTTTCGAAGTATACTTAATGATATGAATATGAGCATATATTCAACGTTTGCCCATATATAATGCTGCGTCACACAAAAGTACTCATGCGTTCTAAGAATGTTTTAGTGAGGATTTATATTGTCAAATAGGACTCAGTATATATGAATATAATGGGAACTTTAAAGAGGGCTCGTTGAATAATTCGCACTCTGTTTTCGAATTAAATAGGGTTACTTGCATTTGAATTTACTGAAATATTGCGAACTATTTTGTTTATTAGATTTAAGACGGAATATATCCCGACAAATGTCACGTGTCCACCAGAGCTCGTTGGGTGGTTAAAAACACACCCTTTGGGGACACTTTTCTTGATCCAATGAAAAAAAGACTTTAATAGGCTTCGCTAATTTCTTTGGTAACATTTTCTAATAATGATAAATCTTATAAATATGAAATTTTCATACCGTTGGCTCCTATCCTATATTCTTCAAACTTAACCAACGCCATGTTAAACACGTCATTACTCTTTCTTGTCTATCACTAATTGGTGTTTGAATCTTGATTTTGCTCGCCCGGCGCCGTTTAAAACAGAATGTAAAATAAAAAGAAAGATAATTTTACCAGGCAACGATTAATAGGAGCGATAGGTTTCTGTTTTGGTAGAAGTATCTAGAGATTGATGCCATTTTACATCGCAATCAAACACGATCAAGGTTTATGTAGCTTTTCTCAACACCAAATCAGGTGCAAATTCGTACTTTCGGAGATCGTTTAACATATTTAATGTGTTATTTTTACCACAGGATGTCAGCATATGGTTGGGAAATGGACAAGTCAGATATCAGTGGAATGACAGAAAGTAAGAGTAAGAAAGAAAAAATATAAATTGTGCTTCCGTCTAGAGAAAAACCTTTCCGCGTGGGTTCACATTCCACTTACGTACACCCTTTTTTGCTTCTTCTGTTTAAAAGAAAAAAACAATCAATAGAAAACAAGTTTTTACTTTTCCAATAAGATTTTTTTTTTCAAATTAAGAAAAAGAATTTTTTATTGGTGCAACAAAATTGGTGTTAGGATATATCCCTTTTTACTCTTTTTCAAGATCAGGGTTTACACCAATTTAGGTCTTTCTTTTACACGTTTTAGTGTACTTCATCAACAGATATGGTGTTTAGTTTTTATCAAGCTGGAGCGTTTCCTTTTTTTATTTTTGAAAAGTTAACAATTGTTTCCATCGGTTGATTCAAACTTTGTTTAGTGTTAGGATCTTCTCTGAAACCAGGGTATAATGTTACTTCGATTATGATGGCAGGTGAGGTGCCACCACTTTATATGGACGCCACAGCTGTCATATGTTTTGAACAGTAGTGTTAATATGCCTATTATCTGTATTAAAATGTCTAAATCAAATGTAGTGTTGATTTGTCCGACCCATATCATATAATGTCAAAAGGAAGTCTGGTTATATGCAAAATGAGTATTGACTTGTTTAAACGATAACTTATCATCCCAAAAGGTACGTTGACTATGGCAACATTTCGGCTGACCTGGCTTAACAGTATCTGTTTGAGTCGCGTCCGGGAACTATATCGTATTTTCATACCTCATTTTCATCGTTCCTAGGGGGGACATATTCAACGTTTCACAATGTTGGAAGAACATATTAAATCTGTAACATGTTTATTACATGTTTTTGAATAGAGATGTGAAAGATCTTGTAGAGTTTCGATTGTTCTTAGATCTTGCCTTTGTTGCTCAAACTGTTCTAGAATAAAGATGTGAAAGCTCTTGTCGAGTTTCCATTGTTCCTAGATCTTGTCGTTGTTGCTCATTTGGGACAAACCTTTCCTAATGAGGCGTGTCACGCAAAAATGTCCCCTCGGAACTTTGCGATTAGCGTAGACCCAGATTAGCCTGCGCATCCGCACAGTCTGATCAAGGTCTACGCTGTTCGCCAAAAAACGTCTGGAATGCTTCTTTGAAGAACCCAGAATATTTTCGCGACTAATTACAAATATTCTAATTTTGAAATCGTAAAAACAAAAACAATAATAGATTTCCTGCTAACAGTCCAGCAACCTAGCAGCCTAGTGGCGTGGCGGCCTAGCGACTTGTTGGCCTAGACTGCCATACATGCCTGCTAGTCTGCCAACTTAATGCCACTTGGCTGTCACCTTCACGCCACTAAACTGCCAACTTCGCAAACATTATCAGGACGGGACATGATCAAGTTTCAGTACCATACCGAGATTTTTCAACATTATGTCAGTCATATTATGGCGGTCAGTTAACCTACCTACTTACAGTTCCTGGGTTGACTTAGACCTCCGGCCTAAGGGGTTGACCAGTACAAAGTGCTTATCTTCGCCATCTTCTGACAGCTGTCCAACATGAATCATCGGTAGGGGAAGAATGTGGTAGATATCTCATAACCAAACTTGGTTTAAACATATTTTATTTGCATATAATAATCATGTACATAATATTCACAATGATAACATGCAAAAAGGATTAGAACGGAAGCTAAGCTTGTATAGTTCTTCTCCTTTTCATTGTTTCAAGACGTGTACAAGTGTTTCAATTTACTAACCTTATTATAAAAAAGTAGCTAGGAATGACGATCGGACAGAAAATGTAACTGAATCTTTGAGTGTATTGTAAAATATTATCACTAATGGTCTTATGTTGGGGTTAGAGGTGCTATTTCAATATCGTTCCAATAAAGTCGTTTTCATTTTTTATAAAGTAGAAAAAATAAAACTTAAAGTGTTGAATGATACACCGAATAAGAACCACTGTAAATCTAGTTAGACAAGAAAACGTTTACTATCCTTAATGTAACGATGGACCTCTTGAAATATTATAGTATTCTCATGAAATGTCAGGTCGTTGTTTCCACTTAGTAGTGTATTGATATTGACATTACCAAACCTCAAAAGAGCATTTTGGAGCCTAACACGTCATAATTAGCACCTTCAAAAAAGTAATGATACGTCGTCTCAATTCCGCCACAAACACAAAGTGGGGAGTCAATAATATTTTTCATGAACAAATGAGAGAACAAAGAGAACTGCAATTGTTTCTGATTCGCGTGTGGATCACCTGAAGTTTCCGTTCTCCAATAAAGTACAACTTATTAGGAATAGGCGTGTTCATATTCAGATAGTTCTTAAAGACAGATAGAGAATCTTGATCCCTTATTTCGATTGGCAGCTGATTCCAGTCTTCTATAACTGAAGGTAAAAAAGATTTTTTATAAAGCTCTGTTCTGCATCTAGCAATTCTATGATTTCGTGACCCACGTAAACTGTAAGAGGATGTGCTTCCAATGCTATCAGGAACCAAAGAATTTAAATTGACTGGGCTAATTCCTTTCACCATTTTAAAATATAACAAGAGTTTATGTTTTTTCCTTCTATCTTCAAAAGGTTCCCATCCAGATTCTAAAGTGAGATCTGAAATAGATACCAACTTAGAACAACCAGTAACTATTCTAGCGCGTTCGTTTTATTTAGTTGGTCTTTCAGCTGATTTGTATAGTTATCCCATACTACATCTGCATATTCAATGATAGGGCGAATAAAAGTAAAATAGACAGTCTGAAGAGATTTTCTATCAAAACGATGTTTTAAGTTGCGCATAATATTAATTCTGTTCCATGCTTTTCCCATAGAGTGAGTAATATGACAGTCCCACGTTCCATCAGTTGATAAAAATATTCCTAGGTGTTTATGACTCTGAACAGTTGTGGTAGAAGACATGTGGAGATTAGGATGTGTAAGTTTATTGATTTTTCGTGTAATGATCAATGATTCCGATTTCGATGGGTTAAACTTAACGATCCATTTCTGAGCCCAAGTATTAATTCTATCAATGTGTTTGTAGTTTGCGACCACATAAATCGGAATTGTCAATTTCAAGTGATAAGCTGGTGTCATCAGCGAATAGGTTGATATTAGATTCTATGCCTGTGACTATGTCATTAATGTAAACTAAAAACAGTAACGGGCCTAATATCGCTCCTTGGGGGACACCTGCTTTTAAAATACATAAATCCGAATAACTTCCATTCAAGACAACTCTCTGATATCTATGTGATAAATAATCGGAAAACCATTTTAAAAGTGAACATTCGACGCCTGCACGACGCAATTTATACAAAAGACCTTTATGCCACACTTTATCAAAAGCTTTACTTACATCAAAAAAGATCATTCGAAATTCCTTCCCGCTGTCAAGAGCTTCACAGATTTTATGATAAAGCAAAAGTGTTTGGTTTACAGTAGAGTCACCAGGCAAGAAGCCTGATTGAAATGGAGTGAAAAAATTTGTCGATGAGAGGTGTGCAAATACATGCTTGTAAACTATTTTTTCAAAAGCCTTCTCAATTGTATAAAAGAGAAACTGGTCTGTAATTAGATGGAATTGCGGGATCACCACTCTTGAAAATTGGGCATACATTTGAAATTTTCCATGTCAACGGTATAACAGTCTTTTCTAAAGACGTATTAAACAGATCACAGAGAGGTTTTCATAGTGGGATTGCACCTTCGCGTAATATTCTATTATGTATTCCATCTGGACCAGAAGCTTTTCCAGTGTTAAGATCGCTAAGAGTTTTGTAAACATCATCTGGTGTGACATTTATTGTGTTAAGTAACAATTCATTTGGAGGATATTGTTCTGAGGGTAAGTCATTTAAAGAGTCGTCGACATTAGATTGATTGGCAAAAAAAGAATTTAACAAGTTTGCCTTTTCCGTTTCATCTGTATCCAACTCTTCGTCGAAAAGTGGAGGGATTTCTGAATTTTGTACTTTTGACGTATTAATGAATAATTTGATAGTTTTCCACCAGTCACGAGAAGTTAATAGCTCAGAGTGTAATTTCGCTGCTAGGGTTTCGAAGTGTTCTTTTTTCCTTTGACGGATTAAGGAAACGATGGAATTCCGAAGTGATTTAAATCTATTGCAGTGATGTTCATTGTTTGATTTCTTCGCTTTACTATACAATTTTTTCCTTTGTCTTATCTTTTGTTTTATTTCCGTCGTAATCCAGGGTTGTTCATAAGGTCTAACGGTGACAATTTTATTAGGGATGAATTTTTTAGCCGTTTGTAATATAGTGTTAGTAGTGTTACTTGTATATATACTTATATCATCACTTAGTAAAGTATTCTAATTAAAATTCGTAAGGTCTAATCTAAATGCATCATAATTGCCCTCTTCATATTTCCAAATAGTTCTTTTGAATGATTTACTCTTAGGTTTAATAAAATTAAATACTCCGAATACAGGACAATGGTAACGAACATTATTGTTGAGACAGGGTTCACCCACTCCTGACACTAGGACAGAATTTTTATTTTTCACTAGGAGAAGATCGATTATAGAGGAAGAATTTTCAGTAAAATGGGTAGGCTCGTTTATACATTGGTACAGACTAAACTGAGTACAAAGGGAGTTGACTTTGTTAAGATGACAAGCATTTAACATGTTCCAATTAAAATCACCTGTAATTACGATGTCATGAATGTTCGTATCGACAGCAAGGTTAATGGAGTCTTCAATTAATGAATCGTATATCGATGGCGAATTTGGTGGTCTGTAAAATACACCGTATAGTATTGTTTTATTATAGCACAATTTTATTTGTACCCATATACACTCTAATTCATCTATTTCCAAATCATGTCTTCTCACGAAAGAAAGGTTAGATTTAATATAAACTATCACCCCGCCGTATGATTCGGATTGGCGATCCTTACGCTCTGGTCTATGAAACAAAGAGAAAATAAGATTGTCTGAAGATATATTTTTGTTCAACTAAGTCTCAGAAAATGATATTAGATCAAATTTCGAGAATTCAGAGTAAAAAATGTCGAGTTTATTCCTTAAACTTTGAACATTGTAGTGTATAGTTGATAAATGATTGGGATACTTCAAGAAATCATACAATTCATGAGATGCAGAATCTTCTAAGAAAGGACCTGGGTTTGGATGCACATCCCCTGACAGTACCGCGCTAAGAGCATTTAAAAATATAAGGACCAGAATGCTCACAATAAAAATCTTCACAGGAAAGACTATTACAACACTGTAATTTTTATAAATACCGTACCGCTTTCTGGAATAAGTTTTCATTTTTGTATCATGAATTACCTGTCTACTCAAATGAAAATATATCAAGTATTTTGCTCGACCTTGTAGCATCAGAATGGTTAAAAAAGTTATCAGTATGCCAAAGCGGAAATGCAGTCTGAATGTTGAAATTGTATTAATCATAGGCGTAGTTTTTAATCTGGCCATGGTGAAATATGACTACCACACGTAAGGTTTAAAGTGTTCAACATGTAGAATGCAAAATCCGCTTCGACATAAATTATAGATATTGAATAGCACCCCTTTTGATCATCATAGTATTTGACATAATCTAGTAAATGATATGAAAAACATAGAAACAGTGAGGAAAAAACATAGAAAAAAATATGTACAAAAATAATCATGATATCCAGTTTCAATGAACATAGAAATGAGTGAATTGTTATCAATTTAAATGGACTAATGGTTGTTAAATTCTAAATAGGCTTTAGTCTAAGTACTCATGGAGTATTCAATCAAGTAATTAAACATGCGATTTATTTAAGGGTGCTTCACCCTTTTGACCGTCCGGCGAAACAAAATGCGGACTGGTCATTTAGGAGATACACCAATAAGACATACAAATTTACATACGACACATTTACAATGGGTTTTCTTCTACAACAAATCATTCAATAAATAGATACGATTACACAAGCTTTTATAATTATTCTTCGTATTCTATTCAAAAGAAAAGGTTTTGTAATAATGATATTTGGATATAGAGAAAAAGAAATGAATTTGGTATTACAGAGAGCTAATTGAAAGCATTTTTTTTAAAATTTATGTTTATCATCCCCGACATAATTTTGATACGATATATTTTGACCAAATGCACGAGAAAAGTAAACATAGTTAAGCTTATATTTGACAAATCGACAAATTTAGGGTAATGATGTAGTTATTTTTTAAAGACGCCGTCGGACACGAAAAATGTATCCTAGGTTGACTATCAATGTGATTTAATCAAATCAAAGATTGCATATTAGTGAAGCATAGAATATCACAACAAAAACGAAACTAATTACCCATGTGGATTAGTTACAACTGCTTTGCCATATCATTTGCAGCACTAGGAATGCACTCAGAAGAATATATAAATGTTAAAGGCGTGGATTGTGAAAAATATGAATGCCCTCCATCCGCTTCCCCTTCTATGATTTGAACGGTGGTGAATAAACAAAACATGGCAACCACAGCTTGAGTAAGCTGTAGTTCCAATGCTTTGATGGCTCATCATCGATATTTTCGAAAGAAGCTTTAATTCTCTTACGCAACTGCGTAATGTGCGTAATGGTAGTTACGCCATTACGCAGTGTCTTTACTTTAATGTTAACGTCAGCTGTTATGTTTCTATTAAAAACATAAAATCTATCGATTCCAACAGTTTAGGTAAGACAACAAAATATGCGAGACAGGTCTTCGACGAGTTCAGTTCATCCAAATGTATACATTGCTGGGTTAACACTTTCCTGTTTTACAAAATTTTGGACCTGTCCAAATTCAAAAATTTTGCAGGCGAAAATTTTAAGTGAATTTAATTTGTAAAATAACCATTCTGCAGGTAGAAAATAGTGTGGAATAAGTAGAAACCGCTTGTCAGAAGCAATTTCTTCTTTTATCACAATGTTTTCTCAATCATAAAATCACAGGCACGTAAAAAGCAGGGATAAAACAGCGAAGGGGTAAAGCAAAAAATACAGCATGTGCCCATACATTTTATAGACGCATACTCTGCCAATCCACCAAGCCCCCGATATATTTTACGACTTTTTCGTTCATAAAACTTTATATTGTCCATTGTGATCAGGAAAAAAAAGAAAGTAATCGGGCCTCCGCCGGTAAAGGCTTGACCTTCGATTCCGTTTCTAACATTCGAATAAAAAAAATGAGGGAAAAAAACGGGGTTGCATCGGTAAGGGCTCGATATTCATTTCACTAAAATTAACTTCATGCTATACCAGAAGTCTTGGCATACACTATAGACAAGGATCAGCCAGCACAAAACTCACAGTCTGATCCACGGTGAAACCGCCTGTCGCACATGACTACCGAAATTTGGGTTAAATTAAACAACCTCAGAACCGAGTGAGTATGAATAGCATTTCTGAAACTCTGCAATTTTGAATAAAATTAAATTCAGTAGGCTATTTGATTACCCTTTTTACATGCAAAATAGTTTTTCACTCTTTTTTTTCCGTCTCTTTTTTGTGCAAAACTGCATCAAAATCAAAGTGCTAAAAGCCTTGAGTGCGCTTATTGTGAGCAGTAATTCTAAAATTGTACAATTACTGTGGTGTGAAGCTAAAAATGAACCAGTCTAAAATTTGATACTCGCCACTCAACGGATGTTGAAATTTTTACGCACTCAGTAGGCGATCACCAAAGATTATACATGGTAAAGGCGTTATGTGGACGGTAACAAAAGATGAATGTCCTCCGCAAGCCGCGCAGTCCCCTTTTTAATATTTGACCGTTGGTGAACAATCAAAACATCGCAACCACAGCTTTAATAAGCTGTAGTTGCGATGCCATGACAACTCATCGTCGATTTTTTTTAAAATTTATCTATTTCTATTACGCACTTGCGTTAGTGCGAATTGGTAGTTACGCCCTTGCAAACAAATAGTTTTAGTCTAATGAATTAACACCGTTTACGACACAGTGCGACTGGTCAGTGTGTACAACTCACGCGGTATTCGTGCATATCTATAAATAACAATTGGTTTTTTTGACAGAACCATTATTCAACCCTGTAATCTATTTATAGTCGAAATGGGTTTTTCCAGTTATTTTCCATCATTGTATGGGGAACAAAACCCCATAACCACAGCCTATTTGAGCTGTAGCTATAGGGCTATTTGGCCTCCCAGTATACACAGCAACCTTATACAGTTTGAATATTATTAGACCGAAGTTCTTTCGATATCATATGGTGCATGTATGTAATATTAGAAGATTGTAATGGTTTAAAATACATGTAGATTTACGATCAAACTTTGTCATTCAGAGTTATTGTTATATTCGCAAGAATAAAGAATTATTTGTATAGAGTCGTTTAGCTATAAATGAGACAATGAAAGTTCGGCTACACGCCAAGTTTTACAGATAAATCATCAAAAGGTTTCACTCTGGTGATCGGACCATCTTCCTCCTTTCGGACTAAGACATTCCCGTTTGTTGTCCAAAAACTGTTAATTTTCTTGTCTTTCTTTAGGCCATTAATTGATTTTACGAGGCTATAATTTAGAGAAGTCAAATCCTCACACACAAAGACGTTCATAGGATTTTTCTTAAGATTCCCTTTGGCGCGAAAAATATCCCATCTAGTATGATACGAATAAAACTTTACGATCATCTGTTTAGGATTGTCCCTGGGTCCCACAGGATGACATCTATCAATATCTATTTCACTTATCTTTGGTCCAGTTTTAAGTATATTGTCATTGATGAAACCAACCATTTGTTTTGTCATCTCGCTTTCCTCTAATGTTAAGTCAATATCCATGTTGATAAACCTTAGAGAGTTTCTTCTTCCATACTGCTCCAGATCGTTTAGCGATGTTTGTAAAGAAATGTTTTTTTGCTTTTAAACCTTTAATCTCTACGCTCATTTCTGCTATTTTGTCTTCCTTTTCTTCAATTAACTTTGTTTGCTCTTTTATTTTGGTATCTTGTTCATTTATTTTCTGACTTTGCTGTTCTAATTTTAACTTTAATTCATCTGTAATAAACTCTTTTAATGAATCTGTGGCCGCTTTTACTGCAATTTCAATGGCCGGAGCTAACATTGACTGAATCACTGGTGTTAGTGCTGAGATTAATGAGGGGTTGCTGAAGGAGTCAATTAAGGAATCCGCAGTCAACGGCGTAGGTTTCGGAGTAGTCTTAGTACTGGATTTTGGCTTGCGTGTTGACCGTTGTTTGACATTCGTTTTGTAGAGAGGTGACGGGGCTTTACGTTTTAACGTACTAGGAGTAGAAGCCACTGCACATGATTCAGAATTTGTTTGGCTCAGCTGAGAGGCATCAGAAATAGATTCATTTAATATTGAGTTGTCATTTCCAAGGTTTGAATCGTCTATTTCATCATTATTTGACGCCATGTTTTATTCAATTGTTACAATGTTTATAATTCTGGAATGTTGTAAATAAAGTTCAAACTTTTCAGTGTATTATTCTGCGATATTAATGAACTGGCAGGGCGGGGCTTAGCCGTGACGTAATTCGGCGAGTTAACTTTTAAATACTTTGGGCTCATTGAAATAATAGTCGCCAATAATCGTGAACGCGTGCAAATAACTGTATCCTAAAACCAAAATAATTCACGTGCTTAGAGAAAGTGAACACATTTCATCATTCGGTACCAAAGCCTCGTAACTTCAGCTTGGACAAGCTGAAGTTACGAGGCTTTGGTAACCAACCTACGCTTTACGGCCTCAAGTTAGTAATGTCGACTATCTTAGCAGTAAATGATAATATGAAAAGGCTGATTTACCCTGACCCTAAGTGCATCGACCCGTTACTTAAGCTCCGCCCTGCCAGGGCATTAATTATGGATAATATAATAAAGACTGTTTATTCTTTACCTGGTTTGCGATCGTACTAGGATATTCACATGTTTGAGTGATCACAGTGGTCACGGTTTATGATCACAATATAAATCCTTTGTTCAATTCCAATTTTTAGAAGTAACTTAAGACACTTTCCTGCAGCAAAATCCTTTTAAAACTTAAAACTAAGAAAACTTAAGTCCATGTAGAGTTACTAATTCAAAAACCATACCATTTTTAAACTAAAAATGCTTGAAATTCACTTTATCTTTCAATCGACACTTTACGCGGCTACACTCGACGCCATCTTGAACCAATTAATGACCAAACTTCACGAAGGTTATGATGCAAGTGAAGCTCATTTTTTTCTTAGCGCTATCCTGTAATTGCTGAGCAACAAGCAAGGGCTGCTTATGTCATTTTTAACGTCTTTGGTAAGCCTCGACCGGAGATTGAATCTCTCGCACCCGGAACGGATGCTTTACCACTGGGTTATTAAATTCGTAACAAACAAGACAAAAACGCAAAATAGAACATACACATGTACATGTACAAGACTCCTTTCGTTGCATATTCCATTTGTAACGTGTTATGTGATCATATTTGTAACATGTGTTCCATATATATCACAAATGTAACATGTGTTACATATATGATCACATATGTAACACATATAAGATCACATATGTAACACGTGTGTAATCACACACCCACACGCACCCCCCCCCCACACACAAATGTAACATGTGTTACATATATGATCACATATGTAACACATATGTGATCAGATACTAGTATGTAACAGATGTGTGTAATCACACACACACTCACACACAAACGCATGAACTTCAACGAGACAAAATGTACCTTCGTAAATTCTGCCATCACTAGTAGAAAGCTGCAAAAAGAGGAAAAATCATGTAATATAAATGTTCTAAAAATATCACTGTAATTGTAATCTTTCAACTGAATGAGTTTTAAAACAAATTTATTTCAATACTTGGAGTTATCTGCCCTTGTCTAAGCCCATTTTATATATTTTCCTATATCTATCGTTAAAAGGTAACCATAGCAACCACATCGCAATAAAATACAAAAAATAATTGCAACATATTGCCGTAACAATACGGGGTTTCATCAGTGCTTAAACAGTTTTAAGCAAATGCATCGAGTTTTGTAGGTTCTACTAACACGCAGAAATGCATTACGCAACTTTGACTTCATTTTTCAGGTAAATGACGTTTGTAGGGTTCATATAGTAAATGGGTCATAACTCACAAAATAACCTGAATAATCTGTTCAAATGAAGACTAACATACTCCAGGAATATTATACATTCAAAATAACGTTGTTTATCAAATACTCACCAATTGTCCGAAGGTTCATTTTCTCACGTTGTGGCCCATATATATATGTTTATATATAAACAGAGAGCAGCCACGATACCGGACATTATATTCATGAATATGCTTTAAAGCGTTGAGGAAATATGGAGCGGACGTCGACGTCACCGCCGATGACGACGATGGACAAAGTGACACAACTTATCATCAGTAATAAGATATTGCCCATCTGGTGAATAAAAACCTGCTTCAAAGGTGTTTCAGATGAAAATATACATTCTTTTGTACTGTCTTTAAATCAAAATTGACCAGTGACATATGTGATTTCATGTCACATCAAAAACCGGCATCGATCATATTGGTCACAAAATATGTTACATTTATGCTTGATTTCCGAGTCATATATGTAACACATGTTACATATGTGATCACATATATAACAGGTGATACATATATGATTTGTTACAAATATGATCCAACAAGGCTATGGTGATTTGGGTGGTTTAAGCGGAGAAGGCTATGGTAGAATTGGCGGAACATTTAGGAGGTGTATATAGTGGGGATATGGGGGCGGATACGGTGGCGGTTCCGGGGGTGGATATGGGTGGCGATTTTTCAAAAAAAAAAAAAAAAATACTGAAAGTGCTAAATTTTGAACTTGGATCGTGATATTTTCTCTATTATTTTATTTGATGTTTGATATTTATGTAAATAATGTTTCACTATTTGATGATAAATATTTTCTGGCACTGAAAAAAAGTATTTATCCTAATCTTCATTGTTGTGGTTCCGTCGTTGACTTGATAGGGTTTAGTCCGTTGTATGGCTAAATGAAGCAGTTCTAAGGTTATCAAAGTTATTTTAAGAGATTTGATTGAACAATCGATTTTATTTTATCAAAATAATTTTATACTTGTTCTGTTGGGCTAATATTCATTAATAATTGTGCAAATATGGTGAATTGTGTTGTACCATGTATCTTCAGCTTAAAATAAACCAACGGAAAATACAAAATCATACAGCCTGCTGCAGTTGCTATGGCAAAAAGAAATTCAATCTTAGGATTCGATACTAGAGGCGCTATAATAACAAACAAACAAATCAGAACGGCCATGATCGGTACAACAATTGGTGTCCTGAACAAATTGTCGTCGACTTCTGACTGTCTTCTTCGCAAAATTATCAAAGAAATAGACGTTAGAAATATTACAATGAAATTCAGGAAACTTAGAAAATTTATAAGTTGACTTATATCTGCTGGAATGAGCATGGCAATTGCGATTATGCACTTTACGACTACCGAAAAGACGGGTATAAGCGTTTGAACGTTGAGATATGACATCACTTCCGGTAGGTGCCCGGCACGCGCTGCTGCAAACAAAACACGACTAGCTCCAAACGTGGCGCCGTTTATTGCTCCAAATACTGAACAGACGACGCTGATGGGTAATAAAATGGCAGCCGGTTTGATTGCTTTCAGTGCCCAACTATAAGCGACCGCTTTTGTAGATAGAAATTCCGAATAGACAAGCACTACGAAATAGGACAAATTCGTGACGATATATATAACGGTCACGCTTGACATTGTCAAAATAATAGCTCTCGGGATGTTCTTTTGGGGTTCTATTAACTCCTCTGCAATCATGTTTATAGATTGAACACCGCCGTATGCAAAGACGCAACTATACATCGCAAGAACATATGACGTCACATCCGTTGATGACCCTTCAAATGCGTTTTCTGGAAGGGAGTACTTGCCTTGCGCAAGAACAATGAAGCCAACAACGGAAATGAGACAAAGGGCAGAAAACTTTGCGAAAGTGAAAAAGATCTGTGTTGACTCTGCGTATTTGACGCTAATGATGTTGGTAATTCCTAACGTTATGACAACACTAGCGGCGATAAGCTTACGTATGACCTCTGGAGGGCCGCAATCATCAAATAACGGGGAACACAGATAATCCGCAAGAACAAGTGAAAGCGTTGCTACGGAAGCAGTGTTGGAGACCAATGGCTGTATTGTTGCGGCAATAAAAGCCGGAAGTGGCCCGATAGCCTTCTCGATGTAGGTGTAGTCGCCACCAGATTGAGGTATTAGACTGCCAAGCTCGCCATACACTAGACCGATCATGAGGTAAAGAACGCCAGTCACACTCCACGTCATCAGGCTTGCTCCTGAAAATAACAAATGGGCCTGTGCGTGACATTTTCCAAAGTTTTCATGGGTGAGACTAAAATCACCCTGTGGATTAGACTGAATTGTTTGGGATATTGGTAATATTACAAACATACTCAAATTAATTAATATTATGTACTCATCTATCCTAGAGAAAAAGCTTGCAGTGACTTTTATCGTAAAAAAAATAGCTTGCCTCGTTTTCATCGTCCAATCTGAGTTGTCTCGTTTTGGAAATAAATCCGTATTGCGCAGTAGCCTTATTCTGGTCGTACAATATAGGTCACGCGTGATGAAAAAAAAGACGTAATCCTAAATACGAGGGTTGTTCAAAAATTAACCGGATTTTGCCTCGCAAAATTTTATTATTAAAGCAATCAAACTAAATTTGGTATCATTCGCTGTCGGAATTTAGTCCACATATGGTAATGTAGAATTGATATAGTTATCGAACATAGCGCGCGCGCATCTGTCATATTAAATGTCATGGAAACGAATACCCGGCGCAGCAGATAAAATAATACACATATTTGGTCGTCGTTTGTAAATATTCCTTCTTTTCTAACTGCTGATACATTTGAAAATTATGTGAGTTGTTCGAATAAATATTACTAATGCCTTGTCTTAATTTGAAGTAATTTGACCGTATAGTTTTTCGATAATTTTCGTTTAAAATGTGGCGGGTAACTGTTTCGAAACTATCTTGACGACGTCAACTGAATACTCGGAATTTTGATCTTTGAAAATTCTATTCATTATCTACCAAAATAACGAAAGACATAATCAAACACTTGTCACGCTGAAAGGGAATGGTTCATCCTTCCAAATGCTTAATTTTCATCGGTGAAGACGCTTCCGTGCCCCATGAGATAAGAGGAAGAACGGACAGAGAGAAACTTGTCAAAGCAACTGTAGGGACGTTTATTGCCGAGTCTCTGGAAGATATAGGCGATTAACTAAGAGGTACCTTTCTGAGAACTTTGACGATGTACCATTCGATTTTACCTTTATATAAACCATAAAAGCACAGCTTAATTAGAAGAACACTGAATTCACCCTTCTTCTATGAATAACGAGTCGTGGCAAGCTAAATACACAACACCAAATGTCTCAATTCTCGACAACGTCGATAACGTCATGTAAAGTGCGCCGCTACCTAATACCCATGTACTTTTGTTTACGTGTGAAATGAATATACATCGTTCAATTGCTTCAGGCTTTGGCAAGTTTGATCGTATAACGTTTCCCGTTAATATGAGTATACTTTTGACACATAGCGATAAATCTGTGATGATTTATAGACCTAATCCGGATAAAAATTGAACATCCCTCGTACAACATTTAACGATATTGGTCGATAGAATTTTATTGACTGCCTCGATCAATTCAATGAGCGCTTTATTAATTGTACACACCACCTACCTTTTACTACTACTACTACTACTACTACTAATGATGATGATGATAGTAATAGAAAGAAAATGATAATAACGGTTTTATTTCAAGATGCTACAAAGGACTAGGTACGTTTTGGGCCGATTTTGGCCCATATTTTCATGAAAAACTTTTCGACGACGACCCTATTCCTTTTTATCGAAGATTCGAAAAACACAAGTTTGATACGACGAAAAGTCGCCAAAGTGACGTGACAAAAGATAGTTAAGTACAATACTAAAATTATGTCTTTGTGTAAACCTTTGTCTTTATCGAATCAATTGTTAGTCGGTTGTTGTCTTTAGGAAGGTATAACTTTCGCTATAAGAAAAAAGTTTCCACTAACACTTGTCTTCAGCAACAACTTTAGATTCGGACCAGTCATAGAATTTGTTATCTGGTAATGCACACTAGGGTGGTTCTTGCAATGAGTTTAACCTATGTCATGATGAATAAAACCATGGAAAAAATTTCATTAAATCCAAAGCGCTGAAAGCTCTGGATGCATTTATTGTGATTCAGTATTATTTTGAAAATATAAAATCGTTAAATTTTTCTACTTTGATAAGGAAAATCAGGTTTTATAGATTTAGATCAGACTCCGCATATGTGCAGGCTGATCTTGGTGTATACCTCCTGTCGCAGTAGGAATATTCCAGGTTCAGCATGACAAGGGTTAAGATATATGATATCTTACACGTCAAGTTGTTATTAAATCTTCTAAGAGGCAACTTCTTTAACACTTGCAAGAAGTAACGGGACAGCCAAGAGAAGAAATTTGAGATGTTATCATCATGAATGATACTGTGTGGGCTTTTTAATCTGGAACAGCATCATTGACGGAATGAAACATTTTTTGCCTTATGTCCTTCACAACAATACAAGCGACTTATAAACAGGTTCTTTTAAAAACTTCATTCAGGCTGTATAATTTAGGAACTAAATAAAGCTTATTCATTTGTAGTACATGTATTTATGCCTTGAGACGAAACCGTTAAAAGACTACACCGTACAGTTTCCATTGATCAGTTGACGTTTGCGATTAAAACTTCGACAAATAATTGAGTTTAAGAGTTTGGAATCAAGCATGAGAGACTGGATACAATTTTTTTATTTGCGCAGGTAACTATAAAAAGAAACTCAGAATGCAACTGAAAACGCATCTATCTGCATCGATAGAAAAAGAAACAAGATAGAAATAATCTCTTTCTTGGAATGTTAACGCTAGTCTTATGGTGACAGTTATCAGGAATTTGGGAATACAAATAGTACAATGTGTTCGAGAAGAGCCTTTATGTAATAAAGGTGATTTAGAAAATCTTTTCATAAGAGAATTTGTCCAAGTAAACTTTGATTAGTGCTCAAAGCGAAACAAAATCCTAGCCAGAATACGATTATTCTTTACCATAAGTTCTGTAATGTCAATTGACCACAAATTCTTCAAAATCTTTATCTTTCAAGTAGTATGGACATTTCTTTTTCTTCGCCTTTTGACGATTTGTTAATCATTACGATTTCTGTGACTGCATTCCATTCTTACAAAACAATAGGTAAGCAGAAACAAAAACTCGGATAATCCAACGCAAACCTACGAGACTATCCCCGCTCAAATTTTGTCCGCATAACGAATCAAATCTTGTTATCATAATATCTAAGTTGAAGTCTCCTTAGCAGTGACAGATATTTCTCTTATGTAAATATACTAATACGTAACACCAATGCATAATCCGTCATTGTCCGCTTAAAATCAAGGTTTACAAAATAAGTATATTCATTTTTGCAGAACAAGATACAGGAAATGGCTTCATCGAATATTCTCAGCCATTTTCTTCCAAATAAAGACAAGTTTTGTAGGATTCTTTGTGGACAAAACCGGAGTATATTAATAATAAACCCGCTGTGTTGTGGTTGTATATCTCGATGACAAAACCGAAATATAGTTGAGTTTTCGACGGAGAATTGTGTATAAATAATTCCAATTACATGAATTTGAATATTTATTTGGTACTAAGTGGTGTATGTTGTAGAAGTCAAGGTATAATTTCATTACATAAAACAAGATGAACAGTTAATTTTTGATGTCCTCGCCGAGGTAAGCATTTATAATTTTATGTTGTCACCGCCGGAAGTGACAAAACAAAATTGTACCGGTGTAAAATGACTACAGTGTGAATTGTCGTTTTAAAAAAATCGGACCGTTGTTACAAAAAATTATTAAACAATTTATAGATCGCTACAGTTATTGAAACCCGATTGACCAATCGAATAATATAAAATTAAACATGGATGACCGGTTGACCTGCGGCTTATCCATCATAAGCCGCCATTTTGTTTCATGTCCGTGAATGTGCAACTTTAACGTCGTAAATATGGTCATTGAAACTGTAGTAATGACGACTGTGTCCCGAACTAACGAGTTGCTTTATATTTCATATCTAAGAAAATATATTTTGCCATCAAATAGTTTTAAATACATGAATCTTTATTTCAGTCATCCATCATCTAATTAGGAACTTACCCATTGATCCAGTATATCGGAGTGCACCTGTCGGAGATATAAAAATCCCCGAACCAATGATGGTACCGACACCAAACGACACGGCACCAAGCAGACCAATCTGTTGTTTCGGTTTAATTCTTGTTTCACCAGCCCCATCTTTCCGCTCCACAATGATACTGTTGGTCCCAATGTCCCCATCCATATTCTCTAATATTAGCTTATCGACGTTGTATTGTATGCTCTTTTCTTCAGGAAAATAATCCAGTACATGTGTCCATATTTTGATGAGTTTGGTATTAGGTTTTTGATAGAACTATTTTTTTTTTTTTTTTTTCAAAAAAAAAACTTTCCAACGTTATTTTTTAAATCAAATCCTTGTGCCAAGAACAGTTGGTGTTGTATGTTACGAGGGTGCTATGCTACAATCTTCGTACTCAAATATGATAGAGACGAGTTCATTTTGATAACAAGTGAGACAAAAAGTAAAGTATAATGACCTATATCATAACTTTCTTAACCCTTCTATCAATTAAACTGTAATATTAAACGTGTTATGCTTAAATTAAGGTTTGTTTAAATAACGATCGTATATAATTCTAAAATATTTTAAATGTATGTACTCTATTTACCGTAAACGCACGAATTGAATAGAGGATTGAATCATTTAATTACAAGTGATCCGCTATCCAGCCCTGCGTTCAGGATGACAAAACGGTGCGAACAGTTTTCAAATTGCGTGCAAAGCGGGATATAATTGGAAAACTGATAACACTGTTTTGCCATCCTGAACGCAGAGCAGGCAAAGCTGCCTAAATGACTTCACCTAGTAATATTCAGCTGCCTAATGGAGCTGTCACACCACAGCGTATAGCCTTAACGTATGCCAACGTATGCTCATACGCTCGCATACGCTGATGTACGCTAGGCATTCGTTAGCCATAAGTCGTGTACGCTACAAGTACGCTGGTATACTTTGGTATACGTTCTTATACGCAGAAGCCCAAATAATTTTAAACATGTTAAAAAATGTTTAGCGTATGCCATCGTATAAAATAAACGCTAATAATACGGTATACATACGGTCAATACGTTAGAGTGTCGCCAGAGGTACGTTATTTTAGCTGTAATACAGGTCCTAACCCTCCTGCATTCTCCTTTATTTTTGGATTGTTTTTTTCTGGAGAGAAGATTTGGAACGAGCTTAACTTCGGATAAAGGTGAAGAGTCATGCGACCTGATCACCAGGACAAGAGAAAACGAGACATGTAAACTACACATCCAGCGTGTTATTTTACTACAGGTTACGTCTCGTGTGTGTGTGTGTGTTTTTTAACATACCCTATCAAGTCTACGGACAGAGCAATAACTTTAGATTTACTCTTCCGCGTAAATCTATCTCCTGTACTGATCAAAGAGCTTTTGCGACGACGTGTTGTTTCGTCCGTCCGTCCGTTTACTCGTGTGTCTGTCTGTCCTTCCGTACATTTTATCTCGAAATCGCAAAATAGTTTTAAGTATTTCTTTTATAATGTACCAACTTGTACAGAATGGATCTGTCATCATAACTAAGATCGTTCATTTGACCGTGCAATTGAAAAGGGACTAAGTTCTTCAAGTAGCATGAGAATGAGAGTCTTTTGGAAATTTGACTAACTACGAACCTGCACATACCGATTTTACCATCAATTTTGCTATTTATCAGGTCCAGCAAACTTGACCAAAAAGAATCTTATTCTTTTGAAGTTGGGTTATCTTTTCTTGTTTTATGAACAAGAAATAATGCATTATTCAAATAACTGAAATTAAGTCTATAGTCATTTTTCGCTTAGGCAGGATTTCTCGGATAACGGGCCAATTATTATCATTTTATGGAGATTTGCAACGAAAACGTCATCGCATCGTTCATTGTATAAATGCGTGAATGACATCATGTGGAATCGTAAAATACTAAGCATGGATTATTCATGTTAGCCCTCGTCTTTCTGAACCCCCGAATATTTCAGCTTTAGCATTTCTGGGCAGTATGATCTTAGTCTATACCAACTGATTGTTCTGTTTAAACCAGATCAGTTTTGAAAATTCTATTTTTGAACTGTGCAAACCCTCAATTGATACATCCAGAGTTTACATCAATTCAGATTTCATTCAATTTTATCATGGATTTTTTTTTCAGTATGACAAGAGTTAAGACGTGTAATTTAGTAAGGGTTTTACATACCGTGTCAACTTAGAGAGAATGGATTGGATGTTTTGATATTATGATATGATTTTTAATGCCTTCCATCATAGGAATCTAGCACCGAGGATTATATTATCCATTAACGTACAACATACTTTTGCAACGTATTTTCTTGGATTTGAAAAGAAAAGGGAATTTTGTTGAAAATCGAAAACATCGCAAACGAATGAAGTAAAGAAACCTCTACCATCTTTAAATAAGTAGAGGGTATTTTTCGAAATTATATGCTGACGTACCCAGTCCCCTCTATAGTCCTCTTAACAAAGGGAAGAAAAAGACGACACGTTTAAGCATGCACTTCAATTGAAAATGAGCCTGTGTGTGACATTTCCAACAATTTGAAATGCATGTGAGATGCAAACGTTGAGTAGCGTTGACAACCACATACTGTATATACGGAGTTTCCCTGATGGTCTACAGATACTTTGAGGCCCTATATATCTACTAAACGCATTGTGAAGACTCTGGTCAGACTGTGCGGATGCATAGGCTGGTCAGAGTCTTTACTTTGTGCATATGTGAAATTGTTGGAAATCTCACGCACAGACTCAAATAATAATGATTTTACGATAGATACAAAATATATACATGTAGCAGAAAAGCCGTGGGATCCGTCGGGATGGGAAGTTGAGTCATCCCCAAAAATAGCCGAATATGGTATAATATGAAAAAAATCTTTTGCACTGAAATTTACCGGAAGAATCGGCCACACAGAATTGACTCTTCGGACTTGCTGCCTAAGATTTCTTTCTGAATGTTTTTGTTTGAGAGAAAAGGATTGTATGGACCGCCAAGTCAGCGGAAAAATAGGTATAGTGAAATAGAAAAAAAGAAATTCTCTGAATCATTGTATATAAAATACTTTTGACAGGAATCTTTCTCGAGTTTACCTTTCTTATATTTCTTCCTTATAGGCGACATAGGCTGCGTCTTTATTTAAAGGGACCCTACCAACATCGATCAGCATTCGTGCCCATTCCTGGAGGCACTCTGTACCCACAAGCAAATAAATTGTGAGTTTTCAAAAACTACCTAGCCAATGCTCCACGACTTGCTTTGATTGTTTTTAATTTTATGTTTTTGCATTGACATCTTTTCCAGGGGCGTAAATTTACGCAAGTGCGTAAAAGAAATATTCATTTGTTCAAATATATCATTGATGAATGATCATAGCATCGAAACTACAGCTTATTCAAGCTGTAGTTACTATGTTTTGATTATTCACCAGCGCTCAAATTACAAAAAAGGAGCGGACGGAGGGTATCCATCTTTTGTCACACTCCATATCGAGGGGTCGGCGCAACACTATTGTAACTACATATTTTACCGAAATGCACTTTTTTGCATTTTTGGATTCATTGGTATCTTATACATCTTTTGCTGAAATTTCAGATCTTTTGCTTCACAATTAAGAAAGATAATCTAATTTTCCAAATCATTGTATCTCAAAAGTTATTTATTTGAATTGCAATACTATTGTAAGTGGACTTACAATAGTTTTGCAGTACAGACTGATGGGGATCAGTCACATTAGATATTTTTTTATTCACTTTTCCCATCTTTGCAAAGTGTGAAACCACTTTGAAAAATATTTTTTTAATATCAATTAACTATATCAAATTTAAACTGAATAACTGTACAGATATAGGATTTTGACCCTACTATCATAGCTACAAATAATGGTAACTCACAATATGTTACTCTTCTTAAGTTAAATAGATAATTTCTGCTCCAAGATGACTTAAATGTGTCACAATTCTCTCCAAAAAATTTTTTTTCAAGCAGGAGGCTAATGACATGGGCCTGTGAGGCTCTACTAACTGTAAAGTTTAATACAAATAATAATTATTATGTACCAGTAATATATTAAGTATTGTGGTCCAAAAGGCTGGGAAGGCATAAAAATGAAATTTAGCTTATATCATATCAAGTTATTTAGTGAATATTATCACAATAATGTTGCATTACTTCGTAAAACATCACAAAATTCGTTACAATATTACAATAAACATTATTCAAAATAGACAAAGAATGTCAGATCTATAGTAAAATAATTCCAAAAAAGTCAAGCTATTGTTGACTTCCTATTTAAAACTTACTGCTTTAGGTTCTTTAAGCAATTGTTATTTAACCCTTATAAAGTTGTTCTCGAAATTTTCCTGCTGTACACAAAAGTTTTGGACATAATCAGTACAGACTTAGATAAGCTTGCACAGTTGTGCACTCTTATCTATGCCTGATTGCTTTCTACTTAATTTTTGTGGAAAACTTGTCGAAAAGGTCAAAGAATCACCATTATTTTCAAACGAAAATTTAAATACAGGAGGATTAGGGTTAATCAAATTTTGATACAGCCTCTTTTCTTGTGATATTTGGGTTTTAGAAATTTTTTATATTGTGAAATTGACCCCCTTAAAGAAACAATCATTCTGTGAAAAGGTTGATAAAAAAATTCAGTAAAACGAGCATTATGTGACTACTTAACTACAGCAGCAGTAAAAAACAGAATTGTGGCTCATTACACATTTTATTTACTGATTAAAATAATGATTTTGCTTGATTATGTATGTATAAGGGAATTTCTCAATAATCCTATGTTGTTTGAAACTCAATAGAATCGTCTCATGGAAAAGATTCTAATGAGTTTTACCAACATAGGATTCGTTTACATAATTTTTTGGACCAGTAATAACTGCTTTTTTAAGATCTTTTGATTTATAAAGAAAGGCAGTTTGAAAATGGTAGCTTAATAAAAATATTGTTTAATAGACATGGTCTCTCAAGCAAGATGGACTGTTATTAAAATTTAGGACTCATCCCAGTATAACAAGGAAATTTAAACAATTTTCATGAGACTCCTTTTCCTGTGAGCTTGACATACTATTCTTATGTATTATTGTAAAATCATTCTGTGCAGGTTTAAAGATGAGCAAAAAGAGCTGTGGACTCCACAAATTTATTGCAAATAATTTATCATATTTTCAGTAATAGTGGGAAACTTGACCAGTTTTTGAAAGGCATAATGCTTATGATGGTACAATCAATCTTATAAAGTTTGATGGAAATCTAATGAAATCTGTTGACTCTTTATATTGCCGACACAAGAGAAAGATAACCGAATGGACAGTCAGAAGGGAAAAACACACCATTGCTATATCTCTTTTGACCTGCCATCAATAACCATACTGAACCATAAAAGAAACGTCAATGTTAAATAAAAACCATGAAACATATGATATCATTAGTTGGAAATATTCTAAAATCTTTCCTTTGAAATCAGAAGGTAGACAGCCTGGATATTTATCATGAAGATTCATCCAATATGTTGATACCATTTTCATAGGTAATATATTTGGATTCGGCCAGTGAACATGTCTTTTTTATGTTTTCTCGGGACTGTGCTCAAGGGTACCTGTTATGATCAGTTTTTGTTCTTCTTGCTGTCAGAAGTTGCCAACAGTTCTTTGAACATATCCTCTATAACCATTTGGCCAAATATCAACTAAACTTTGCATAAAATGTTTCTTCGGTTATTCTTTATAAACTTTATTTGCAAAAATTTTCAATCCCCTCCAAATGTCCTGTGGTAGGGGTTGGCTTTTTTTACCCTGAAATCATAGTCTCCCCCTAAAGCAGAGGGTAATTTCAGCCAACTTGGCAGAAATGTTCCGTGGCTCACCCATCCCTGAATCTTGTTGGCAAAATTTGAATGACCCTCAAATATGGGCATGAGAGGACAGGGCTGTTTTTGGCAATGGAATCTTTAAACATATTCTTTCCATCATTTGTCTTCCACCAGTGGGTAGATAATTGTAAACCTATGTGGAATAGCAACTGGGGGCTAGGAAAGGGATGTGGTGGTAGTACTGGTGTGAGAAATACCAGGAATCCATCGTTAGGTGCTCAAGTCATCACGATAAAAATGATAGATTGTTGAAAGCGACATAAAACCCCATTTCAATTCAATTCAACACAACTTTGCAGAAATGTTCTTTGTGTATCCCTTCTCAAAATCTGCTCATGAAGCTTTGATTGCCTGCCAAATCATCTCATGGCAGGGCATATCTATTTTTTTTTATTCTGCAATGACCCCTCCCAAATCATAAACTTCAACCACACCTGGCATTTGCTAAACTTTATCAAAACTTGTTTGTCAAGTTTTGTCTTACCCCTTAATATGGTATGGCAGAATGGGTTGGTTTTTTTCCCCTGCAAATCTTTAAATTTGTCATCCTTAACCAGTTGGCCAATTTCATCGAACTTGGCAAAAATTTTCCTTGGGTAATCATGTTTCATGGAATTTTGATTGATCAACAAATATAGCATACTTTTGATTTGAAAATTACAAACATCTTCTCCTCCCAAATCAGTGGGCCAACTTGAATCAAACTTGCCATGATGATTTATGGAATGACCCTTTTCGAAATTAATTTGTTGAATTCGATTGTTCCCCATCCCCAACAATATGTGTGAGATAGATTTTGGGCATGATATTCAGGAAAGCAGTTAAGGGGCCAAATTTGGAAACTTCCAATTATCATGTTATTTGAAAACAGTCTAGGGCTCTAATATTTAGGTTCACAAAGTTGTTATCTACTGACTAGTGGACATCTGCAAATCTTAGTAATCTGATGTTCCAGGGGTCAAGATAAGCAAGATAGGACCATTATGGTCCTCTAGTCAAAAGACACCTTTATGAATCTTTCAATCTTAAGAAAAATTAAGGAAAACCAATATTTGCCACATAAACAGGAAATATTTATGGCCACATGGAAACAGGCCATTACTATTGGTCTCATAACCTTTGAAAAGTAGTAGGTAAAATAAAAAATTTGATTGAAGGAATTGTGATTTATATTACTTCTTGTTGCACAGTTCATACTGAGTAATTTAAATTTAGATACTGGTAATTCATAGCATATGTCGGGCTAAACTTTAATGATGCACAATTTGAACTTTGATCTGGAAATTCAACTTTGAGTTCATTAAATACATTGGTTCTTGATTATGTTTGCTTATTAGCTGATTAGTTCCCATCAATTAAAAATTTAACAAGAACTTTTTAAAAGTGAAATTTCAGAAGTGATATTGAAATAGGGTCTATTTAGGGAAACCATTCTTGCTCTTTAAAAGACTTACATATATCATTAAAGAGTTTTCAATTCAATCTTAGATATCTATTAAGACTAATGTCACAGCTTACAAAAATGGAATAGACAGAGAGACTGGCAGATTTAATGAGAGTTGATTGAATGGAGTTTAACGCCGCTTTCAACATTATCACGGCCGCTGGAGCACCCAACAATGGATTCCTGGTATTTCTCTTACCAGTACAACCATCACATCCTTTCCTAGCCTCCAGCTGCTATCTAACATAGGTCTATGATTCTTTACCCATTGGTGAGAGACAAATAGTCGGAAAGAATTAGTGCCGCCCTCGGGAAAGGAACCCGAGACCTCTAAGATATAATGAGAGAGAGAAATTGCAAACTGAAACAAATATAATTTGGGGATATATTTACCATCTATTAAAGTTAAGCGTGGACCTGTTTATTTATTTGACCTTCATGGTTAACCTTGGCACTTGCAGAGGACTTAGACCAAATCATAAGCAGAAGTGTTTCATATTCAATGCACCACATTCATGAATACTTAAGTATAAATAACTTTATAATTGAGAGCTTCAGGGAAATGGGAGAGTGAGACTATACAGGTTTTCAAATTCAACATTTAGGTAATGGACATTCAACTCATTATAAGCCTTAAAATAAACTTTATTCATTATGACCTTGATCTTGTCTTTAAATACATGTATTGTTAAAGTTACATTCATACCCAATATGAGCATTGTAAATAAAAGTTACAGGGAAAAAGTTAAGATTGCAGATTGAATTTTCAAGTTCAGTCTTGGGGATAAGTTTGAAATGTTGACCTTGACCTTAATTATATTGCCCTTCCCAAGTTCAAAAGGAAATATGAACCTACTCAGATGGATATTGTTGTAAGTAAGATGGAAATCAAATATTAGCATCTTAGTTTTAGTAACTTAGTTTTTGAAAATTAAGGGATATGATTAGTTCACAGCTTATTTTTTGCAGCAGATAGAAAGACAAACAAATTGATAGGCATGCATTTATAAATATGGACAGGCAGACAGACTGACACCAGTAAAACTTTATTTTCCCGATCAATCAATGTATTGTAGGGGCATAAAGATGAACATTTTATTTTAAACCATTTAAAGTTACAGGAACTTAATTATCAGGTAAGTTCCAATAGGCAAATGAACAGACAGATGGACAAACAATACTTAAAAGAAATATCCCCCAATTATTCAATGTTGAGGCATAAGAAAATGCTTTTCTGAGAAATGATGATTGTAGTTACAATAGTCTTGAAACCTGTGAAAACTTATCATTTCCTCAAAGTAAATTTCAAAAAGTATTGTAAATGTAGTTACAATAGTTTTGCAGTACAAATATGTGAAAAAAAAAGACACAATTTTCAGAGCAACACTATGGTAAGTCAAAATAATTAAATAAAATCATATATTTTCAAAATATCTAAAATCATCTGATTGGTATATGTTTTCAATGTAATTAAGTATCTATTTTAGAGATTTCAAGTTTTAAGATCAAGTCTGAAATGTTTTAAGCAGTTTTTTCCCTCTCCTGTAAAATTTGGTAAAATGTAGTTACAATAGTGTTGCGCTGAGCCCTCGATATATATATGTCTTTATCCTCATGGTATATTCTGTAGTTGTCGCCTTCTGGGTGCGTATAAATTTCAAAGTCCTAGATACGCCAATGTTTTCGAAGTATAGGTCGCATGTAAGCCGTTGAATACTCTCAACGATGTACGGATCCAGAATTTCTTCTCAGGGAGCTCGGTCCACCCTAAGGAGAGTGGGGAAAATCGTTACTATAGCTTGAATAAAGCTGTAGTTACGACATTTTTCGCCTTTATTCAAAATGATACTATTCATATCATTCACTTTATAACCTTAAATGGCGATAATGAAGGGACCCTTCCTGCCCCGCAGACATTACCCCTGAATCCGTGTATGTTATCAATACAGAGATAATCGACCTGCAGGTCACAGATTTGACATCAAAGGACAGAAAGACCGCAGATTAATGATTAATCAATTAAATAGATCGAGCCTACCTGAGTTACCCAAGCGTTTAAAATGTCATGATACACGGGTCTATTTTTAGAACATGAATAACCCAACCTGTAGAATTTAGACGCGAGTTTCATACCTTACATAGAAATCATACATTTCGTATGGTGCATTAGGAAAGATAATCAGCAACCTGAGATGGATCTTCAGTGTTTGTGTGAAATGTGCTAGATTACATGGTCGTATTTATTTGGCATCGATTTTTACCTGTGTTAAAGGTGAGCTCCATTCAAATTACTTCAATTTCAATAGTAGAGTTCTTTTATTTACACATATTTTAAAATACACCGGTTTTTGATACAATGAATGATACTGTATTTTCACACTGTTCTGGTTAATGACTGGATATATTGACATCAACGAGTAGGCAAACGTGTTATCTAATAGGAAGAATAAATAAAACTCAAAAAAATGAATAAATAAACGTTCATATATTGTCAAAAGTGATCTTGAAATTTTATTTTTTACTTAAATATAACCAATTGAATATCGATAATACCAGTCGTTAATTCTCTTGCAATGTACAGCCTTAATGTCATCCATCCATCCATCCATCCATCCATCCATCCATCCATCCATCCATCCATCCATCCATCCATCCATCCATCCATCCATCCATCCATCCATCCATCCATCCATCCATCCATCCATCCATCCATCCATCCATCCATCCATCCATCCATCCATCCATCCATCCATCCATCCATCCATCCATCCATCCATCCATCCATCCATCCATCCATCCATCCATCCATCCATCCATCCATCCATCCGTCCGTCCGTCCGTCCGTCCGTCCGTCCGTCCGTCCGTCCGTCCATCCATCCATCCATCCATACACAAACAATCCATCCTTTCGACCGTCTGTCCATCCATCCGTCCGGCCGTCCATCCTTCGATCCCCGACGGCGGCACTCATTCTTTCCGACTATTTGTCTCTCACCAATGGGTTGATAACCGTAGACCTATATGAGATAGTAGCTGGAGGCTAGGAAAGGATGTGGTGGTTGTACTGGTGAGAGAAATACCAGGTAACCATTGTCAGGTGCTCCAGCCGCCGCGATATAACTGAAAACATGTTGAAAGCGGCGTTAATCTCCATTCAATCAATCTATCAACCGTCCGTCGAAACAACAGCTTGTTCTATGGGAATTAGGTGGGAAAATGTTGAATTTATCTTGTGCGGACAATTGGTAATAGGAACAACGAAATTAATGCCCGGTTAGTCTAAGGATTAAGATTTTGTCCAAACAGCACCGATGATTCACTAGTTTTTCTATTAACCGTTTTTGGTGTCAGGTAATTAAATGTCGTGATCAATTATTCAAAGACACCATTTTCTTATCCATGTAAATAACCAATACGTTACGCAAAGAAAATAGCTGTTTTTTTTCTTTACCTCTACAATCAAAGGCATAATTTTTAACTAGCGTCCACGGTTAGTTCTCTCGTCCGTTTGTATGCCCTAATCATAACGTAAACTTTCCTATCCTGTACGCTTTACAAGTGATATTTTGGGTACTTTGCTCAAATTTGGAAACAAAGGAATTGATATGAAGTTAACAAATTTACATCTGGTAGTATCTAAATCAGCCTTAATAGTCATGTGTTATAGGGCATTACAGTTAACATTATCGTGAAATAGCCACCCATCCCGTTTTAAACTATTTAAGATCACTCACTCAGCGCTTCATTCATATATCACAAACGACCATCCCAATCACTCAAAATACTATGAAATCATTCGAAAACGCTACGAAATCATTCGACAACGCTACGAAATCATTCGAAAACGCTACGAAATCGTTCAAACCGATTAAGGTAGTGGACCCGTAATAGTTTTGCAACATCTCAGAAGTAATGAACTCTAACAATGTTAACCAAGGTTTCCAAATGATTTTCATTTGGAAACCTTGGTTACCTTTGTGAATGAAAATGTGGTCCGAAATGTTGCAGAACTATTACGGGTCCACTACCTTAAAGTATAATTCACGTGGATTACATTTTTGCATTATTTTATTGCCTGGTATGGATTTAAAGGCGTCCAATTTGGTCCATGAGGACACAAACGTAGAATTTATTCGGGGGGGGGGGGGGTTAAAAATTCGCATTTAAAAACAACAACACTAATCGATGGTATGCGACATAACCGTCGTAACTACAGCTTGTTCACTGGGAATTATGTGGAAAACGTTGAAAATTAACTCTATCCTGTGTGTGCGGACAAATGGCAATTGTGTATTGCCTCCTTTGAAATTCACTCTGAACTCACCCATCGATCTCATTTGATTTCATTCAATAGAGGATAATCGTTTGTTTCAGTGTAAGATCGATTTATATTTATTGAGTGAACAACAAAAGCTATTGAAAATAGAGCTTTTGTTATTCACAAAATTAAATATTAATCGATCTTACTCGAAAAACAAACTCTTTTTCTATTTCTTTATTGCAAAAAATGAGAAAAAATGTGAAATTTCTAGGACATATTTTCGTAAAGAGCGCCATTTTACGCGTGATTACTATGCAACGTTCATTGTGACGTCACTTATTTCGCCCCGCATAGATGGCGTCAAATAGGATGAAATGCTTAAAAGCAGGGTATAATTTTTTGATAATTTCACTGCTTTTGTTGTGACATCATCAAGTGATAATCTACCATTATTTCTCGATAAACCACCGAAAAGCATTAAAGAAAAGATATTAACATTTTCAGCTTTACGATGTTCTTTAATGAATTGATTTATCTCTTGATATTGTTTTAAAAATGTTTTTTAACTATAGCTTAATATCCTCTTGTGTTAATTGTTGCAGAAAAATGGGATGTCCACAATCCAAACAGAAGAGTAAAGAAATTAACAATGGCAATATTGGATTGAACGAGAATGGCTCTACAAAACGTAAAGATGCTGTAAGCCCATCCGACAAAGCTAACAAAGTACGCCAACCAACCAAATATCCACATGATTATAACGATGACCCGATGGTTAGAGGAAGAGAGGATGTATTTATACCTAGTCTAGATAGTTTTGATAGGGTAGAGGACGAAAATGGGAAAATCACTGAAGATAATGATAAAGTAAATGTAAAAGATGGACAATCGGAAATTGTTGAATTCAGAAGTGATTTCAATGAAGTTATTCAACCCGTGAAAACTGAATTAACTGAAACAATTCATCAAAAGCTCGAACAAGAACCACCAACTGACTATGATAAAAACGATTGCGAAATTCAAAATGATAAAGATAAGTATGCTATTGAAGAAACAGACTCAAATATATCACCATCGGTTCGAGAAAATGTTGAAGCTAAAATTTCGAAGAATATGGTCAGTGTCTTTGTTCCTGCTGATACTGATTCATTAGGAGACGTCAGAGAGACAACAGATGTTGACAAACAGACAGATAAACCGGTTGACACAAATCTTATAGACGTTGGGAATATTGTAAATGAAATAGAAATAGACACACAATTAACAAACGGCGAAAGTGTGTTTATTGTAGACGCAGAGGAAGAATCAAATTCGGCCAAATCATCACCTGCTCTGTCTAAACCGAAGGTTGAAAGTGATGAAAAGCCAGGTGAGACAAAAACTGTTAGAAGAGCATCTGGTGCTGAGGAAAAAGATGAAGGAACATCTATGGAAGGAGTTGAAACCATCGATAACTACAGATATACTGATGTGACTCTGTCTGAATTTGGAATGCATAATGTGAGGTCAGTGATCTGTTTACGCAATAACATATGTTAGCCAAGGACGCGCCTACAAATTACGCATAGTAAACACGTGCGTATTAGGCATGATATTGTAATGAAAAAAACTGTTGGTGAAATATCATTATATCGTAATTACAACTTAATAAAGTTGTAGTTACAATGCTTTGATCAATCAATAACGATGCATATATTTTTTCGACAACATAATTATCATAATGCACGCGTGTACTACCCGGAATTGCTAGGCACGTCCTTGTAAACGCAGAAAAGTTTGGCTTAAATTCACTTTTCATAAGTTATATACATATTACAGATGCTTAAGTTTATGTACTATTCCCATAGTGATTATTTTATTGTCAAGTTTATAATTATTAAAATGTCCGTTTGTAAAATCGATTTATGAATTTCGAGATGCGTTCAAGTAAATGGTTCTAGTAATTGAATTTTAAGTCTGCAAAATAAAGTATTCTCAGTTGTCAATTTTGCGTACAACGAGATCATAAAGTATTTTTACATTTAGAATTTGGTATGAAATGTAAGTTTAAGTGATAAATGTTGTCCCAATCTAATTTCAGACATATCAAATTGGACAAGTTAGAGTATGGTCTACCTGAAGGAGTCCCTAAACCAGCTCCACCTAGGACAAAGAAAGCGGACTTGATCAAACCAGGGACATTTACAATCGCTGATAAACTCGTCGATCAGGTAGCCTACTTCTTTTTTCGGTATTGAAAACATTTCGGTCTATGCGAGCCATTTCCAACTATATCAAAGCGCAAAAAGCAAATACTCTTAAACAGCCTTTGTATCCGCACAGTCTTACCAGAGACTTTACTTTGTGCTTTGTACAGTTTCGACCCTGTTAGGCCTCGACAATCCGCGCTGTTTCACAAGGATCGTACTTTATGCATTTCCCAGTTACTACCTTTTACACACGACGGGTCACTTATGAACGATTAGATAACCATGGATGTATATTGGAATTTTGTATTTCGAAAAAAAAACATACAGTTCAGTTAAGAAATTGAGAAATTCATTAGTTGAATAATATTGGAATTATTTCGGAATGAAATTGAATGAGTGGGATGACTATGTTTTCAATGGAATCAAAGGTAGGTAATAAAAATCGCTAATTTTGTTCAAGATGAACAAAATTAGCGATATTTATTACCCCCTTCACCCTTTTGATTAAATAAAGATGAAAGTTTTATCAATTGTTTTCTGTGTCTTCACAAACCGATGTAAAGCTACTAAAATAAACAAAAGTCTGTGAAATCTTGATTTTCCCCAGCAATTTCAATGTATAGTTGCTCGGCTTTTTTAGTGATTATGGGGCCTTTTCGAATTGTTTGACTGAGTGTTTTGAATGAATGAATGAATGAATGAATGAATGAATGAATGAATGAATGAATGAATGAATGAATGAATGAATCGATGAGTGATTAAATATGAATGGTTTTAATCATTGTGCTATTTCACCGGAAGTAACGAACTGTAATGTTGGATAGAAGCAGAAAGAATCTTTGGACCATAACGTGAAACTTATTGTAGAAAGCTACAACATAAACTCGGTTTTATTTGCAATTAAGTAAGAATTTATTGCGTTATTTGGGAAACTATAAAGATGCAAATGAATTAGAAAGTTAATAGCCTGTGACAAAATACCTGTAATCATTGAAGCATACAAATATCTTGGTATGGGTTTTCCTTACCTTTAGTAGCTAACAAACCACTTTGTTCATATAAAATTGTAGAATTGAGAAAATAGGGAACAAAATCTGCAAAAAAAAAACTTTAGCGCACACATCGACATTAAAAAAAGATTTATGCTAGTATATATTGGCACTTTCCCTTATTAGCTTTTCGGATCCGGTTAAAACTTTGTTTCCAAAAAGGCCCAGTTTTTAAAACCAATTAAGAGGGAACCTTTTAAATATTTTATATCAAATAAAATAAATGCTATTCACAGTTTCACCTTTAACTAGCTTATTAAATTTCATGCTGATATGTGAACCCTTTGTAAAACTGTTTTGATATTCGCATAATCTTAGGAGAAACGTTTCAGTTTTAGATATAAACACACAGCTTTGCCACTCTAATTGCATTTAGTTTAATTCGTTTGCAGCGAGTAAATAGAGGATAATCGTTTGTTTCAGTGCAAGATCTATTTGTATTTCATTGGGTGAACAACAAAAGCTATATGTCCTCGAAAATATAGCTTTTGTTGTTCACGATATAAAGTAATAATCGATCTTACTAAAAAAAAAAACAAACGATAATTCTATTTCTTTAATCCAAAAATGAGACAAAATGTGAAATTTCTAAGAAATATTTTCGTAAAGCGCGTCTTTTTGCACGTGATTGCTATGCAACGTTCATTGTGACGTCACTTACTTTTCTCCGCATAGATGACGTCAGATAGGATGAAATGCACAAATGCAGGGTATAAGCTTTTGATAATTTCACTGCTTTTGTGGTGAGATTTTAAGTGATAATCTGCCGTTTTTTCTCGATAAACCACCGAAAAGCATTAAAGAAAGTTATATGCTCACATTTTCAATAACTAATTATATGCTCACTTTTACAATAACTAAGAAGAGGTGGGTTCAACAATCTAACAAAGATAAGTTAACTCGAGGGTCAAAAATCCCTCGGATGAAAATCATAATCGCGAGATTAAGAGTCGAGCCTTCAATAAAGTCAGCTGGAAATTTGAATAAAATACCATCGTTATAACGACTGAGTTCATATTTATCATACAATTTTGCCTCAAAGTATGATTGTACCAACATAAGGACCTTTCCTTAGAAAAATGGGTCAGGTCTGTTTAGTATCAAGAGAAAAGGAACCTGATGAAAATGCTATTGAAATATACATGTTACAAAAGCAAAGTCTACAGTATTCATATGCCTCCGAAATGCTGCATACTTAATAGAAAGATTTAATTAATGAAATTACAGTTGCTTTTGAAAATGGGTATGGACTTTCAAGTACCAATGGAAAATGGGCTCAAGAAAATATGATAAATCTTTCCCTACCATTAACCCAAAACTGCCCTGAAAGTTTGCTTTTTCTAATATACAAATTTCAAATGATATTTGATTATATCTTATACAGACCTGTTATGTCATAGGCTTTTCAAGGGAGTCAGTAGTGCGCCCCTGGGGCCCGTTTTACTAAACATCTCACGCAAAATTTAATCGTAAGTAAAAAACACTAATCGTACCTGGTGCTTTCATTCATTGTTAGATCCTGCCTTGCAATATCTCATCGGAATCGTCTTTAGAAGACGATTCCAATGAGATGATTCATGACAGAACTCCATATTTAGTTACTTATCTAGAAGCGACTTTAATTTTAGACTTACGCAAAAAATCATCGTAAGATGTTGAGTAAAACGGCTCCCTGGCCCTCAGGGGCCTCTTGTTAGATCTAGAGGTCGAGGATTGAACGCAATATTGTAGGAAGTGTCTAAACAACGTAAAGACACTCGCTACAATCGTACATAGAACTCAAAACGTATGATTTTACACTACATACACACCAGACAAATCATTTGGATCTATACGAAGGATCTCCATCCCTGCGTTCAGGATCAAAAAACGGTGCAAACAGATTTCCAATTATACCCCGCTTTGCCCGTTGTGTGATCCTGAACGCGGGGCAGTAATCTACTTGGAGGTGAAAAAGTATTAAGGGTACAGACTGTAGTAGATTTCACAAATTCTCTTTTCACAACACCCCAGTCACACTGCATCCAATACCGGCCTCTCAAGCAACAGCCTATAATGAAACAATCATTTAACTAGTTTGAATCAAGTGTTAAGCTGCCAAGAAAAACCAAAACTTTTAATCTTTGCATGAAATAGATGTCAAATTGACCGATCGTGGTTATTTGTTTTGGTCGCGAAAACTGATGAAAATTTGGCTGTTTTGCACGAAATTCAAACTTCCGTGGTTGCCGCAAGGGAAATGATAATCTGTGTTAGGCTTGCTTTTTGTAAAGCAAAAATAGTGCCAATTCTGGTGATGCATCACAAAGTATTTGCCAACCATCTTCTTTTTTCACAATATTCTGCGGAACACTTACCCTGTTTTTTCGGCCCTTTCAGCCGGCTAAAATCCAATACCCCACCACCTTTTGTTTACAGTGTCACCGGGTGCAGAGAAACTGTCAAAAGGTCATGACCTGTTAGTTTCGTATTCATAAATGGTCTCAAAATTACATCATAGGATCATTTAAAGCAACTTTTTGCATTAACATGTTCAAATATCTACTCAAAACTTACCTTTGCCTATTATTTCTAATTTTGACCATGGCCAATTCGCACCATGGCCAATTCGCATATTTCACACTCTACTACATACTGGGACCTAACATTTCCGAGTTGAGTGAATCATTTGATTGGTCAATCTATTTTTAGATCCTTGTTAAAGAAATAAAGCAAAGCTGTATAGTCCGTTTGACTTCTATATGGAACAACATTTCGTCGAAAATCTCATAACCGAATTAATGAAGCGTTTTTTTTTTTCTTGTCATATCATATTTTCCATCTAATACCATGACGAATTCTGTTTTTCAGAATCTCTGAATGTAAAATAATAATTTTGTCCGTCCGTCTACATGTTAACTTTCTGCCTTTCAAACCTACCCGTGTCTGTAATAAACGGAACAGCGAATTGGCTATCCAAAAATAGCCTTGATTTGCATAGGGGCCGAGTCAAAAGTGTATGAATGTTGGCAAGTCGTTTTAGTATCGAGTATTTTTATAAAATTAATTTTGTAGATTTTACCTTCTTAGTATACCAAATCTTAGAGTATTCTGTAATTGGTAAAAACTGTTAGACCAGATAATTGATAATAGTTTTCATCCATTCAGAGATGAACCCCATATTCCCTTATTTAGACCAATCAAAAAGGATTATTTTACGAAGTCGTTGGGATTTTCACGAGGAATACTAGATAAGCAGGCGAGTAATAACGGTACAAATCGCGGGGTATTTAAGTTTAAGATGTCCTGACCGTCGATATGCTAATTAGCTTCTCCAAATATGGAATAATGGACATTTCTTCTGTCAAATGTTTATTATAAAACCATGTGTTTTTACTTTTTGTTTACATATTGTTACACCTAAACAGCCTTCACCATCCCTCATGTCTAAGAGCAGAAAATATGAAATGTTATCATTAACTAGATAGACAAAATCATTTTTTAAAAATGATTTTGTTTTCAAAAAATATTTTTGGGAATAGTATTAAGCTGAAATTAATATTTTAGCACATAGAAATCGTTCATTCAAACGCAATTTTATGTAATTGATGAAAAGGTTGGTCCATATAGAAGTCAAACGGACTATAGTAAGTTTTCATACAATGTTTGGACGCTTCCTAAAGGTTTTGCGTTGACTTCTTAAGGCGATGTATGTATTTCACTGCTTCATAGCACTAGACGAAACGTTTCGGTCCGTGCAGACGGTCTACATTTATCTGACCTAAATGAGTCTGACCAATTATGGAGTGAATAAAGTATTTGATTGGTCAATAAATGGGCCAACTTATTTCTGACCCTTGGCGGGTATTGTTGCACGATATATCAGTGTATCTCTCAGACAACGGGTTACCAGCTCAAGACTGGTCCAAATATGGACTATAAGAAAAGCCTAGAATAGCAATTCTGATTGTTGACAGTGAGACAAGTCTACGTCCGACCCAAAAGCGGGTCAGAAATAAGTTTGCCCTATATTAGATCGGGGAGTTAATTCAAATTTGTAGTGAGTGCCTTTTTACTGTAGAGAATTTTGAACAGACGGTTTTGGACTGATCCCGTATGGTTTAAACTCTTACAGGCACCGGATGAAGCATTTGGATCCATACAGAAACTGTCTAGTTATTTAACAGGGGAAGTAAAAAAGGAAGACCTTGAGAAAGATGACGATTCTATCACCAACGGCAAAAATCTTCCTCCTATACGACCAACACAGACCAGGAAGAAAGATATCATCAAGGAGGCAGACATGTTTAGAAAGATTGATGAACATGTCAAAAAGGTAGGCCTATTTTCTGTGTTATTTGTTACCCGTCATGCGAAAAGAAACCATGAGGACAGTGCGAAAGTATCGACTCTGGTCAGTCTGCGCGGTCTGCGCAGGCTTAGCAGAGCCCAGTCCTTTCGCATAAGTTAATTTTTCTGAATCTGAAATGGTCAATAAAACTTACTATTTATTTCTTTTTAAAACAAGCCCTCTTGTTGAGTTGTGCTCATATCTGATTTTCAAATATTCCTTTTATGGAGTTCTCAGATGGCACTAGTGATGCGCAGACTCACATTAAGGTAGCAATGGACACATGGCGTCATTTTTTTTCCGCCCAATGAACCTTTTTCTTGTTCACATATGTTGTAGTTCAACATTGTAAAGTCATTATATCAAAATTTGAAGGTACCTTTCCGTGCTCGTTTTCATGCTAGAGGTGTCTGCCCTTGAGTTGTACTGGCCATTTTTCAGTAAAACATTTAATTTAGTTTTAGGTTTAGTATAAACTCGGGACCAGCCGATAGTTATAAAACACATACATATTGATAGACCTTATACATGTTTACAATGGCTGTTGCCAGGGAGATTTCTCTTTGATCAATTGCATTTGCATTATGTGCCTTCAAAAGTTGAAAATGCCCCATTTGTCGTGATTCTAAGCGAGAAAAATGCCATAAAAACCAATTTTTTTAAGAAATTATCCAATGAATTTTTCTTATTTTCCGATATGTTTATGAACCATGTTTTTCCTTTATTTGGTAAAAAAATCAGCATACCTTTCCATGCAAATAACAAAGTTTTTCATTATTTTTGTAGTAACACGTCCTATTTAAATGATCTTACAACGTATATTTATCGTTAAATTCAATGATCTAGTCATTCAATTGATATCAAATGATAAAAAGAAGCAAAATCTTGAAATTTTACCATCATTATTCTATGTTATTTCCATAAGCAATATCTTATAAAAACTTGTCTTCTTAAACAACGCGCAAAAAGAGCCGTAAAATAAACAAAAACCCGCTTCCGGTTTACAGAGTCGGAAGGCCGCTGTCCACTACCACCTTAATTTATATAAGTACAATAATAAATATATAAACTTGTAAATCATACAATGTACCCAAAATCCGTCAAATTTGGTAAATTAAGGATACAAAAACTAGCCGGGAAGTAAAGCATCGGCTTGTCGATCAGGAAGTCTTAGGTTCGATTTTTCGGCGCGGCTATCTATCGTAGTTTTTTTGTAGATCCCTTCATACGGCGCGATAATATGTATTACAAGCAATCAGAATCGAGATAATATTGGTATAATTTATAGTAAGTGAATTCGTTGGAGATTTATATTACACGTTTATTTTGAGTCTGTTTTTATCCCCGCAAATAAATTTGAGACAAATCCTTTAACGGAAAAATGCCTGCCTTTCCGATTGTCAGTAATAATGCTAATATTTGTCACGAAAGGAAATGACCTTGGGCCTGTTTTACCAAACATCTTAGGATAATTTTTTGCGTAAGTCAAAAATTAAATTTGCTTCTTCAGTAGTAGCTAAATATTGTATTCTGACATGCTTTACCTCATTTAAATAGTCTTCTAGAGACGATTCCATTGAGAGGATGCAAGGCAGAATCTAACAACGAATGAAAACACCAGGTACGAATTGTAATTTTGACTTATGAATATTTCTTTCGTAAGAAGTTTAGTAAAATGGGCCCCAACCCCAATATGTCAGTGCTTTTGAAGATTCAGTTTCCATTTTGCAATGATTGGATAGCTATTTGATACGTATCTAATTAATTATATATGATAGTTAAGGTTACTTGACAGGGTCAATGTCATCTACAAAGGTCGACCCGTTACCCGTACGAAGTAATAGTTAAACGCTCATAATTGAAAATTAAACGATTTAAACAGCCGAAAGAAGGGAGCGTAGCGACCGACTGAGGCTGTTTAAATCGTTTAATTTTCAATTATTAGCGTTTAACTGACTTAGTCTTTTTCCCGCCTTTTATATTATTGGCATAATATTGCACGATTTAAACGGAATAAGCCGGATACATTTATTACAAGTAAACGCCCCTCTCTTTCCAAATATGGAGTTGTTGGAATATGCACGCAAATATTGAGTCTTTATAAAGAGCCATTACAGAAGATAAATATGGAAGTATTATTTGGTTTTATTGACCCGACAATATAGATGAACAAAAATCTTATACTTTTTCACTCTGTTTAGCACGTTCCTTCGAAAGACTAAAATACTTAACAGAATCGTATTATCGTAAGTAATAAAAAGTCTCTTTATTGAATAAATGTGCCAGTAATTGTTTACGAATTATGTATGAAGGGCAATCTAAAGACATAAACAACTAAGCAGATTATACCATTCTGTTGAGGAAAAAGATGTTCTACAGTCCACCACACCTTGGATATATGCACATGCAATGACCCCTCTTCGTGGACGTTTTCTTGTGTCATCAACTCTTTGTTAATTTTGGTGGACTAATACGCCTCATCTATAGCCGGTCATTTAGAAAGGAACCAAAAGTAATTAAACAAGAAGTGTATTGGTATAAACGTTAAGAAAGAACAGAGACATAAATTCTATGTCTCTGGAAAGAAGTATAGGATATATTGCACTGTTCAATTAGATCTCATTAGTTAGCGTTACTTTTCTTGAATAAATGTACAGGCAAGTAGAAAAGCCGTCGATTCATAAGAGATTCGACATGGTAATCCATGCCATGCCGTATCAAAATCTACATAGGATATTCGTTAAACGCCATGTGCACGAGTTTTACGATTTTCACGTGTACTTATCACGTGGTCATTGCATATTTATGAAGGGGTAGTTTCTAGTCTGTGCGCATGCGTGGTAAAACAAATAAACCTCGACGTTTAAATGAAATAATGATCAAAATAAACCTGGGCTGGAAAGTTAATGGAAAATAAACCTTCAAAAAAATTGAAAATCCAGCCTTCTGATTGGGTGATAATGTAGGACAAAGACTAATGATTGATTGATTGATCGAATGGAGTTGGATGCAGCTTTCAACATTTTTTTTTTCAGTTCAATCGCGCGGCTGAAACACCTAACAATGGATACTTGGTATTTCTCTCACCAGTACAACCATCACATTCTTTCCTAGCCTCCAGCTGTTATCTCACATAGGGCTAAGGTTATCAACCCATTGGTGAGATACAAATAGTCGGAAAGAATTAGTGCCGCCGCCGGGGACCGATCCCGGAACCTCTAGATTGACAGTCCGACGCGCTTCCAATTGTGCTATGACGGCGACTGCCCGTACTAATGAAGTGATGTTTTAACCATATATTGTTTTTCTATAGACTCCTGAGAGTGTGAAGATGTCGATTGAAAAGCTGGCTACATATTTATGCAGTGTGACATCGACTGATCTGGAAAAAGTTCGTGCATTTTATTTCTGGATCTGCAATAATATTGGGTAAGTCCATGTTTATATTGTCACCGGGCGCCAAAAATATCGTAACTACAGCTTTTTACTATATTTTGTGGCCCGGCGACGATATAATATGAAAAATACTTGATAGTGGAAATGATTCAATTAGCATCAGTGATGTTAATCACTTTATTGCTGAGCGGTCTGACCGGTCAATTTCAAAAAGTACCCTAGAATATTTTCCGGACTGAAAACAATCAATAGCCCATCAAATTTTTGACCCATCCTTTTTTAAAAAAAAAACCGGCGAAAATTTAGAAACCTTTTATTTAAAAAAAACAACATTACAGACAATGAAAGAACTGCTTATTGTAATCTATTTCTTCATTTTCCACAATGCTTTTTGAATCCATCTTGAATTCTGCTTAGTTTGTAAGTTTACATTTTTTTTTCATAATATTTAATCAGAGATAGCTACGTATGATCCGTCACGCGAATAGAGACCATCTGGGTAGTGTCTTATGTCTCATCCTAGTCAGACTGGACTGGCTGTGAAGACTGACTTGAGTCGAAATTTCAGTCAATTTTTGATTGTTTTCCAAATCTCTTTTGATGGAGCTCCCAGGGGTCGTTAATTGCGTGAAGGGTAATATGTCAATATAAAAGCATTTTGAGGACATTTCATTTGAATGATATATTAGTTCAGTTTTTCCTAGACGTAATTCTAGACGCTAACTTACCTTTACCATTTTTCATTAGAGTATCTGACTCGCAATATCATTTACTAGTGACGCTGAATATTAGCCAGGATATCTTCTATCAAAATATCAACGTTTTAGAATTTTATAACTCCTGCTTATTAGGTTTCAAATGTCCGCCTGTCTTTTTGTCTGCGTGAAACTAAACTCGTGAATAAAACATAGTTCTATAACTTAACAATTTTCAGAGTCACAATACTTTTTGAATCATATTTGCTTTGCTGTCATCTTGAAATCTTGAATTCCAAACTTACACTTTTTCTGTAGCCTCAACTCTTTCATAGTTTGCTCATATTTGTCACGAAAGCACCTCTCGTGGATATACATTTTTATATGTTACGGCCAATGTCATATAGTAACGTAAAAGTAAATCATTATATAAAAACACCAAAAAATGCTTTTACTAGAAAGAACATGTTCATAGAAAACGCCTTGTTTTTTTCCTTGTCGTTATGGAATTGTATAGAAGAAAGAATAGTTTCACAAATCACAACTAATGCGTGTTGCTTTCCCCCCAAAGGTTGCCCAGGTATAAGATGTGCACAGCTTTATGTAAAATTTTAAATCTGCAAACTTTTTGTGCCTGATACAATGATGGTATAGCAATCAGGTGTTGTTAATTTGAAAGATATGCACAATTGCTATTAATTTTGTTTATGTATTGAAGTAGAAAAATGCAATCTACTGGATGGTCTTCTGTGCGAAAAATATAGAAACATTTTTTGTCACTGACAGAAAACCAACCTTTAAGGGTTGTCGCATTTTTGACAAATTCAGCATGTAAAGCCACTGAAAATTGAAAAATGATAGAAACGGTACAAACCGTTTGCACGTTATATAGCGCTTTGTATGTACACTTTCATGCAAAGCGGGAAAAACTTTGCGATCAGTTTGCGCCGTTTTGTCATTAGATACTCAGTTAATGAACAGCTGAACCGTGTCTTTATTTTATAAAGGTCCGCTTTTAATAATCTCTAGTTAATGACAAAATATGGCCTATATCAGATGATTAGTGGTGTAAAAGGATTGCAGTACCTCTTATTATGGCACGAAAAGTCTGTAAAATACAACATTCCAGTTTACTTGTTTGTCATTTGGTGTTTGGTGATAAGATATTAATGTGTTTACCATGCGTTTGCAAGTTTTAGTTTGTTTCACGAATTATTCTAACGTAAATTAATATTGTTCATTTGGTAAATGACTATTAAGGTGTAGTATCCGTTAGCGAAAATTAAAGAAAAAAACAAACATACTATATTTAGTACATACTATATTTAGTTTGCCGTATTTGACTAAAATCGTCCTCGGATGCCCCGGGGTTTTCGAACATCGTTGATGTAGCGTAGCAAATAGGGTATTCGAGGATAACATTACCATGTGTCTTTGTTAATTACAGAAAACATGGTTTATTTAACGGATTTTCAATATTTTTTCACGCTCCCCCGCCTAAGCATACATGTGTTACTATGGTAACGTACCCGTAGGCCGCTAATGATAATTCTGCAAAAATAATGCTATTTATGAACTCCACAGTTTCTAAACTGCACATTCACCAAATTATATACTGAACAGGCCAGAAATGCGAAAGTTATCAGCACATTTTACGAACTTCTGGATCATCCCTCGTAGAATTGCCTTTTACCTTCTAATGCGATTTTAATATTCTAGCTCTTATGATCTCTGTCTAAACGAGAATTGTCATAATTTTAAAGTCAAAACATTTTTAAAAAAACACACACAAAAAAAAAAGAAAGGGAAAAAAGAGCATCAGTGTTCAACACCACCGAAACATTCTGTTTTCAGTTCCAACAACTCTTCATTCGTGTTAGAGGTATTTTCTTGTCAGTTTTGTGTGAGCTTACTCAGATGGTGTCTTAAACTGTTTTTATCGTTTTCATTGCGACAAATACTTCTTGATCATGTTTACATTTATTATAATATAGACTTAATATCTTATAGTTCAAATAAATAAGATAGTATATTTGGTGTGGTTGGTTGTTCGGTGCAGCGATTATTTTAGTTTTGCTTAAATATAAAGATTCGAAATGCATAACTCGTATTTGCTTTTTTATGCAAGAATTTTGTTTGAAAACGCTATTTTGATAGGCCTAAGGTGATGGGTGAATTAGTCATGCATATGTTATTATGGTTTTTTATTGATTGTTTTACATAAAATTTGCTTAACAGTCAACACCAATTTTTGCTTTATAAAAAAAAAAACTAGCGTGCATGTATCTTTTATGATAAGTCCTGATCTTTTAAGAAATGATTTTAAAAATACATCAAAGAATAAAAGTGGAAAAAGCACAGATTCTGAAGTAAATAATAGCTGATTTTTCTAGTAAAAACAAATTCGAAATCTGAAAAAAATATAATTTTAAATGACACTGGTCATTCTTGCAGGATGAGAAAACGCTTGAAAAAGTTTAAAACGAAATTTTGAAAATGATGCCCTGCTTTGCAAGTAAACTAGCGTTCAAAGCAGTGTATCATTTCTATAAATTTTCTTTCTGAATACTGCGCGTTTGTGGGAGAGGTAAACGGTGTTAAATTAACATACGTATACTGTATGAACATAATGAGTAATTGAATTGCAAATTTTATAAATCAAAATTATTGTCATTTATTAAAGATTGTTTCGATTAAGTTTTGATATTATTTGAGAAGTAGTATTACTCATAAATATATGTCGAAAACTTTACGTTTAAATATTATTTATTGGTTGAATAACTCTGCAATGCCAAGAGTAAATCAAATGATGTTACATTGCAATATTTTTGCCACTGTATGTGTTATATTGATTCGAGTTCGGTTTTTTATCTAACAATTAGCGATATCTTGAGAGTCCTACTTCCTTTACCAAATCTGCGTCTTTAGCTCACCTGAGCACGATGTTCTCAAGGAAAGTTATCGCAATCATCTAATCAGTATGCCAATGTTTGTGAAATTTGCATTTATATTCCTTAGCTAAGGCCCTATCAAAGTTGTCAAAAAAATTAGGGGTTGGTTAGTCATATAAAGATACGGAACATGCGATCGTAAAATTTAAGCCAACCAAAGTAGGATTATTTTTGAATTGTCTTTTCAGCTATATGTACGACAAAGCTAAACAACCCATAGACTTCATGAGATTTGATGCGGTGTCTACATTAAGACAGGGTCAGGGGAGTTATGTGAACCTAATGTCTGCTCTTTGCAAGTAAGTTATTGCACGAAAGGTCGGTTACTTTAATTGTACGTTGGCCTGTGACTGGTAAAAGGTTACCAGGGCCCGTCTGTATAAAATGATTACCGATGATTAAATTTAAACGGAAGTTTATTTCAGCCTATAACATTTGTTGCTTCCTTTGTGCAAATTGAAACAACATACCTGATTGGTTGAAAATGAATTTCCGTCTATTTTTAACCAATGGATATTTTTTAAACAACTCGGGGCTGATGGCAACATTTTAGACTGGTCCCTTATCAATTATGTTACAGACATGAATTCCTGAAATACTTAATTGATCTTGCCTAAAATCAGCTCCGCTCTTTGGCGAAAAAATTGAACTGTTGTCATCCCCTTGGTTTAGTTGATGTCCTTGTGTTAAATTTTTTTTTCTGTTTGGTCATACCTCTTGCGTTATTAAACATATTTATTTGAAACGTTGGACATGTTTCATTCATCACATATGCTAACCATAAATAGGGATTATTTTGGAATTATTTTTGTATCATTCATTGTTCACAAAGAAATTACACAAGGCGACTACTATAAACTGAAAGCCACATCGTTTAACTACTTTCCAGCTAAGTTTACCATATAATGTGTATGAAATTAGCGTCTGGGTTTAGAATTTCATTTTATAACTATAAATCTTTTATCCTTATTCAGAGAGGCCGGTATACCTTGTGTTACAATACCCGGATGTTCAAAAGGCCTTCGCCATGAGCCGATAAAACAGTTTAAAGTTCAGGAAAGAAACCATAGTTGGAACGCTGTGTATATCAACAGTGAGTGGAGATTCGTGGATTGTACTTGGGGAGCGGGCTTTCAAGACACACAGGGAAAATTCCGACGACAATTTGATGAATTCTGGTTTCTGACTGACCCAGAAGTGTTTGTTTATGACCATTTTCCGACGCATGAAATTTGGCAGTTATTAGAAGAACCCATCGATATTGACGAGTTTAATAGTCGACCAAGTTTGACTGAGAAATCTCGAGAATATGGCTTCCAGCTGATCTCCCACAGGGAACCAATTATATATGTTAGAGATGAGGTCACGGTGACATTCGGAACCAAAGAGATATCCTTGTCGAATATTACGGCCGACCTGCGTGACTCGGACGGCAAGGAAATCAACAAACATCGATGTATGCAGAAAATCGACAGTAATACTTTCTCGGTTAGAGTTATTCCCCCTGAGACTGGACAGTTTGCGTTGATACTTTACGGCAAAGCCAAAGATTACAAGCATGCTAAGTTTATGAAACTCACTGAATATATGATACGCTGTGACCAAGTTTATCCAGATAAGGTTGTCTTTCCCGACCATTTGAAAGCCTGGGGTGCTGAGCCTAACTATGCAGACCATGGATTTGCTAAATCTATTGAGAATTTATCTGTGTTGAAATCCGACAAGAACGAAATGATAATAAATTTGGAACAGGTTCGAAATGTGTCGATTATCCCTGAGTTAAAAGCTGTGCGAGATTTGAAAACTGAGTTAAAAGACTATGCAATGATAACGTCTAGAAAGGATGAAAAGGTCGTTCATGTACGATTTCCAGCGGCCGGGTATTATAAACTGGACATTTACGCCGAAAGAGAGGACGAGAAGTATGACTTTGCAGCTTCATTCTTGTTACAGTGTACTGTGAACGAACAACCACAGAAATTACCCAAATATAACGCGTCTTCTGTGTGTAAAAACACGTGTGAATTGATTGAACCGTTAGTGCAAGAAATCCCGGCTGATTCCACTGTAGTTTTTCGAATCAGGTCTCACGGACTGCGGTCGGCAATGGTCGGAATTCCCATGGAGAAGGACTATGGTTCGAGACTAAAAAGTATCGGCGAGTTGGTTAAACAAGAGGACGAGTTTTTGGCCCAGATCAGCACGCCCCAGAAAGGAGAGACAGTGTATTTATCTGGATGCGCTAAACCACCAAATGTGTTTTGGAGTCGGCTTTACGAATTTGTTACTGTTTGAGCATTTACATTTACCCGTTCAAAAAGGTCACTTGAACCCCTCTTGGTTCATCGGAACCCAAACACCCTTTAATTTTCGACAAAGAAATGCCATTCAAATAGGAAAAACTGCGATCGACAGAGAAAAATTTCAACGACAAATCGCTCGCGCTCTGTGATATGTTATTCAATCGTTGAAATTTCGTGTGGCTATTCCTCCACCTGCGGGAAAGTCTGAATATGCTCCTTCAGCGTTTATAAAACACATGACTGTGGTGCCCGTCTTCACATTTGCATTTTAAAATCTAAGGATAGGGTTGAATTCTTTAGACATATACTAAACATACATAATGGGAATAATTGCAATAATGTACGTACTTGTGTATTTCATATGTTGTTTGATTAAGGTTCAAAATTTTCCTACTTTGTTTTTTTCTATATTTGCATTTTATTAATAAAGTGTATCGGTCTCATTCATCCTAAATACAAGCTTAAACTCTATAAGCATAACCATTTCAGTAAGGTAGTTACCTAACAAATTATTTATTTGTATACTTATATAAAAATATTCACAAAATAGTGCAATCTTCTTACTTTTTTTCAAGTTTTCAAGTCAGTGTTGATTTCTGTTTCCGTTTTGAATAAGGTGTACTTATTTGTTAGTGGGTACGCGAAATGTAGCAGTAGCTTGATTAAACCTATGGTTAGATCATTACGTCATTACGGCGTCAACAGGCCATAGAAACCTACTGACGACCAGAATCCGTATAACACAATTTGGATGAGCAGTTTTACAAGGCTTTGTACATCTACTCATTCTGTGTAATGAAGTGGATTAGACTAAATGATGAAATACTGTGATGTAATATGTTCATTTTTCATCTCTTTTGTCTCGGCATTCAAACTTAGTTTTATTATCGCATGTTCCATGTGATATACCCAAGATATATTTTTAGTGCATGCATAAAATATAGGCACTGTTAGCAGATATACATCGAAACCTTGATATATAAAGTAAGAAAACCGCTTCGTTTGGACAAAAAGCCGTGCCTAAAGTAACAAAATATTAAGATGAACTGTATTCACAGTATTAAATTTTATTAGTCGATCTACGATGAGACGTTTCTAATAAATACTAATCTTTATCTATTTACATTTCTATATTTAATGAAAGTGCTTGATCTTGTGTTTGGTTATGTTTTGTGGAAAACTTTGCTTTTGTGTGTTTATAATTTCGTAGAATATACTTTACACCTCAAAGATTAGTTTTATTATTTTATAGTTTATTTGTACATCCATCATAATTGTAATTCGGTCATTACCCCCGCCGATGAAATCATCGGAGGGGGTAATATTGTTTTTCGTCGTCAGTCCTTCCGTGCGTCCGTCCTTCCAAGTTTCGTTTCCGCGCTATTTCTTGACTGGAATTCAATGAAACTTTGCGGAAAGCTTCACTACAAAGCGGAGAAGCGCATTTCATTTTGGTAACCTAGTTTGACTATTAAAATTTGCAATACTGTTCCTGATTGTTGAAGCCATATCAGAGGAAGTTGGACGAATTATATATTTCAAGGCTCTGTAGAGTAATCCTTTAAGCCGAATCTGATGAACTTAGAAAAATCAAAACAAAAAAAAAATCACTGGCGTATTATTTTTTATTCGTCTTCACTAAAAGATCTTACAATATTTTAACGTCGAGATTGCTTATCAGGGATCTGTGTTATCCATTTATATGTGTTTAAATTTAACATCTGATTATCTAATTTCATCTACAAATTTCATCAGATTATACTAATCCTTTCGCAAATATGACTGTGTTTTGACCTCTCTAAAGGAGACAAGCTGAGAAAGAATTGAAGGGAAAGAAGAAAATGCTTATAATAACCATTTTATCATTTTGCCTTGAAATTTCCTTTGCTGTACTGTTCACAAATTATATTTCCACTGACAAAATTTCTGTCCTCAACATCTTTTAATCTGGGCCGCCCTTAAACCGTGCCAAATGGGAAAGGGTTAAAATAATTGCCAAATGCTTAAAGTCCCTTGTGTCTTTTCCCAATCTAAAAATAACTGACTGATGAAAGGTTTCTAAGATTAAATGACTGACAAAGACTAGGTTTATCAAATAAGTGAAATCATGTCCATGGTTGGTGTAGATAGAAGATATTGATATACTCTATTGTTTGATATACTCTATTGACAAACAAAATATTTTCGGCGGGGGATATAAATTCAACGAATTTGCTTGTTTATGAATTATTTACCGTCCAGAACAGAGGTTTCGTACATGTAATAAGCAGATTTCTATTCACGGTAAACATTCGTCATCAAGTGACCAAAAACTCCATGTTTAGGACAAAAAAAAACGTTTTTGTGAATGGGGTTATACACCGCTTTCAACAACCTTTCAGTTATATCTCGGCGGCTGGAGTACCTAACAATGGCTTTCTGGTAATTCTCTTACCAGTACTACCATCACATCCTTTTCTAGCCCCCATCTGCAATTTCACATAGGTCTACGATTATCAACCCATTGGCGAGAGACAAATAGCCGGAAGGGATGAGTGCCGCCGTCGGGGATCAAACCCAGGACCTAAAGATTGACAGTCCGAACAAAAAACAAAGGCTTTTGATTTCACGACAAATACTATATTTAAATTGTCACGCAAGAAGTGCGTTCATAAACGAATAATTCTACAACAAGCAATTTAAATTATGTAAGTAAAAAATGTAGTTCGAAATGTAAGTCACATATTATTGGTATTTAAATTCAAGAAGTTTAAAGTACAGTTCTATAGTCCAATTTCGTGTCATACACGTTCACACGACTCGACCTGGTCAATTAAACAGTGCATTAAAAGCAATAAATTAATATATAATTATAATCATCTATTGAGCGTATAAACTCTTGACGCTGATCAGACTTCGCGGACGCACAGACTGATCCGAGTCTTTACGTTGCGCACGTATGCAAATGTTAGATATGTAGAGCAAAGGCTTATTTTATGCTCTGCGGTTTTCGGAGAAACCCCGAGGTATTGCTACAGCCTTGGCAGCGGCGTTCTAGCCGTTATTGATGTTTCTGTCGTGTTATTGATGTTTGTGTCGTGTTATTGATGTTGTTGTCGTGTTATTGATGTTGGTGTCGTCGTCATGCGGAAAATTGGATAAAAATGTGATATACCCGGTTCTACTGAAGGCATTCACTTGAAGCTTGGCAAACATGTTCGCGGCCATAAGAGCAACCACTTATTATCCTCTATCCAGCACTCCACACCCCCAGCGCATGTACCCGTATGCGGTACTCTTGCTTAACCCTTTGCTGTTTAATCCCTGCTTTTACGTGCCTGTGATTTTATGATTGAGAAAACATTGTGAAAAAAGAAGAAATTGCTTCTGACAAGCAATTTCTTTTTTTCCACACTATTTCCTACCCTACAGAATGGTTATTTTTCAAATCAAATCCACTTCGTTTTCGTCTGCAAAACCTTTGAATTTGGACAGGTCAAAATTTTTTAAAACAGGAAAGTGTTAAGAAACCAAGGGGTGATCACTGGTTGCGATACCCTTTACAGTTAACAACATCGTGGAATTGACAAGACAAATGGTTACAGAAATAGCCGAAATAAAATTGAATGAGTGGGGCATCGAGTTTCGAATGGAGTCCGTGGTATGTATTACAATGTCGCCAATTTCTTCTTATTGGCGGTATTTTGTTACCTCCCTTTAAAAGAACGCACTTTTCTGTTTGTGTGTCTTCACAGACCGAATAGACCATTCGAAGTCATGAAGTCATTTCATGAATGAAATCGATGAATGGATTGAGTTATTTGAATGAGATGTTAATTATGTCTTTGAAAGGTTTCGGAGTATTTTGAGTGATTTGGCTGAGTGTTTTACATGCATTGTATGGAGTACTGAACGTGCGATTTAGAAACGGGTTAGATCGACTTGAGTGTCGATTTTATAGTTAGTTATATCGTGAAATCGACATTTTTCTCATTCAAAACAATTCTAAATCGCTCACTCAGCGCTCCATTTATTTATTCTAAACACTCAATCAAAAATTTCAAGAACGCTCCAAAATCATTAAAAAATAAGCTCATAAACAACAAACAAAATAAACATAATTAGAAAAATCGCGATTCTAATTATTAAATCGATATTTTTAGCGTCTAATTTGTTCTTGGAGAAATATGAATCTTTTTATGGAACTGGTATGCATTTTATTACAGGGGAGTAAATAACATCGCTTATTTTGTTCATCATGAACAAAATTAGCGATATTGAGTTACCTCCCTTTAACTTCAATCACAACTCGCTCCACACACTCATTCAATTTCATTCCAAAATCATCCCAAAACATTCACCTCGTCAATTTCACGGTGTTTTATCTGTACTATGTCTTAAACTGTATCTTTCGGTATTTCAAAATGAATCTCAAATTGTTTTGTGAGAAAAAAAACATAAAAAACTTCTATCAAGTTTGTCAACAAAGTACACAACACAAATAGAGCATATATACAAAAAATCATTATCAAAAATATGTAAATGTTTATCATAATGAGCTCACTTCTAGCTTTTATTCTTAGTAATGGACTAACAATGTGGAGCGAGGAGCGACTAAAAATTACTTTAAGTTGAAGTTACGAGTTTTGTGGTCGCCTATTGACGATATTATGTATAAAACATTTCATCGTTGGGTTGCCGCAATAAATCATATAGCCATCTAATAACCTGAATTTAGAAAGTTTTGGTTAATAATCGACGATATTTAACATAGAACGCAAAAAAGAAAAAAATATTGGGGTTGAAAGGTGGATCATTATCAATTATTTCCACCATTTGCAGATATATTTCATTTCAAACAGAATTGTGAGCACTCCAGGAATCATGCTATCGACTAGCGAACACTTGGAAAAAATGATCATATTATTCATATATAATCGTCCCACACATCATACAGCGATTAGTATAGGTGACCCGTCACGCGAAAAGGGACAATTCGGGAAACCTTTCAAATAAATATTTAATTGGGTCCAGCATAGATCAACGAGATGTCGAATTTCAAATATTATTTTACAGGAAGGTAGATTGATCATAATAGATTCAGAAAATAAGTTAAGTGTGAAAAGTGTGTCAGTCTGTGCAATACGCGCAGTCTGAATAGGATCGACACTTTACGACGCTTTAGCACTTTACGCACTACACAGATGGTCCCTTTTTGCGTGACGGGCCGCATATTATATCAATTACAGCTAAATAAAAATCACGTTTTTGCCTCGAGCTAGCGATATTGCTTGAGTATCTATTTTCAATACATGAAGCTGTGTGATTATCTTGACAAAGGGAGGTGATAGAATACCGACCGTTTTGATTTGGACAAAATGAGCAATATTCCGTTTCTTCCCTTTACTAGAGCTGCTTGAGCAGCTGATGTGCTCCACAGGCCTGAATCTCCTGATATGATATGACGAGAATTCAAGTGAGTGAATGATTTTTTTCAAGTAAATAAGTGTGTTTAAGATTTACATGCTGAAATTTTTCTACAAAGAAAAACTCAAGATCAAAGGAATAGATCCCATATAGAAAATTGACCTCCGACTATTAAATATGTATTTTTCCTCCAATCACAACAATTATGAGCTGTCTGATAAGGATCTAAGAATTATTCCAGAGTAATTTGGTTCATATCCATCAGTTTGGGTCTGAGAAAATGATTTTCATAGATCCAACTTTAAAACATAGAGAGAAATGACTTCCGCCCATAAAAGACATATTTTTCATCCAATCACAGTATTTTTTTGTATATTGATAAAAGGGTCACTCAAGGATGATTACGGTGAAATTTGGTTGATAGACATCTGTTAGTTTTTGAGAAAAGTCATATATAACCATATAAGAAAATTAGCTACGTCTATTAAAGCCTTGTTTTTTCATTGGATCAAAAATCCTTGAACAGCTTTGAAAGAGGGTCACTCAATGATAATTCCTGTAAAGTTTGGTTGAAATTCATAAAGCAATTTCTGAGGAGAATATTTTTAAAGATAAAGTTTACGACCGGACAGACGGACGCACGATGAACACAGCGCTATGACAATAGCCCGAGCTAAAAACCATTTGGAATTGTTCACCATTCTCATTAAATTTAATTCCAAAATAATGCAAAATCCTCATCCACCCTTTTCAATCAATTCAGAATAATCTCACACAATCTGAAAATAAATAAGAAACAAGTTGATTTATATTTAGAGCGGGCGTCCAAAAGTAATAACTAGAAAATGAAAGCCATTTGAGTGTCATTGACAAACAAAAAATAGTATGAAATATATGTTGAATTGACACTTTTCAAAACAAGAAGAATTTTTTTATAAAGACCAGTGGACTTGTGTAGATATTTTTTATGGCTGTAGCACCAACCCGTTGCCGGCCACGTAATTTGACTTATAGTTCAAGAAAACGACACTTAGCCGATTTTAAAGCATCATTGAAGAGAAAAATGGAAATATAGTTAATAAAACTTTGATAAAATATATATTCAAATAATCTATGTTAAACAACGTTTTTGTATTGTTTGAGTAAAACTTTTTATCTGTGAAAGCCACGATCAAATAATCTATACGAAACACATTTGATATGGGTCCCTCCTTCAGACGCCAATATCATTATTTTTAATTATTATCATTATTATTATTATTATTATTATTATTATTATTACTCTCAAGTGCAACTCTTCGCGTAACGAAATTCTAGTATCTACCTTTAGTAATAAACAAAACTAAGCCTTCACATTCAATTAATTTATTTTCAAAATATTTCGAAAACCATTCGCCATGTAGATTTTTGGATTTTACTGACGGTAATACTTACATAGTTTATATAATAAGATAGACGAAAACACAAAGTACACTCAGCAGCTTGATCGATGTTTCTAGTCCACTGACACCACTTACTGGAAATATGAAAAGAATGAATGAATTAATTAGCCAGTGCGTTACATTTCCAAAAATTTGACACCTGCGTGAGGTGCAAATATATAGCAGCCCAGACAGTTACATAGTGTAATTTCAATATTGCCTGGCTTTCTTAAGGTACTTTGAGACTCTATCTTTCGATAAAAAGCTAAGTGAAGACTTTGGTCAGACTGTGCGGATGCACAGACTGACCAGTGTCTTTTCTTTGGGCACATTGGATATTGGCGGAAATGTCAAGCACAAATTCATATACAATACTGTCAGACGCGTATTAAGGTATCCTAGCCCTGCATTCAGGATGACAAAACGATGCAAAATATGTGCCAATTATACCCTGCAAAAATTGGCAAACAGCTTGAAGCGTTTTGTCATTATGAAGGCATGGCTGGTTTTGGCAGGAGGTATTGACAATGAACAGCCTGCACATATGGGCAGTCTGATCTGAGTCTGTACCGATTGTTTTGCTTTGTTTTTTTATTATTGTTGTTCTTGTTTTAAATAAACTATTTTAAAAAAAAACAATACCGATTACAATTAGTGTAACTGTATGCATTTTGACTTTAATTCAATTTTGCAGAGGTTAAAACTTAGTATTACAAAGAAACAGTCTAAAGATATGAATTGTGACCAGACAGTCGCCACGATGAGAAAGCTACTTCCTTTTATGAGGAATCAAGGGAGTTGCCAAAGTTGACAATTTCAGCAATCATTTCCTATTTCGTCAGTGTTTTCGTTTTCTAAAGGCGATATCATAATTTAGATGTTTCTTGTATATGTTGCTGTTTTAGCTTTGCTGTTTTAGGAGAAAATATGAGATATTGCTATAGCCTTGGTGTCGTCGTTGTGTCGTCTTTGTCAACGTCAAATCAATCATTGCTATATAGAATTCAGTTTAGGACAAAAAAAATTTATAAAATATTTTTTTCTTTTGATAATCTAGTGAAAACACCATTTAAATTTTCAAAAAAGGGAATATTGAGAATTTTGGGTCTTTTTGGAACAGTTATCCATTTCTGAACTTAAAGTATTTTTAAAAGTCCTAAATATATATTTATATTTTGTCCTAAACTGTATTCTATATGACATTGTTTGTTTTGAACTTGACGTTGTGACGTTGTTACGTTGGTGACCTCGTTTCATTAAATTATGAACGTCGCCCTGGTGAGCTTCAGCGAAACCGGTTGGTGCGTTTTGAGAATTAATTTCTTGTGTCTTATTTTGTTTTATTTATATAATTATTCTTCTGGTTTACTTAGACTGATTGATTGTTTGAATGGAGTTTTACGTCGCTTCCAACATTTTTTTCAGTTATATCGCGGCGGCTGGAGAACCTATCAATAAATTCCTGGTATTTCTTTCACAAGTATAACTATTACATCATTTCCTAGCCTCCAGCTGCTATCTCACATAGGTCTACGATTATCAACCCATTGGTGATATGCAAATAGTCAGAAAGGATGAGTGCCGTCGTCGTGGATTGGATCGAACCTAGGACCTCTAGATTGACAGTCCGAACAAAAAACAAACAAACTGAAACAGCTTTAATTGATTTGGGTGTTAGATTTTTTTTTTATTTTTCTCCCCATATTATATAAAACCAAAAAGAACACTGCAAATCAATTTTCATAACGTGCCAAGCGGTTTCGCTACTGTTCATCAAGACGACGTTAAATAATCTAATGAACGTCACATCGTAACAACGTTAACTTCAGCAGCGAAACCGGTTCGCACGTTATGAAAATTAATTTCTAATGTCGTTTTTATCGTTAATTGGACGAAATTATCGACTATTTAAAACCTCTTTTGTAAATCAATAAACTCGTTTTTCATAGAAAAAATACAAAACTTTTTCTTAGATTTGCAAAATGTGTTTATTTTCAGGCGATTAAGAATGGTCAAAGGGCATTGGCACTAAAAACAACATATTTCAATAACTTTGTAATTATTTTTTCAAAGCAGTAAGATCAGTAAAGAATACAGTCTATAAATTTTCATCTATAAATTTCAAAATCGTTCATTTCCGTGAATAATCTTTCATTTTTGCTTGTATTGATATGACCTTTCCAGCTGTCAAAAACCTTTACTTTAATCTTTGATTGAATAAGACAAACATGCGGATGTACATGCATTAATAGTTGGCTAAAAATTGAAGAATAATTTTTTAGGCGTGGTAGTTGCTTTATCTTTCAGAATGAATTTCGCTAAATTTCAGGAATATCGGCCTTTCTTTCCATGCATTACCAGATTGAATCTTATTATTCTACAGGCATCAACATGTTGCGATCGTTACTTCCGATTGATTTTACAAAAAATTTCAAAAAATCACATTTTCCCAATTTGGGAAAGAGCAGTTAATTAAATTTCATTTCAAAATCAATCCGTTTGTCAATTTCCCAATGTTCCTAACTGTAACTTGTTTATATGCCAATCACTATCTAAATTTTCAACTTACCAAATCGGACACATTTCTTGGTCGTTGTTCCGTCTAGACAAGTCGTACAAAGTTTGCTGGAACATTCGTTACTCGCCGTACATGTTTGACCGTCAGCCTTGAGTGTCACTGATGACTATTTGACTATTTCCAATTGACTATTTCTGTGGAAAAAAACCACAAATGGGTTAAAATACTAAAAGCCAACCTTTGGGGTTCTTGTCCCCGATCAATAAAATTTGCTTTGAAATTCATACTATTCGACAGCTAACAGTTTGTTTGTTTGAATGGGTTTAACGCCGCTTTCAACAATCTCGCAGTTATATCGCGCGACCGGAGCACTTAACAATGGATTCCTGGTATTTCTTTCACCTGTACTACCATTACATCCTTTCCTAGCCTCCGACTTCTATTTCAATTAGGTTTACGATTATCTACCCATTGGTGAGAGACAAACGTCGGAAAGGATATTTGCCGCCACCGGGGATCGAAACCACGAATTCCAGATTGAAAGTCTAATGCTTAACCAACTGCGCTTCGGTGGCGGCTCAATCTGTTCAGTATGTAAAGCGCTTGCCAACAATCCTCGAGATCTGTTATGCCTACAGGAAACACTAATTGAATAGATTTTTGCTTCAATCAAAAAAGATGTTTCTTTGCATTTGAAACAGTCTGGTAAAAATTTTCCGACGATGGTTAAGTAGAAGGTAGCCATTGTAGGCTGAGATCACACTTCACCGGTGAAAGGCTGTTCTTGGTCTACACTGCCTGAAAAAGCTTTATGTACTATAGGTACAGTTAAAACATCGTGAAATTGACTCTCATTCCGATCAAAATGCTTCTAAATCATTTACTCAGCGCCCCATTCATTCCAAACTCTCACTCAAATCGATCATAAACGCCCCCAAAAATATGAGGAAACATATCGAAATCGTTCAAAGGATCAATATTTCATTCAAATCGATCAAATTTTTCTACAATTTTATTGGCTGGCGTTGATTTAAACATATTTATTTGGTTTCCCGAAGACACACAAATAGAAAAGGACGTATATTCAATTAAAGGGAGGTAACAAATATCTCCGCAATAGTTCCGCAACATTCCGGAACTCATGAACTTTCACAATGTTGACCGAGGTTTCCTAATAAAAATCATTAGGAAACATCGGTTAGCACTGATAAAGTTCATTACTTCAATAACATTACGGAACTTTCACGGGTCGCCAACATTAAAGAGTTGCTTATTTCAAATGTCTTTATTTATCAAAATATTCTTTTTATAACAATCGCTCGCGGGTTAGAGTATGGAGATCTTACCTAGGCACACATATTGTGCATGTTGCCCGGGTAGGATGTATTGAGCTACCTCTGCCGTAGACGGACACCTGCACACCTCCGATTGGCATGTCTCTGCCTGTCTAGAAGCGTCGAACAGCACCAGAGTCTCACCGTCTATGGTACACCCCACAGCTGATGTACACGCCTGTCCGTAATACGCTGTAACAACAGTTCAAATGACTTATCGAAATTTCGTTTGTTTATTTGTTTGTTTGTTTTATGGGTTTTAACGCAACTTCCTAAATCATTGCAGTTTTTTTTTCGTATGTGATAATACAATGGCACGTTAAATGGATGTCACATTTGGCATGAATGCGTAGTGGACAACACCCTTAGTTTCCGGAAATGCATACATGCTTGAAAATTCTAAAAACTGAGTCAAATTTTAGCCAGAATCATTTAAAATTATTTTAACGTTATCCCCGTCCATGTATGGGTTGCTCTCGTGATGGAAAAAATCACAAGTTGAATCAAATGCCTGCAATAATAAAGGAAAATAACAAAATATCTCTTATTCTTACAAGGTGAACTAGATTAGCGGGTTATGTTCCCTGTTCTGTATTGACAATCTAAACGCTGTGCTAAAGATGGATTTTCGTGTCTTCAAGTGATAATCAGACGCTGCAAATTCCACACTAGACATAAATAATACGGACTTATTGTTTTGCAAGAAAAAATATCTAGCGAGGCTGAGGGAATTGATAATTGTCGAGGCTCTGTCGAGGCAATTATCTATTCCCACATCCACGTTAGATATTTTTTCATACAATACACTAAGTGCGTATTATAGCTATCTTATAACCTCTATTTGCCTTGTTTTCGTCGATTTTTCTAACAGAAATATAAGTTTCGAAAAATAACCTCATTGTGTCATTGTCCTAAAGATATCCATGTGATATAATAATAAACATCATATGGGGTGTTATCACAAGGATATTAATAAGGCTTTAAGATAAAATAGGATCATACAGTGTTTAGTTCAATTTCATTGAGGTGTTAGATCGTATTCATCGAATGCCATTCGCTAACTGTGGTTCATTTTTATCTTTCCTCTTCCCTTCTCCTTCCCTTTATAATAATCTATAAATAGCATATCTTCTTCCATCTCCTCCTTTTATACAACTGCAACTACAACTACAACTATTTTATTCATAATATAGGCCTCCGGCCCAAAATACATACACCATAACAAATTACAAATATTGGTCCCTTTATACAGTTCTGACGTCATTATAAAGTACATGGTATGTGTAGATACATAATTTTCTGATGGTGTTATAATCTGTAGAGCTATTAAGATTATAGAAATCATGTACTATTACATTATTTGTTGATCTGGTAAGACCTCAGTATTTTTTACATATTTTCAAATTGTCGTATCGATAAAATAGATTTTTTGGCTTGATTACAGAGTTTTTCATGGGTTGAAGACCATGACAGATTTGAAGTGAAATGTACACCCATGTATTTATAAACAGGTACTACTTTTATAAGTTGGTTACGGAAAACCCAATGCTCATAGCTTCTCAAAAGACCTGAAAACGATAATTTCAGTTGTTTTTTTCTAAATTGACCTCCATTCCTGTATTTTGACAGAAAATATCTTTAACATTTAACTCTTGTTGTAATTTAAGGGTAGTTTCTGCACAGTTTGCAATGTCGTCAGCAAACGTTAAACATAAAATATCGGGAATATCATTTGAAATAAAAATACATTTACCAGATCCACAAGACTGTCACAACAAGGTAGACAACTCGTTAATGAAAATTATAAAAATTATTGAACTCGTTGTATCCCCTTGTTTTGTACCCACGTTACTCATTGTTAAATGTTAATTTCTTTATTCACTTAAATTTGTATATTGTAAATGCTTATAACTTTTGATCTCCAAAGATGGTGGAAATAAAGAATATATATACATATATTTATATACCTGTTATAGTCCGTTTGACGTCTATATGGACAAACCTTTCATCAATTACATAAAATTGCGTTTGAATGAAATATTTGTATGTAGAAAAATCTTAATTTCAGCCAAATACCATTCCAAAAGTTATTTTTGAAAATGAAATGATTTCATGATTTTGCCTATCTGGTAATATTTTCACATTTTCCGCTCTTAAACACGGGTGATGTAGACTGTTTAGTAGTATGAAAATGTAAATATATAGCAAAAACACGTGGCTTTATACTTATTTAAACATTTGACAGAAGAAATGTCTATTACTCCTTATTTGGGCGTGCTATAACCGTTATAAATCATACATTTTGAAAGGGCCCCTATGCAAAAGGTAGCTATTTTTAGATAAACAAGTTGCTGTTCCGTTCAATATAGTCGCAAGAAGGTATGAGAGTGAACATGTAGACGGACGGACAAAATCGTTATATACAATTAAAAATTCAGAAAAACGAAACCCTGCATGGTATTAGATAGAAAAGGTGATATGACAAGAAAACAATACGATTCATTTACTCGCTTCTGAGGATTTTCAGCGAAATAGTGGTCCATATAGAAGTTAAACGGACTAAGCCTATTCTATGAGATCCTCTACGGGCAGTCGCCACCTAAATCCGTTACTTATTGTGGGTTATTACCCGCTTTCACAATCAACGCCCAGATTTTTACGATTTCGGAGGCGTTTGAATGACAGTTATACCCGTCATAGTTCTTATGGCTTCTTATTGTGGATTTAAGCTATGTTTATTGAAGTAATAAAACTCGTAGACTCCGAAATTTTCAAGCATCTATTTTACTAATGTTTATAAATGATTATAATAATATATCATAAGAAAACGTAATTGACACGTTTTCAAATAGAAAATAAATCAGCAACATTTTTTAAAAGAAAACTAACCTAGATGACCTCTTTCGCTTACCTGTGTAGAAATTTTGCGCGGAAAAGATGGGATGATGTATACATGTATTCTGTCTAAAGATGTTCAAATTAGTATAGTTAGGAGCATCGGGACATTGTCAACTTGAATGATTTTGGAGTGATTTTTTTTAAAATCAAATTGAGCGTGTGGGGCGAGTTTTGAACGATTCTTATTACAAGCATAATCGCCTTATTGGAAGAAAGTAGCGATTATTTGTTACCTCCCTTTCATAAAACTTACCCTCTTTTTTTAATTTTGTGTATAAGCGGACAAATCAAACACTTAACAATCAACACCAGCAAAATAAAAAGATGCAATTAATTTATCAATTCGATTGAAATGTTGATTCAATCGAATTGATGAATTAATTGCATCTTTTTATTTTGCTGGTGTTTGATTTGTCCGCTTATACACAAAATTAAAAAAAAGAAGTTTTATGAAAGGGAGGTAACAAATAATCGCTACTTTCATCCAAGGAGGCGATTATGCTTTACTTGTAATAAGAATCGTTTTTGGAGTGTTTTTGGGTGATTGGAGCAAATGTTTAGAATTAATGATAGGAGCTCTCAGTCATATATTTTGAATGATTTTTATCTAGACCAGTGTCAATTTTATGACGTGATTAAGTGTGTGTGTGAGATCTAAAAAGTCGGAGCATAGACCTTGATATAGTACATGTATTATCATAACTTATAAGAAGCAATTCATACTAAAGCTGCCATGCTTTGCTGTGATATAACATCATATAATTGATTCAGTTTGGTCGTTTGTGTGTATATGTGTTTTGTATTTGATTTCTTGCTCCTTGTTTGTTTGTTTGTTTGTTTGTTTGTTTGTTGGGAGTACCTGAGTACTATTATTCTTTGCGTTTAAACTCAGTCTAAAAGATTTTCACTCGAGAATAAAACCATCTATACGGTACTCACGCTGATTACACAGCCCATCCTTCGGGATATATCCAGTCAGGCATTGACAAGTGTTGGAGCACGTCATACCCGGATTGCCTGAAATATTAATGGAAATATCCTTCATACATCAATGAACATATTTTTATTTCCAATGTCTACTGCATCGAAAGAGCATTTATCATTCAATAAAGTCTGTTTTGGCCTGATATCACCTTTCTATTAGTGCACGTGTTAACGGATGATTTACTTTGAAGAAATAATTTGGATATTCTTGAATTGAATCAGAACGGCGTTCACCTGAATTTCTTTGATTTTAAGCTTTAAAAATTCACTGTTATCTAGTCTTAGGTATGAAAAAACTACCATTACTGGACAAAAACTAGTCATGATGATTTCCCCCAACCTTGACAAGATTAGTCGTCGATATAATATCGTCTTCCGAAATTCCGAAAGACGTCGGCGACTAGTCGGCAGGTTTTAACTTGATAATACAACTCATGGACGCTTTATGGACGCGTCACAAATCTCATAAAAATCACTTTTGTATCAATCGATGCATCGATCAATCACGAACTAGTCGGCGACAAGTCGGTTTTATCACTCATTCCACAAAAAGACGTAGGCGAAGCATCGCCACACGTCGGAGCGTTCATGTGACACTAGCTACTCACGACGTTGACATAAACCTTCCCTTGTAACTAACATACCTTCATTATAACACTCGGACGCTGTACTACAGTTCTCACCGTACGCTTTCATGGACGGTGACAGACACGTCATAACCGAGCTACGGTACGTGTAGGTTGACGTCGCGCATGCGCATGCGTTGTTGTCACACGCCAGACCTGTGTCGCAGTCAGCATTGGCAGAACACGTTTGTCCGTGCTTCTTCTTTTCTGGTACTGAAAATTATTATTAGTTTCTAAGATTAAAGAACGGGTATCGACCTTTTTTTTAATTACCTAAGATTATGAAAAAATCGGTCAAAAGCAAGCTTTAATTTCAAATGATTGAAAATTTGCAAATTTTCTAAATTTAGAATAATGAATTTACCTTCCGAAGAAAGAACTTTTTGAAATGCGACCTCTTGTTGCTCTTCATGCCTTCTAGGACAAATCCGTTTACCAAATATCTTTTAACGGAATTCCTACATGGTCCTTTTTTGGGTGACGTGTCACATTTGTGCATCTTAACGGGCCAATCGGATGCATCCATTCCAAGCAGCAAATAGCTGGACAAGCTGAAGTTACTAGGATTTGGTAACCCTACGATGAGATGTGTTCACCTTCGCTTAGCGCGTTAATCCTTTAGCTTTTAAAATAGTTATTTACACGCGTTCACGGCAATGGTCGGGTAACTTTCGAAAGAACTAAAACTCTTGAAAAGTAAACTGGCCATATTACGTCACGGCTAGGCCACGCCCTGCCAGTTGAATAATATCGCAGAATACTTTTTGGATAGCCATACCGCATGAGTCTCCAGTGTAGCCCGTATTACATGTACAAAATCCCGTACCACCACACGAGGCCGCCGTAAAAGGAATAGAACAGGACGAATAAGTGTTTGTCACAGTACAGTCTGCATCCGTCGAGCATTGGCCACCCGTACCCACTGAAACGGGAAATAATTGATAGTGGTAATAGATGAGAGATGAAGGGATTATTTGTTGATTTGGAGCGAAGCGGATTCGAACGTGACTGTGATTAGGGTTTTATATACATGCATGAAATTAACAAATAACCTCTTTACATCGTAAACATTCATTTAATGAAGAGAATGTCAATAATGAATCAGATTTCTTGTGGTACAACTTTAAGCAAAAGCTTGCAAAATAGACCAACACTAAAAATTGATTAGATTTAGTAAACTAAATTTTGATCCGATCAGATTGAACGAGTTTTGATGCGCACAAGTAAATCAAATTCTGTGTGTGTCATTTCCAACATGTTCCTGACTACGTGATAGAGACGTTTTGGGCTATCTTCGAGAGCCACATAGTACAAATAAAATGTTTTCAAGGCCCGAGATTAAAAATCTTTTACCGTGCACAACTGAGAATTTACCTCACTTTTAGAACTCATATAAATGTGTTAACATAAAAAATAATATTAATAAATCGTTATTTGTAACAACTTATTAATATTATCTTTTATATTCATACAGCTATATTACTATCACAACAGAATTACAACAGAATTACTACTTTGGTCTCAAGTTTAAATTTTAGGAAATTTCGAATTGGGAATGAGAAAAGCTTAATAACCTTGGACACTGATTCTGAGCATAGACAATACGTTCCAGACTACACAAATATATTTAGAGCGTTGCGAATACTCTGATGCGCAGTCTGGTCTGAGTCATAACGTTGAACACATGGTAAATTGTTGTAAAATACATGCATGGGCTCAAATAATACTCACCTGCCACCACTGTCGTTGCCATGGTAACCAGAAACACAATTACGAACTCCTCCATATTTGGGAACATCCTGTAAATGATTGAAGAACAGTCATGGAAAGGAGACACAAAAATGTGGAATGACTCGAACGAGCATGTTAGAGAAAGGAAAGCAAATTTGAAAAGAATAAATTCTATTCTGAGAAACTAAACTTTGATAAGTGTTTCAAGTTTCAAGTTTTATTTGATTATTCCAAAAGGCCATAAGCCCCATGTGGCATACAAATACATAATAAAGCAACAGTGAACATGGATTTTATTAAAATGCAACATATGAAAAGCGTTACAATTACTTTTGACAGAGCCGATTATTATGTTAAATCAAAAATCAGTTTCAAATAAATTGCAAGTATTCGTGACTCTTCGACCAATCTGGCTGAAACTTTTCATTCTTTGAGTACAAAGCAAACAAAGTAGGCCCATACCCGATCGATCGCCTGTGCGGAAATATCTTGGTCTATATTGACTGCCAAAGGCATGTATATGTAGTGAACAGTATGATAGAGGTAATAGTGTTTCTTCAAAGAAAAGCGTTTAGACTACAACTTTGACATAAGGTGAAGTGCACATCTATTGAAGTGCATACACACTCTGTATATGCACATACAATAGCCATGCACCACCCAAAATTAATAAAATATTTTAAGAAATATGATTTTAAATACTCCCTTTATTTTGTCTCCCTTGTACGAAACGAAAATACAAGAAATAAGACAAAGGGGTTGCATTAACGATATATGTTTGAGTATAGTATTGATGCGGAATACTATTAATAATTGTTGAGAATTGGATATTGAGAAGAAATTAAAAAGAAATATTCGAACGTATTTATACACCAAGTATGATATTTTAGCCCACTTATTACCAATGCACATGACAATATTTTGAATTAGGGTGAACATATCTATATCCTAAAAGATTGAAAATGTAATTATTTGAGAATAAAAGTGTATCTCTAATTTGAAAAGCCTTGGTAATGAATAAACTGGGGTTAATAAGAAGTTTTTATTGTCGGACGTCAGCAGAGTAAGCTTATGCATATTTGGTCTTTCTCTGTAATGCCGGTTTAAATACAGTTTTCTAATATTTGAGTAAAGTCGGCATTCCATTATAAGATGAAATTCGTCCTCTGAAACGTTACAATTTAAAAAAATTGCGCCCATCTATAGGTAAAGATAAATGTTTAGACCACTTCCGGTTTCGATTGCTAGCCTTTGAGATGATACACGTAGCCGGGAAATAACTTCACGGAATTTGCTAACGTGAACAATATCTAAAGAAGGCTGGAAACGAAAGTTGCAAAAAGAACGGTAAAATAGAGCTCTACTTGAATCTACTTGAATCGCTGATTCGGCTATTCCAATCCTGAATAAACTGGCCTTTAAATTTTTGCTTAACAACTATAAAAAATGCCTTTACATCTGCAACCCCCTGTGTATGCCATGCTTCACCAAAATCCTACAGTAAATTGGGAATTTCTCAATAGAGAGCACCAGTTAATTCCGTTACGCTCAAAGTCAGATTTTAAAAGAAAATAAATTTGTTAAATATACCTTGGTTCACTAGATTGAACGACCTTTAACCAATTTCTTATTATATTTAGGATCCTGAGCTTTTGAATCTATTTAATTCTCCATAAACAAAATCATTTTGCGTAGATTTTTTTAAAATTGAGTTGTTTTTTTTTTAAACAAAATTTTGTATGGATGCGCTCTACGGCCAAACCACTGTAAAAACCCCACACCTCGCTGCCATAGTTCAAAATTGGCGTTATAAGTTTATCAAAAAAGATCAAGTCTATGACTTACGCCAAGGGACGCATTATTATGTAGATATTTTTTCATGCTGTGAAATGCCTTTAAAGCTTGACTAGACGATGTTTTTGTGCTTCTGAGAACAAACCCTCAGATGTGAAAATAAGTCCAAGGTACTTAAATTTATTCAAAATTTCTAGAGTTTGTCCATTATAAAGAAACGTCAAATAATCTGATAAAATTCCCCCTTTTCTGAAAACGACTACCTTTGTTTTTGAAGTGTTTATTTTAAGTTTCCACCGCTCGCAGTACTCTTGCAATACGTTTAGACTTAATTGTAGTTCTTCTGCAGAATTGGCGAAAACAACAATATCATCTGCATACAGTATCAAAAATAACTTTAAGGAACAAACATCAATGGCTTCAATTCCATTTTTTATAAAAGTATCTTCAATATCATTTTAAGGCATTGCAAATAAAAAGGGAGATAGACATCCACCCTGTCTAACACCTAGCCCACATTCAAAGGTATCACCTATAATTATTTTGATGTTTAACTTTTGACATCACAGATTAGTACATAGGCCTCGATATATTTAGTACCTTGCCACGGTTTTATTGATTTATACCATAGGTTATCTCTTGTCACATAGACAAATGCTTTACTAAAATCGATAAAAGCACAGATTTTTTTCTCCTCGATTGCCCATGTTATACCAAAACTTTATCTGTTGTACTCCTTTTTGCCCTTAACCCCGCCTGTGCTTCAATGTTAACATTATAATTTTCTGTCCAAGTGTTTAACCTATTATTAATATACCGAATAAATAGTTTTCCAAATGTACTTAACAATGTGATACCTCTGTAGTTTTTGGCATCATTAGTAAGGCCCTTTTTTGTGTAGCGGTAAGACATAACTTTCAGACCAACATTCTGGAAAATACCCGACTTCAAATATTTTATTGAAAATATTCACTATATAAGGCTGTAAAATATCTTTACCATGGATAAAGAATTCATTGCTTAAATGGTCTGAGCCACCACATTTTGAAGATTTTAACTGGTTTATTGCTCTGTTAACCTCATTCTGTGAGAATGGAGCATTAAGTTCATCAAACATGATATCAAACTCATAATTTTCATTAGTATTTCGGGGTTTAAATCTGTGCATCTTCTACCCGAGACTTGGAAAATCGTGAATTTGTACAAATTTTTTTTTCTATTGAAATATTTATATCGCCACTAGGGGGCATTACGTTTATGGCAAAACTTTTGTACGCTTAACGAAAAAAATATATTTAAAAATAGTTTTCGTTAATTCTTTCATGGATGCTTATAAAAATCACCAATCCACAGAAGATATTTTTGAAACAATGGTTACAATATATATGTTCTGCACAAAGTAAGAATCGGTACAATTCCGGAATTGTCCTACGCAAAATAAGGTAAAATATAGTCTAAAATAATTACTCGTACAATTTTATAAGTAAAATAAGCGTACTTATTTTGTTTTTTAAGCAATGCTTAAATAGCATTTCACATGCTTAAAACAGATATTACTAGAAGTTAACTTTTTTCTCAATTGTTCTTTTTCGGGTGTTATTGACTAGTTTTAGCTCATTAACAATAACGCTTGACCGCTGCAAACTGATAGCAAAAGAATGATTATTTCTTCAAATATACAGAACAAAATTGAACGTTTCATATGAGCAAAATGAATATAAGATCTTGTGAGTTATAAAATAGCAAAGACAAAAAAACATACAAGTATTATTATATACTATTTCGCCAATACTAAAAATGTCAACAAGTCTACGTCTACAATGAAACTATTACAAATATTCTTACTCTGTACGGATTCCTACTTTGCGCAGAACATAAATACAACAGGAAATACAGTATGATTTGATTATTATATGCTAGCTTCGTATGTAGGCTAATTATTTTATCAATGATGAATTAGAAATCATTTTTGCTTTTAAATAAACTGATTTTTTTTCATTTTAAATTAGTAACTTTTGTTAAGTCTATTAACTGCAAACGTCTTTTGAAAGAAGGTATCATTTAAACCAATCGGTAAATTAGTTCAATAAATTCACAATACTAATCATATACTAACTTGTTGTCTTTCCTTCGAATACTTTCTAGGAACACTTCGACCTAGACTGGTATTCAAAGTTGATGCTAAGACAATCACCTTGACAACTCACGCATCCATTATTAACTATCGTCACGCACTGTTTATTGAATAACGACCCTTTCTCAATCACGCTCGGTTTCCTCGGATACCCCGGGTTCTTTCAATTTGTTACACTATATCGACATAATGTAGAAAATATGGAGACCCGGGATGTAAGTTGCAACTGTCCGTCCTTCAGAATAACAGAGTGCTCGAAATAGCTTCAGAAAATTTTCAGCGTTATGCCTTACAAGGTTACAAATGTGTGTTTCAAGAGGACTCGGTTTTTTGAGCGTATGACCGTTATGCTTAATTATTCAACGCAGGCGCTATAAGCTTGATGTCACCTGATTGCTGTCTTTGAGACAAGGAAAAAAGTGTTTGCAGTGTTTGTAGAATTATTAATAAATGCTTGCTATTTGCACTATACAAAGTTTAAAGGTTATATACTTTATGCCTTTGGATAATTAGACGAATAAGAATTTCCACTGACCGATTCAAATACTAACCGAAAAGAGACTACTGAAGATAAGTCAAAAAAGGACACCTGTCCTAGTGTCGACCCTAATCAGAAAATATGATCCTAAAATTTGCAAGGTGGTGGGTCTTGTTTGAGTTCTACAGGCGGGGCCAGCGATTTCCTAATTGCTCAAGATGATTTCAGTTATATCTGGTTCGCATGACAAACAGGGAAAACATATTGCAAATCGATGGCTCAGTGTAAAACAGTTGTAGCTGATTATACATTTATAGGCAGTTACAACTCTTTTGCACGAAGCGATCGTTTTGTGTTTGTGTCGGTATCTATTGACAACCAGTCGGATGATAATGATAATGATTACATAATCATCACGTCCCGTGAGAAGTTACTGATTACCTGATATCCAATAGCATCTATGATAACCAGAAACACACTAGCGGAGTTGTAAGTATAGAATGCAAGATTAGACTGCATCCGAAAGATGGTATCGCACGCGAACGTCCATGCAATGGCGCCTCGCTGATTGTATACTGAATGAAGTGCAACGATCTTTACATGTCGTTACATCTTTCGCAAGGCTTTTGCATCTTGAACGCATGGCTGGTTTCAGTAAAGAGAAGAACAGTATCGGACGAATATTCGATTTTTTCTCAACACATTTAAAATGGGATGGTAATAGATACTTATCTCCGTGAAATTCAATTTCCTCTTTTCTATCGTTGTTTGCTCTAATTTATTTAAGTTTGATTGTGACAAAAGCTTAAACTTAAGAAAACCCTCCCATTCGGATCATCATTCGGCCAATCTCATGATCAAACTCGGGTGTACATAGACGGACTATTTTTAAAAAAATACGGGAAAACGTTGGTAAAATCGATGGCGTCAGTTAAAATGGCGTTAGCCCTCGGAACTTTGAGTGAAAACATTCGACGTCGCCAACGCTACTCGTTTAAGTCACTGATGCGAAATAATTGCTTTAGATTCTTGAAAAACGGGTGTTAAATCTTGATTTTTGAGAAAAAATTGTCATTTTCAAAAATTAAGATTTTTCAGCCGTTATTCACCGTAAAAGATATAAATATAAAGATAGCGCCGATTGTTTCCGCGTTAGTTTTTCTTAAACCGTTTCCGCCTAACAAAATACACCATTTTGTTACATACTCATCTGCCATTCGAAACATCGCTCGGACTTTTCCGTAAACTGAAAAGTACCTCCGACGTAAGTAAAAATTACTACACTTACTATCTTTATATAAATTTGCTTGAAAGAAAGCAAATTCGTTAAATGATTTCAGACCATCTGTGTTTATCATTTTGACATATTATGATTTGAAAGCGAAATGCAGAAAAACACTGCGTTTTGTTTTCAAATCATAATATGCCCAAATTTTACCTTACGTAGATTTTGCTTTTCGCAGCGTCATCCTCAGTTGTGTTTGTGACGTCATGTAAACCAACGTGCGAAATGACGCGCTTTCATGGCAGCGCCCGTATTATTCCAGAGGTCTATTTCGTAGAATCGCCGAGGGTTCCCGATTGACTCATCCGCCTTACAAACATCCGAGGTCAATCGGGAACCCGCGGCTATTCTACGGAATAGACCTCGGGAATAATACGGGCTCAGCCATGAAAGCTCATCATTTCGCACGTGGGTTTATATGACGTCACAAACAATAACGATTCCACAAAGGATGACGTTGCATAAAACAAAATCAACGAAAGAATTAAAATAGGCATATCATAATTTCATAACAAAACGCCGTTTCTAAATGCGTTTTGTCATCAAATTATAATATTCCAAAAACATGTCCAAAGACGACCGGAAAGAATTAACAAAATGTGATTTTCTTCATGCGTATTAACCGAAGTTTCACCGTGAGCCGAATAACCTTAAAAAATGACCCAAAATTACTACACTTACGTCCGAGGTACTTTTCAATTTACTTCAATTTACGGAAAAGTCCGAGCGATGTTCCGAGGTCTGTTGCAGTTTACGGAAATGGCCGAGTGATGTTCCGAATGGGGACCCTCCCTTAATACAGATGTTTTCACGTCCATGAGAGGGAAAGAAGCATAAACATACCCGGACGACATTTGTTCCATAACCACGGACTTTCAGATCATGATACAAGCGCGTTTATTACTATATTCAAGGCCAACGGTGCCTGATTTCACTCTCACTATGATTTAAAGGAGTTCGCTCGGATTTTTCAACTTTTAAACATTTCTTTAAACCTGATTTTGAGAAAGATCTAAATGTTTATTTCGATGTTTTGAAAAGAATGAATGGGGTCACCGTACTTGTTCTTTTCTCAGACCTTTTTGAAAATAGGTACCAAAAATATTGAGTGTCTAACAGTTTTTCCTCTTGGATTTCTCTGAAAATTACCCCTTTCATTTGGAGTTATTATCATAAGAAAAAGTTAAGTTCCGACGGCCGTTGTTTTACGTTTTGGTTAAAATAGATACTCTTATCGTAAAATTACACAGAAAAATGGAAGTTAAATGAAGCTAAAGGAAAATATGGATCTTATTTCGGCTATTTAATAGTATTTTACATAAAAGGTGCAAGCTACCATTTCAAGTTCCAAGGAAAAACATTTATAGTTGTACTATTAATCCTTTTCTTACTATCTTTATATAAATTTGTGACTAAGCGGAGATCATACTGGCATGATAAAAATGGGGGCCACAGTCTGAAAGCCACATAAAACTACAAAACAAACATATATCACGAAGATCTCAAAAGCTCCACATATCTTGCCTCATCTATTATTCAAATGCATGTTTAACAAGACCTTCGCCATCTCTCTATATCATGCATCACTACGCACAACCAGTCAACATGTCCATATCCTTAATCACTGCGCTTTAATAATTAAAACTGCAAATCAATTAAAATGCTGATCAATTTTAAATGATGATGACCTCACGCCAAATTGTGATAGAAACTTAATTGTGTTCAGAATAAGAAAACATTAACCAATGTTTAACAATATTATTTACAGAGGAGTCGAATTCCAATGTCCGACTTATCCGGCATGGGCTTTTTATTTGTGGACAAGTTAATTTTAGACCACTTGTCTTTTAACAACTAATTACCAGGAAAATCTTCTATGGATACTTTTAATTTTCAAAGAGATGTTTGCTGTATTCAGAATATCACGGTATATGACTTTTTCTAACGATTTTAATTTTGAAGGTAGTTGTTGATCTGGGGCCTCTTTCAAGAAAAATATCGTACGATTTATCTTATAATTATCGTACGATTATATTTAAGACGGTCGTAAACGGCTTTCACAAAAATATCGTTAAAAATCGCAGACTATACGACCTCATAAGATTATCGTAAAGTTGATCTTTCACATCTGCACGTGCCGATCATATGATATAGCCTTCCGCGTTAGCGGGTAAAGTGTCCGCTTTTTACAAGACCAAAAAGGGTAAATCTGCAAACTGACCGTAGAAAAGCCATTTACTTGTATATTTATTCATATTTAACGAGGTTTTTTTTAAAACTAAATTCGTCGAACTTCACATTTCTCATCGATATCTAAATATCTATGTCAAGATAATTATGCAAGTGCTCATAATTGCAAAGTTAATTTAGCTTACACTGACTATTCCCTTGTCAATGAAAGTATACCGACTGTCGCGCCGAATGTGGAGCAATCAAACATTGGACAACGTGGTAAAAATGCACATATTCTAGTTAAAGATCATCTGTACCAAGTTTTCGGCGTATGACTTTATTTTCATTATATTTTATTATCATTGTTGTTTGTTTGGTTGGTTGTTTTCTGGTCACATTGAAGTTTTTGCATGTATAAGAATACAAAATTGTTAAGGTAAGATGAAAAATGGCTCATCCATTTTTCTTATATGTATTTGTTATGTTAGTCTTCAAATCTGAAAACTGCCTATATGGACTCTATTGAAACGAATTATAGATGGATGGTATTGAAACGAACTTTAGATGGATATTATATTCCATCGCTTTCATACAGAAGTACCAATAACTTCAGTTCTAGTAAAGTGGTCGTTGTCGGACCCGTATAACTACAACAGTTATATTTAGCTTAGGCATGTTCATCTTGCTTAGTATCGCCGTTCAATTATTGTATTTACTTTATTATTTGCTTAGTTCATCTTTGACGAAAAGAGAGAGAGAAAAACTTATCGGGTGCAGCGGTTTTGTTGTTGATGATGCTGTTGTTGTTGATGATGATAATGAGCAATCCTCCTATCTATCAAGAATTGTATGGTTTTGACTATAGACTGTGGAGTTTTCCCTTTATCTAATGTAGTACTTGAAGCATGAAACACGGGAATCCATATTGCATAATGTGAGAATAATTTATTTTTAAAAAGGAAGTAATTAATGTATGTGTAAAAAAATCTATTGATTTGGTATACCCCACTTTCTGTGTCACTAGGAAGGGTAAGCAAACATTTTCGGTCATGATCATGAAAGGGTCGATTCTTACGGTAAAAAAACAACTTGTAACCACTATCTAAACATTTTGCGACAATTGTAGGATTATCGCAGAGTAAAATCAAGCATCAAAATAATGGTACATCAATTGTTTTCAATATATCTCGTTTATTACACCATATTATACTGGGAAATTTGGAATGTGCATAGCTAAATAATCGTTCTAACATCCTCGAGAGCTAGAAAGGAATCAGAGAACATTTTAGGTTCATAGGGACAAAATCGTAAAATTTACGACTGGTCTGAAGGTGTCGTATATTTTATCGTATATTTCACGATACGACGCCTTTCTTGAAAGACAAAAAGTTTCTTGAAAGCCAATTTTTATCGTACGATTGCGATACGACCAAATTTCAATCGTAGGACCTTTCTTGAAAGAGGCCCCTGATCTTTAAAGTGAATTTTGAGCGTTTCTAATGGCGTAAACGATTGTTTTGAATGATTGATTGAAGCGCTGAATGAGCGATCTAGAATAGTTTGATCGTTGAGAGTCAATTTCATGAGGTTCTTATCTAAACCTCCGTGAATTTTATTGTACAATTTGGCTTCGCATGATAAGGTTTCTTACTTCAATCTTCTATGATTTCAAGTTATATCTGGGCCTTTTGATATTTTGACACGTCAAAGACAGGTGTCCTTAAGGAATATCGTAACAAGGTGGCTGAATAGAAAAATCGGTTTAAGGTAGGAATGTACAATTTTTCTTTCGGTACAAATTAGTAAATGAAATAAATACACGTTTCTTTTGTTTAATGTCGGTGGATTTACGTGATTTTTTCGAAAGGTAGTCTTTCGATTTTCACAAAAAAAAAAACGAGTGAAATCAAACAAAACTTTTCACTTAAAGTCTAAACTAAGCTGGGCTAAAGAAACATTTGCGAGCGTTTTATAAATGTATTTTTCTTTTCATATCGAGGGTTCAGCGCAAGACTGTACTAAGTGTATAAACGGTGTATATACAGTTAGTACAGTCTTACGCTGAATCCTCGATATGCACGTACGTGCAAAGCAGTGAAGCATTTTGTCTCCTTACAAAGATACAATCATAATACGTTTCTTGATTGGCCAATAAGTATGTTTGTGGCAAAGCGGGGCTTATTTTGAGCCCGAAACTTTGAATGACATCTCCTCCTAAACTAGTGGTTGCCACCATAGCGCAGTTGGTTAGGCATAAGGCTTCCAATCTGGAAGTCGTGGGTTCGATCCCCGTGGCGGCAAATATCCTTTCCGACGTTTGTCTCTCACCAATGGGTAGATAATCGTAAACCTATGATAGCAGTCGGAGGCTAGGAAAGGGTGTAATGGTATTACAGGTGAAAGAAATACTAGGAATCGATTGTTAGGTGCTCCGGCCGCCGCGATATAACTGCGAAATTATTGAAAGCGGCGTAAAACCCATTCAAACAAACAAATCCTAAACTAGTGGGCCGATTTCAATGAAACTTTGCCAGAATGTTCCTTGGGTGGCCCTCATAGTTGCCGATATTGTAGTATCGTCACATCTTTTCGCTTCCTTAACATTGCAGAAGTGGTGCTTTTGAACATGTTCACAATGTTCAACTTCCAAATCGCGTTTTTTGGCGTTCCTTTGGTTCTAGTTCAATGAGTTAAAAAAGGCTTGAATGGGCTAGACTTTTATTCTTATAAGTATAGTTATTTTTCAACCTATACAAGAGGGACACAATGGCCCTTTACCGCTTATCCGAATTTTATTGGTTCAGTGGATCTCACCCAAATTTTCATTCAAATTTGCCAAGTTGTTGAAGAGAAAATGTTATTCCAAGTATTCAAAGTCAAAATCGACCCTGCCCACCCATTTGTGAATGAGGATAAGATGTTTGTAGATTTAGGGCCCAAAATAAGTCCCAACCTGCCCCACCCATATTTAAGGGCTTATCAAAATTTTGCTAGCTTTTTTTTGCAGATGGCCACCCAAGGAACACAATGGTAAAGTTTGAAATCAGCCAAGTGGCACATAGAAGGTGTTGTTCAAATATTTCAGGCTAAAAATAACTCCCATTTATTTATGCTTTAAGCAATAATCCAAACTGCTTACACTGTTTGAATACAATTTATCTCAAATTTATTTCAAATAATCAGTATTCATGCATCCTAAGAGACAGATACAGTGTTTTAGAAAGGCATTACGTTAGTATTTTCCTCTATTTCGTTATATATATGCTTTTTACCTAATCTTTAAGATGTTAATGCGATTCTGGAAAATTCAGCTCTTATCACCTTATCACTTATATCTAAACGAGTGCAGTCATAGTTTTAATTCGAAATAAGGAAAAAACAACAACTTTTTTTAAAGGTCATCGGTGATCGGTGACCACTGAAACGTTTTATTTTCAATTCTAACAAATCTTCATTTGAGTTTTTGTGTGTTTTTTTCATGTCGATTTTGTGTGAGCTGACTTAGATCTTGCCTGAATAACTTTTTTATTGTTTGCATTACGACAAATACAAACTTGATCATGTTTAAAATTATAAGCTCGGCTTTTTTCGGGGCAAATCTGAGGTATTTTAATCACATTGGCGACGTTCGCGTTGGTGTTTGCGTGGGGTACTTTTACAAGAGCTACTCACCCTAGCCAGGTGGATAACTTTGAAGCATTTTTTAAGAGTTATGCCATTTTTTCGACTTAGATTTTTTGCATTTTCAAGCACCTGCATCTGAGTGTTGCAGCAGTAGGCATTGCTCTTGTTACATTACAGACTTTATATTCATTGTAAAAATAGATAGCGACAAGAAGTACAGTTGGTCTGGGATAATGCACACAATTTAGACCATTTTAATCGGTAAAACTTTGGACCGATGAATTCTGTGTTACCATAATCAAATTTAATTAAAAATGAAAGCACAAAGAAACTGAATTTATGTTTTAGTAGATCTAAAGCTTCTCAGTAGATTATTCAGGGTATAAATCTGTGAAAAAATTCCATTCTTGTATGATCATAATTTTGTATTAATAATTTCGATGGTAAATGTCATTTAATGTGGTCAGAATTATTCAACTTGTTAATAGCATGATGTTGTTAATTGTGTGTGTTATGGAAAGGTATGCCCTCCTTTCAGGATAAGGCTGTGGTTGGTTTCTCATAACAGCGATTTTTATAGTGCTGCTTGAGTATAAAGATTCGGAATGCATAACTCGTAATTGCTTTTAATGCTTTTAATTGATCACATTAAATTCATTTGAACACCTATTGTAATGGGAGAATTAGTCATGCATGTTAAATGTTTGCAGGGGTGTGGAATTCCCATGCCCGACTTGTCCGACATGGGCTTTTCTACCTGCGGACAAGTACATTTTGCAAGTCCACTTGTCCTAGAACAAGTAAATACCAGGGCAAATCTTGGTATGGCCCTATATAGATCGAAGAGATTAATAAGCTTAATGTTTGTACCAAAGAGTAGAAAACACTGTCTTTAATGAAGAAAATGTTGGTTTCAGCATTTTCTTCTCTAAAAACAATGTTTTCTCAAAGTCTTTCTATTCTGTTGTTTTGCGGACAAGTAATTTTTAATCCTGGACAAGTTGAAAATCACACTTTACTTGTCCACGGACAAGTAGAGAGAATCCGTATTTCCACACTCCTGATGTTTGTTTATATAAATTGCTTTAAGTAACTTTTGCTTAACGATCAACATTAAATTTTGCTTTATAAAAAGAACTAACGTGTTGACAGTTCCCATCGATTTTAATGATTTTTTTGCCTTTAAGAAATAAACAGTTTAACACACATAAAAGGATAAAAGTGAGAACAACACAGAAGTAAATAATAATATTAGCTTATTTTTCTAGTAAACAATGTCGATATCTAAAAAACATCTTTCCATAGGAAATGACACTGTTCTTGCTTTCGGGATGACAAAAAGTAAACGAAATTCTTTAACTAATAACCTCCTTTTCACGTATACTAACGTGCAAAGCAGTGCATCGATTTAACAAAACTTTCCATTTTTTTTCAAACTGAATACTGCGCGTGTGTAGCCTAGGCGAACGTTGTAAAATCAACAACGTTTATATTCATGTATAAATGATTACTGTATTATCATAATGTGTTTCACATCCCCAGAACTCTTACAAGGACAAGAGGTTGTTGTACGAAAACATGTTAAGGTTTCTAACTGAAAACTCTCAAGTCGTCTGCTATTTTGAACAAATATATGGCGTTTCCATGTGTTGTTAACAGCCAGAATACACATATATTCCGATCCCCTTTCTTAAATAATGAGTATTCTTGAAACAAATATTGTTAATCTTGAGATGCCGATTATAAAAGAACTTGGAGATGAATCTAATTGAAAAAAAAAGTGTTGGTTTTTCTTTTTTTTTCTTTTTTTAGGAATTTTAGAACAGAAGCAGGAATGTTTTTAAATATCTTATCTATTTGGCGTTTAAAACTCTGAGACTGCTTAATTATACCCGTTGTGTGTTAGGAATGCCTTTTGTTTCGAAGATTGTATGATTCATTTTTATTCTATGTGTATTTTACGGATTCTGTCAAATTCTTACAGTTTCTTTCCTACAATGTTACAACGTCTGTCATTGATATTGTATTCAACAATCCCAGAGAATTTGACGTAAGATAACTCAGAAGGACAAAAAGAAAACGCAAAAATACAAGTTATCTTTATGTAATTCCTATACTGCGAAATACGGGATAGAAGGGGAGAAAGGTCAAAATAACATTCTGATCTTAGTTTGATTTATGAAATACACTATCCCTTCTTTCTTTTCATTATATCTGTCTAACATTCGGGAAAAGAAAGCACTCACAAACGTTACCAAGATCTTTATGTGTTCCAAGATAGTTTTGAGTTTTTGTAGCAAATTGGATGAAAACTTTGGACTTTATTGCAATAACAAGGATTTCAAATCAATTTTCCAAAACGTCCATTTTCCCGTGGTACTTGACGAACCTGACATACTTTCGACAGGATTTCGGTTTAAACCTATTTATTAGTCCCCCACCGGTCACCGGTTGGGGGACTATAGGTTTGCTCGATTCCGTCTGTCCGTCTGTCTGTCCGTCCGTCCGTCTGTCCGTCTGTCCGTCACACTTTTGTCCGGGCTATATCTTCTAAATCATATGTGCTAGCAACTTCAAACTTGGTACACTTATAGATCTCATTGAGAAAAAGTGTCATGTTCAAGAACCGTTACTCTGCCACGCCCACTTTTTGAGTTATTGCCCTTTGTTGTTTATAGTCTTACATTCTTGTCCGGAACATATCTCCTAAACTATGTGTGCTAGCAACTTCAAACTTTGTACACTTATAGATCTTATTGAGGAGAAGTGTCATGTTTAAGATCCATAACTCTGCCACACCCACTTTTTGAGTTATTGCCCTTTGTTGCTTTTAGCCTTACATTTTTGTCCGGATCATATCTCCTAAATTATAAGTGCTAGCAACTTCAAGCTAGGTACACTTATAGATCTTATTGAGGACAAGTGTCATGTTTAAGAACTGTTATTCTGCCACGCCCACTTTTTGGGTTATTGCCCTTTGTTGTTTTTCCCTTACATTTTTGTCCGGATCATATCTCCTAAACATTAAGTGGTAGCAACTTTAAACTTTTTACACTGATAGATCTTATCAAGGACAAGTGTCATGTACAAGAACTGTTACTCTGCCATGTCCACTTTTTGAGTTATTGCCCTTTGTTGTTTTTAGTCTTACATTCTTGTCCGGATCATATCTCCTAAACTATAAGTGCTAGCAACTTTAAACTTGTACACGTATAGATATCATCGAGGACAAGTGCCATGTACAAGAACTGTTACTCTGCCTCACCCACTTTTTAAGTTATTGCCCTTTGTTGTTTTTACCTTTACATTTTTGTCCGGAACATATCTTCTAAACCATAAGTGCTAGAAACTTCAAACTTGCTACACTTATAGCTTGCTACACTTATAGATATCATTGAGGACAAGTGTCATGCACAAGAACTGTCACTCTGCCATGTCCACTTTTTGAGTTATTGCCCTTTGTTGTTTCTATCCTTACATTTTTGTCCCGTACTTATCTCCTAAACCATAAGCCCTAGCAACTTCAAACTTTGTACACTGGTAGATCTCATTGAGAAGAAGTGTAATGCACAAGAACGGTTACTGTGCCACATCCACTTTTTTAGTTATTGTCCGTTGTTGTTTTTTATCCTGACATTTTTATCCGGACCATATCTCCTGGGCCATCAGTGCTAGCAACTTCAAACTTGGTACACTTATAGATCTCATTGAGGACAAGTGGCATGTACAAGAATCATTCTTCTCCGCCCGAATTTGGAGTTTTTGGTTGTTTTTACTCTTATAGTTTTGTTTGGGACATTTTGTTCAAAACCTAATGTGCTAGCAACTTCAAATTTTGTATACAGTTGTAGATCAAGTAAGTAGGAGATATATTATAAGAAATGATTTTTAGCTCCACTGGCCGAAGGCCAGCGAGCTATTGTCATGGCGGGTGTCCGTGCGTGCGTCCGTGCGTGCGTCCGTGCGTGCGTAAACTTTTCTTAAAATATCTTCTCCTCCTAAAACAATTGGTGGGTTTTAACGAAACTTGGCCAAAATGTTCCTTGGGTGACCCTCTTTAAAAGTTGTTCAAGAAATTTGGATTGACCCCCAAATATGGGCGTGGCAGGGTGGAGCTTATTTTGACCCCGAAATCTTTGAATTACATCTCCTCCTGAGCCATTGAGCTGATTTCAATGAAACTTTACCAGAATGTTCTATGGGTGACCCTCTTCTAAAGTTGTCCAAGAAATTTGGATTGACCCCAAATATGGGCATGGCAGGGCGGGGCTTATTTTGACCCCGAAATCTTTGAATTACATCTCCTCCTGAACTATTGGGCTGATTTCAATGAAACTTTACCAGAATAATCCTTGGGTAACCATCTTCTAAAGTTGTTCAAGAAATTTGGATTGACCCCCAAATATGGGCGTGGCAGGGTGGGGCTTATTTTAACCCCAAAGTCTTTGAACGACATCTCCTCCTGATCATTTGGGCCAATTACAATGAAACTTTACAAGAATGTTTTATGGGTGACCCTTTTCTAAAGTTGCCAAGAAATTTGGATTGACCCCCAAATATGGGCGTGGCAGGGCGGGGCTTATTTTGACCCCGAAATCTTTGAATGGTATCTCCTCCTGAACTATTGGGCTGATTTCAATGAAACTTTACCAGAATGTTTCTTGGGTAACCATCTTTTAAAGTTGTTCAAGAAATTTGGATTGACCCCCAAATATGGGCGTGGCAGGGTGGGGCTAATTTTAACCCCAAAGTCTTTGAACGAAATCTCCTCCTGATCATTTGGGCCGATTTCAATGAAACTTTACTAGAATGTTCCTTGGGTAACCCTCTTCTAACGATGTTCAAGAAATCTGGATTGACTCCCAAATTTTGGCCTTGAAGGGCGGGGCTTATTTTAACCCCGAAATCTTTGAAAAACATCCCTTCCTGAACCATGGGCTGATTTCGATGAAACTTTACCAGAATGTTTCTTGGGTAACCATCTTCTAAAAATGTTCAAACAATTCGGATTGACCCCCAAATATGTGCGTGGCAGGGTGGGGCTTTTTGACCCCAAAGTCTTTGAAAGACATCTCCTCCTGATCATTTGGGTCGATTTCAATGAAACTTTACTAGAATGTTCCTTGGGTAACCCTCTTCTAACGTTGTTCAAGAAACCTGGATTGCCTCCCAAATATGGGCCTTGTAGGGCGGGGCTTATTTTAACAATGAAACTTAACCAGAATGTTCCTTGGGTGACCCTCTTCTAAAGTTGTTCAAGAAATTTGGGTTAACCCCAAAATATAGGTGTGGCATGGCGGGGCTTGTTTTCACCCAAAATATTGGCTGGCAGGTCGGGGCTTATTTTGAGTCTGAAATCTTGGAAGGATGTCTTCTCATGAGCCTTAGGATCAATTTCAATGAAACTTTACTAGAATGTTCCTTGGATGACCCTCTTCAAAAATTGTTCAAGAAATTTTGATTTGATGAGATCCATTGGATCAATAAAATTTCATCTTGTCGAACCAAGGGTTACGAACGTTTTACTTATCTTACACTTGGCTGATTGAATGGGTAATTTCTGTACGCGTGACGTAACAGAACGGAAAACGAGGCGGACCAATCAGTAACCATCTTACAAAAAGGTCCGACAGCGGGAGGTATGTTAGGACAATATACCCCGCGGCTACTTTCCAGATGTGAAATTAACCCTTAGAATTGCGCTTAACCCCTTCAGTTTTAGGTAATTGTGACACTTAGCAAGACTGAAATACACAATCACAAAAGCTGATCGAAATTCCTATATCTGTTCAAATGACAACATATCTTTTTTAATAACTTGATGGTACATTGAAAGGTTCTCAAATTCTTCTTTTTCTACCCTCGATGACAGTGTATTACGATTTTTCAATGTTTATTTGAATTTTCAAGTTATTTAATCAATCCATACCTGTTTAAGTTTTCAATGTTTTAGACCTTATCGATGGCATACTCCAATATGGTAGAATGCATCTACAATGTATATTGATGGACGCGAAATTTAAAATTTTGAATAAATTCAATAATTGGGCCGTCTTATAAATAGAAATAATTTAGAAATGAAAATTTACCTGAATTTTCATATGAATTCTTTTATACGGGAGTTTTTCTCCTTCTTTTCCAGCAGACTGTTCTTTAAACACATTAAATGACAAGAGAAGTAAAGAGAATCAAATATGAAAATAAAAGAAAGAAAATAATAGAACAATTTTTAGCAAAAATCCTCTATCTGTGTAAAATAAATCTCGTGTGAGAATATTTTTGGAGCCGAAGAATGAAATTATTTGTTTATTGGTATAATTTTCTTCATTATTTATTTATTTGTTTATTTATTTGAATTAATTTTAATTTGAAAAGTACCCATATTGCAGGTAGTCACAATGTTACGATAAATTTAGATTTGCTATGAAACAACTTGCTCACGACGTTTAAAACAAAGCAATCACGCGCAATGTCCAATCCAAATCGAATTACACATGTATTTGTTATTAAAAAGGGATTATTTGATTTTTATCTCTAATATATATGATATGGTGTCCGTGGTCTAAAGGTAGAGCGTCGGCCTCGTGACCCAAAGGTCCTGAGTTCGATTCCCGGGAGCGGCTATCGATCTTGGTTCCTTCATTGGCCCACACATTCGGCGCGAGTACTGGTGAATTTTCCAGGAAGCAGAATCGAGAGGGATTAATCTAAGTTGTAAGAACTTGTTTCCCAATCGATGTAAAATAAATAGGTTTAAACCAAACCAATATATATGATATATATGTGTTTTAATGTGGGGCAGTCCAAAATCTCGTGGCTACAGCTTATTCAAGTTATGATTAAGTAGTTTTGCCGCCCGTTGACTATATTCTATGTAGTATAAAAAATATCTGCTTTCAAAAAAATAAATAAATAAATAAAATAAAAATGGCCATTAATTTCATTTATTTTGATTTCATACATTTTTTTGGGGGGGTGGGGGGGGTGGGGGGGGGGGGGGGAGAGAGAAGGCTATCCAAAATGTTCTTCTATGGAACAATATGGGGGATAGATTAGGTCAAAATCATTTCATGTTATTTTTGTAAACGGCAAAAATACAAAACGTGTGAAAGATAATGTTTGAATTCCTAACTCACATTTTGATGTAATCTAAGAGGGGGGGGGGGGGGGGGGGGGGAGGGAGAGCTTCGGAAACATTCACGGTGGATAATGAGGAAACTTTCGGCTTACTATTCCTATCATTCTGATAAAAAGGAACTGATTTATATTTTGTTGTTTTATAAATCTATCTGTCACCGAATAAAAACGAACTAAAAGGTTAGCGTCTTCGATGCGACGTATTTTCTTTATCCAAGAATGAAGGGTTTTCTACACAGTCGTCCGAATACAACAGGTTGCCATAGGGATTAAAAGGTACCGATGTCGTTTGTAAGAAGCTCTCTGATTGGCAGTCACAGAAATCGCGTTTGACCTTTTGATTGGCCGGCTAAAAATAAATCGTACAGAAAATACCTATTCATTCAGTCAAGGGGTATTCGAGAAGATCTTATCGATTCGTTACCCCTTGACTCGTGAAGATGATGAAATTTAGGTTAGCGGCTATGGGCTATTCTGGTCCTCTTGTTTTTAGGTGATATCTAAATAGTTTTCTCCTTGTAATTTTACGTATAAGTTAAATAAGTTCATTTCTTCATAAGTCAGTTTCAACTTAGAAAAAGTCGGAATTCCTTCTGAATACTGGTGACTTTCATTACCTTCTATTTTCAATATCTCTCTTTCTAATCTTGAGATTTTTAAGCCAGTGGAGCGATACAGGCCCTCTTGGGCCTCTTGTTTGTAATCCGGTGGGAGACTCCTGTATTGCATCGAAATACGACATGCAGTTGTTTTACATGGATTGGGAAACAATTTCTTACAACTTAGATAAATCCCTCTCGATTCTGTTTCCTGGAAAATTATCCAGTACTCGAACCCAATGTGTGGGCCTATGAAAAAACCAAGATCGATAGCCGCTCCCGGAAATAGAATTCAGGACCTTTGGGTCAAGAGGGCTACGCTCTACCCATAAACCACGGGGGTCAATGTTCTATGTTGATTCAATCATTCTGTGAAATTCTTTAGCAAACTGAAAGAAAACTGTGCACTTAAATGAGATTGAGAGGACATTTTAATCACATTCTTTTCCAGTGGTACTTGACGAACCTGACCAATAATCGATAAGAACGATCCTTATGTTTGCATAATCATTCTGTGAACGTTTGAAGCAGATCAGATGAAATCTGTGGATAATTGCTGTATTTGCTATAAGTAAATAGTTATTACATTTCCCAAAGGCCCCTTTTCGCGTGATGTTTGACGGAACTTTTTTCGAACGAATAAATTCTGATATTGGTATAATCATAATGTGAAACTTTGTAAATCGGTTGAAAATTGTTGACTCTATTGCGTAAATAAAAGTAAGTTTACAGATTGGCGGACGGACGGGAAATTATTCATTTGAACAAAACAAATGAATTCCCTAAGAATCTGCAACTTCTACCAGTGCTGTAGATACTAAGCTGTAACACTCTCTGTCATGATCCCTAACACATATCATTTTATATTTTCTTGGTCTTTTAATGTCAAGTTTTGGTAATAGAAAAGTAAGTTATTACCGGTTTATTCAATTCTAATCATTGTTTAAGCTTGCGTGCATTTTTCAATTTTAAACGCAATCTTAAAGCTATTAATGCATTTAATCTGGAATATGACACACAGTGCTTTTACTTTGCTTTTAATCCGCGAAATCCTTGTGATGTTTGGGATAAGACAGTAAATAATTATGTGGAGTATCACAATGTATAAGAAACATAGTTGTTCTGTTTTACGTTATTTAGATAAAAGATCACATATTCTTTTGAAAGGCCTAGATTTTTAGTTTTTCGTAAGGACAGAAACCATGAATCCTTAACATATTTTCGTACAGAGGTATTTGTCCGTTGTAACAGTTCTCGGGGGTGATTTTAGGAATTGAATTGTTAATTTATCAATTAAAATCATTGTCAACTATAAAAGATTGCTTCGAATCAGTTTTGTTATTATTTACCTTGAGAAGTAGTATTACTCAAAAATAACTGTCGAAAACTATATAACATAAATATTATTGATTGAATAACTCACTAAATTTCAGAAACAAAAACCAATGATGTTATATTGCAATATTCTGCCAATATGTTTGTTAATTTGAATCTCGTTCTGTATATTTATTTTACAATATTGTAAACAATATCTTCAGAGTCCTACTTTCTTTATAACTTCTGCATTTTAGCTCCAATGGACGAAGGCCGGGGAGCTATTGCCATGACCCTCCGTTATCAAAAGACGGTTTTTACGATACTTGGTAGAAATGATCCTTGATGACCCTCCTCTTAAACTATTAAAGAAAGTTTGATTGACCCCTAAAATATTAGCTTGGGTTTTTTCACTTTAAAATCTTAAAAAAGTCTTCTCCTCCCAAACCATTGGGGCCGATTTCAACGAAACATGGCTAGGATGATAATTGCGTCATCAAGTGACCAAAAATTGGATCACATTTTAAAACAGATTTTACGCATGTTTAGAACAAAAACAAAGCCTTTCATTCCACCACAATTATTTTATTCAAATCGTCACGCAGCAAGTGCGTTCATAAACGAATAATTCTACAACAAGCAATTATATATAATGTAAGTAAAAAGGTGGTTCAAATTGAAGGTCACTCATTATGTTTTATTTACAGTTGTGAAGTTTAAAGTAAAGATCTATCGTCCAAATTCGTGTTATACACGTTCACACGTATGGCCAATGAAATAGTGCATTAAAAATTCTGGAATTGTGGGCATAAAATGTATAATCGTAATCATCTTTTTTCAGCGCGTAGTGAAGACTCTGTTCTGACTATGAGGACGCACAGACTGATCTGAGTCTTAACGTTGCGCACATATGCATATGCTGGAAAAGTGAAGCACGAGCTCATTTTAAGCACAGCTGTTTTTGGAGAATCCCCGAGGTATTGTTACAGCCTTGACGGCGCCGTTGTTTATGTTGGTTTTCATGCGAAAGATTTCGTAATATTGGCGATATTTTGTACCCTCCCTTAAAAAGAACGCCCTTTGGTGTTAGTGCGCCTTCACAGATCAAATAGACCATTCGTCCACACCAGTCAATGAAATTGCAATCTGGTTTGAGTTATTTGACTGAGATGTTAATTGTTTTGGAGTAGTTGTATGCGTCTTTGAAAGGTTTCGGAGTGTTTTGAGTGATTTGAGTGGGTGATTTGCATGCATTGTATGGGACGCTGAACGAGCGATTTAGGATATGTAAGATCGACTCCGTTGGGTTTCAAATCATATCGCCAACTGGTAAGCTGAAGGCAGGAGGTTTTGGTTTATCATCGACAATATGTAATATAGACCGCGAAAAAGAACCGTGTTGGGGTTGCACAAGGTGGTCCAGCATCCATTGCTTCCCTGTAAAACCGTTAAGAATTGTTCATCACACTCACTGAATTTAATTCCAAAATAATTCAAAAACCTCATTCACCTTTATCAATCAATTCCAAACAATCTGAAGAGACAAAACACGTTAATTTATATTGAGGACGGGCGTCCAAAAGTTACAACTACAACATGAAAGAAATTTGGGTGTCATTGACAAACGAAAATTAAATACAATTAAATATTTGTTTTATTGCCACTTTTTAAGACAAGTAGAACTTTTTATAAAGACCGGTGGATTTGTGTAGATAGGTTTTGATGGTCCTAACATTTTTAGCATTGACCTATAGTTCAAGAAAACGACAATAGGGCAAATCTAAAGCATTATTGAAGAAAAAATTGAAATACGTTTAATAAACCTTGATCAAATATATATTCAATTAAACATCCTCTGTGATTCAAGGTTGCATGTATTGTTTGTTTAATAGGTTTTATCTTCGAAAGCCACGATCAAATAATCTAATTAATCATATAAACAAAACATTTCTGATATGGATCCCTGCTTCAGACACAATTTCTATTATTATTATTATAATAATTTATTATTATTATTATTACTATAATGATTTTTTAATTATATTTATTGCACTAGCAGTATTATTACATGCCTGACTCTCAGTTGAAATTGATCTTCACTGATATACACAATTTAGAGAGAAATCCTCCGTCTAACGAGGTCGCCGTCAAAGCGCAGTTGATAGCGCGTCGGACTGACATTCTAGAGGTCCTGGGTTCGATCCCGACGGCGGCACTCATTCTTCCCGACTATTTGTCTCCCACCAATGGGTGGATAATCGTAGACCTTTGTGGGATAACAGCTGGTAGCTAGGAAAGGATGTAATGGTAGCACTGTTGTGAGAAATACTGGGAATCTATTGTAAGGTGCTCCAGCCGCCGCGATATAACTGAAATAATGTTGAATATAGGGATGAGTGTCTTTTTCAATGCGTTTATTGGGGTATAAAGTGCAATTGCCTTAGCACATGGCAAATAACGCACGTACTTTTTCACTGCGCTTATTGGGGTATAAAGTGCAATTGCCTTAGCACATGGAAAATAACGCCCGTAGGGCGTTATGATTAAGCCATGTGCTAAGGCAATTGCACTTTACACCCAAATAAACGCAGTGAAAAAGACACTCGTCCCTTAAAATTGCAATCAACTAGATCGAGGAAACTATTAAAATACTCAGCCAAACATTAAAGCTTCAAGTCTACTTTTTGCGCGTGTAAATTACACAATTTATTTTTAGATCGTGTATTGTTTATTTCGCAATCTAAGTGAAATGGCATATAGTAAAACAAATGATACACAAAAAAAAAGACAATATTAAAATTCATAGAGGTACTTATGACAAAAAAGCTTGTTTCTGCCAAGTTAGTCTGTGTTTTTAAAAGAAAACGGCGTGGCTGGTCTTAGTTGAGAGGGTTGCTTGAAGGTCTTCGTCGACTCGCTGTTTTCTAAGTTTAGGTCGGCTCAGAATCAGAACTGCATGCTTGTAATCGTAAATTCTTTCGAAAATATATTAATTTATAATAAATTGAATAGCAATGTTGCGTTGATGATCGGGAACTAGGTAAATTCGAGTTCCTACAACACAGGTTTTGCAGATCGAATTTCGGGGGTTTCCCGATAGACCTATTGCATTTTATACAGATATAAAGTGCAATGGATTTCCCCACGTGATGCGATTAAAACCAATCACAATTCTTTATTTTATTAGATTGCAATTATAGCGGCGTAAAACCCCATTCAATCAATCAATTCGTCTAACGAAATGCTATTATCTCCATTTTATATTATAGGGATGAGAGTCTTTTTCACTGCGTTTATTGGGGTATAAAGTGCAATTGCCTTGGCACATGGAAAATAACGCCCGTAGGGGGTTATGATTAAGCCTTGTGCTAAGGCAATTGCACTTTATACCCCAATAAACGCAATGAAAAAGACACTTGTCCCTTATAATTGCAATCATCTAGATCGAAGAAACTATTAAAATACTCAGCCAAAAATAAAAGCTTCAAGTCTACTTTTTGCGCGTGTAAATTACACGATCTATGTTTAGATCGTGTATTGTTTATCTCGCTATCGAAGTGAAATGTCATATAGTAAAACAAATGATACACAAATAAAAGACAACATTAAAATTCGTAGAGGTACTTATGACAAACAAGCTTGTTTCTGCCAAGTTAGTCTGTATTTTTGAACGAAAACGGCGTGGTCGGTCTTTGTTGAGAGGGTTGCTTTAAGGTCTTCGTCGACTCGCTGTTTTCTAAGTTTAGGTCGGGCAGAATCAGAACCGCATGCTTGTTATCGTAAATTCTTTCGTAAATATATCGATTCATAATAGATTGAATAGCAATGTTACGTTGATGATCGGGAACTAGGTTAATTCGAGTTCCTACAACACAGGACTTGCAGATCGAATTTCGGGGGTTTCCCGAAAGACCTATTGCATTTTATACAGAAATAAAGTGCAATGGATTTCCCCACGTGATGCGATTTAAACCAATCAGAGTTCTTTATTTTATTAGATTGCAATTATTAAACAAAACTAATCATTAACATTCGCTCAGTTAATTTTCAAAATATTACGAAAACCATTCGTCATTTAGATTTTTGGATTTTACCGACTGTAATACTTACATAGTTTATAGAATTAGATAGAAGAAAACACAAAATACACTCAGCAGCTTGATCGATGTTTCTAGTCCACTGACACCGCTCACTGAAAATATGAAAAAGATTAAGTTATGTATAAACTTATATATCGAATCTATAAATCATCAAAATGGACCGTAGACTTCCTTTTTTGATACATATACATGTACTGCCAAACAAAAAATAAATAAATGAATAATAAGTTATGTATAAAATGCAGGCAAACGCGTATTTAGGTATTCTTGCACTGCGTTCAGGTTGACAAAACGATGCAAACTGTGTGCCAATTAAACCCGCTTAACCCGCTTTGCACGTGCACTTGCGTGCAAAGCGGGACAAAATTGGCAAACAGTTTGCACCGTTTTGTCAGCCTGAACGCAAAACTGGTTTTCAAAAGGAGGTGTTGATAAAGAATTGTCTGCAGATAAGTGTAGTATTATTTGAGTGTGCACATTTTTTTGTTTCGTTTTGTAACTGTCATTCTTGTTAAGCGTATAATGAAGGCAGAAGACAGGTTAGATGACTATGACATGAGTACAGCCCTGTTGCAAAACCGGGTTGTGGAACTTGAAAAACAAAACGAAGCGCTAAGAGATGACTGATGACGTAGTGTACATGAAATCAGAGTCAATGAGGAACAATTTAGTTTTTATAGGTTTAAAAGATGATGGTGTACATGAAACAGTAGACAAGACTGAAACCAAACTAAGGAATCACTTGATCTACGAGATGAAGCTATCGCGTGAGTTCGCACACTCAGTTAAATTTGAGCGAGTGCACAGATCGCCAAGTGAACCACAAAAAGGTAAAGATCGATCAGTGGTAGCGAAATTTACTTACTTTAAAGATAGAGAAGTAGTTCGTAAAGAATGGAAGGCATTAGACGGTACAAGCTATAAAGTGTTCGAACAATTTCCTCCGGAGATCATCGAGAAAAGAAGAAAACTTGTTCCAAAATTGAGAGACGCTAGAAAAGTCGGAAAGAAAGCCTGGATTGTTTATGACACTTTATACATTGATGGGGAGAAGATTTCTGAATGAGAGTACGATGAGGGTGGTCTCTCAGTATTAACTTGGAACGTAAATGGTTTCACAAGTATTAAAAGTGACAGTCAAGAATTTGTAAATATTATCGCTAAACACGACATATGCTTTCTTTATGAATCATGGACAAACGATAAAAGTAACATTGACCTAAGTGGATATGTAGGCCACAACTTTTACAGAAAATTTAAACATAGAAACGCACGTAATTTGGATAAAATTGAAAAAGGATTTTTTCAACATAAAAAATGATATTTTCATATGTGGCATATATCTTTGGTGTAATGACTTACCTATATAATTATAACACTTTTTATATAGATCTTTTTGAAATTTTAGAAAATGATGTTTCAATATTTAGTAATATTGGCGACATTTATGTAGCAGAAGATTATAACGCTAGATGTGGCACCAAAGATGATTTTATCAAGCACGATTCACAAAATATTAATCTAGATTGTGACGACTATATAATCGACAATCCACCATGCCGGGCCTCTATTGATATTTCATGCAATAGCCACGGGCTTAAATTAATTGAACTATGTAAAAGTAGTACACTGCGTATAGTTAACGGTAGAGTTGGGCAATCAAATAAATACAAGTATTTTTCACATAACGGGTCATCCGTTATTGATTACTTGCTCACTCACGAGCAGAATTTTTCTAAGCTAGTGAAATTTAAAGTTGGTTCTTTCAACGAATTTAGCGATCACGCACCGCTACATTTTACTATTAACTGCCAGAAATTTCAAAAATATGTTAATTACAAAGGTGATATTTCTTATAAATGGAATGAAAATTTTAAAGATGAATTTCGTGCAAAAGTCATTGCAAATTTGCCGACATTTAATGCCATTGTAAACAAATTAAACGATGCAAAAAAAGGATCGATAGACCTAGCGGTCGATGAATTTACAGAGACATTACGAAATATTTCAGACCCTTTATTTGCCAAAACTTATAGTAGTAAAAGGAAACCAAGATTCGAAACGAACACAACTATAAGAAATGCAGAATGGTTCGATAGGGAATACGCTTCGGCAAGAGCTCTATACTCAGAATTCAATTTAACAAAAAGTTGTGAAGATAGAGTAAAATTATGTTCTTGTAAGAAAATTTACAAAAATCTTATACAGAAAAAAAACGATCGTTTTATAAATTGAAAATGAGTGAAATAGAATCTTTGAAGGATAAGCAACCAAAAGAATTTTGGAAGTATTTTAAAACAAATTCTAAATGCCAAAAACACGAAATTACTTGAAATGAATTTCGAACATATTTTGAAAATCTAAGCAATGAATTTTGTAAAAAAGATAATGAAACTGAATACGATTTTGATGAAAATAAAGAAACGAGCTTTAACGAGTTAGACTTTCCTATAGAAATTCAAGAAGTTATTGATGCTATTCAGTCACTAAAGAGAGGGAAAGCAGCCGGAAACGATTGTATATTGAATGAATACCTGATCGAAAGCGCAGATATTTTAGCTATGCATTTTTGTGACCTTTTTAACGCCATTCTAAATTCGGGTTCTTTCCCCCAAAAGGTGGACAAAAGGTGTTATTTTGCCAATACATAAAAAAAGGTGATATCAATGATACGAATAATTAAAGAGGTATTACATTAATAAGCTGCTTTTCGAAACTATTTACACGTGTTTTGAATAAACGCATCGCTTCCCTTTGTGAAAACAATAATGTAATATCCGATTCGCAGTTTGGTTTCCGCAAAAAATCATCAACAATAGATGCTATTTACGTTTTAATGTCTCTTGTTGAGCATTATATAAATAATAATAAACGTCTTTATGTTGCTTTTGTCGATCTTACGAAATGTTTTGATTCTATACATAGAAATAGTCTGTGGATGAAATTATTCCGAATGGGTATTCGAGGAAAAACCCTAAGAATTGTTCGTAATATGTATGATAATGTAAAGTCATGTGTCAAGTCTTTTTCTGAATACACAGATTTTTTTCAATATGCAGTAGGATTACGCCAAGGCGAGGTATTATCTCCTTTGTTATTTTCCTTATTTGTCGAGGATTTGGAGTTTGCAAAAAGGTCACGAATCTGGTATCAATATCGACGATATTATATATATATTGCTACTTTTTGCTGATGACATGGCTATCATTGGAAAATCGCCAGTGGAACTTCAAAATAGTCTAAACTTGCTATCAGAATACTGTAAAATTTGGGGACTTTCTGTAAACGTTGAAAAAACTAAGGTTTTAGTCTTTAGAAAAAGAGATCCAACATTGCCAAATGAAAAGTAGTCTTTTGACAACCAAGTTATAGAAGTGGTTGATAGCTTTAATTATCAAGGCGTCGTTTTCTATTACACGTGTAATTTTGCTGATAATAGAGAATATCTTATAGGGAAAGCTCTTAAAGCAATGAACTATTTGCTTATCAATTGAAAAAAGTTCGATCTTCGCTTAAAAACTCTTGGTGAGATGTTCGATTCGTTTGTCGTTTCAATATTAAACTATGGAAGTGAAATATGTATTCTAAAAATCATACGGAAAGAGAAAGGAGATTCTGTCAATGCTGTAATAAATCTGACTTAGAAGATGAATATCATTTCATTTGTAATTGTGAATTTTATACGGAATTGAGAAAAAAATATATCGATAAGAAAATATATCACCGCCCATCAGCTTATAAGTATTATAAATTATTGTCTTCTACGAATAAAAAAGAATTATTGAATTTATGCAAGTTTATTAAAGAAGCACTCGAAAAAAGAAATAACTTACTTAACCAGACCTTAACATAAGGTCATCCTCTAAAAATACTATGTATATTCTTCGTAAACAAACATAATAGAAATTACCTGCCTGATCCACTAGCTACTTTCCTTGTTTATTTACATGTTGTTTTTTGCACTGCTTTGTATATACACGTGATGAGATTTATGTATACATTTATGTGTTATGACTATGTACCATACACGTACACGTCAGAAAATGAATAAACTGTAAACTGTTAAAACAAAAAAAGCTTTGAAAAATATGTTATCAAAAACAATACCGACTCACAATTAGTGTAACCTGGTCTGTAAGCACATGGATTGTGACCAGACAGGCATCTTAATATGAGAGCTATTTTTTATGAGGAAAAAGGGCAGTTTCAAAAGTTTCAAATTATCAGGAGTCATTTCCTATTTACAACATTCTTTTCCCTTTCTTAAACGTGTTTTCAGAATTGATTTTTTTTTCTCGTTGTTGTTGTTGTTTTGTTCTTTTCTTTTGCCTTTATTTCTTTGCGTCAAACTCCGATATTGTGTTGTAATGGGAAAGGTCATAACAAATCACACAAAAAAACAACATAACAAGACCCGTAGGAAGTATAGGAAGTTATTTGATGCAGTTAAAAACATCGTGAAATTAACACTCATTCCGATCAAAATCATTCTTTATTATTCACTCAGCGATCCATTCATTCATTCCAAACTCTCACCCAAGCCGATCAAAATCGTTCCGAAATCACTAGAAAACATTTAAAGATCGTTCAAGACTTTCAACAATAAATTCAAATCGATTTATTTATTCTACTATTGTATTAGCTGGTGTGGACTTTAAAATGTCTAATTGGTCCACGATGATGTACAATCAGAAATGTGCGTATATTAATACGGCGTCGACGATGGGGGGGGGGGGGGTGGATTATCGCTAATTGTACTAAATTATCGATTTTTATTTCACACCTAAACAATTTAGGCTAATGACATCGTTTATTTTGTATCACGTGAGAGTGAAATATCTAGATCCGTATTGTACAACCAGAACGAGGCTGCTGTGCAGTACGGATTTTATGGTCTAGGGGAACAAATTCATTTTCCGTAAGCGGCCATTATAACCTTTCCGGTCATAGCTCAGTCGAAGAGTATGCGAGAGGGATCAAACCTGTCTTAAATTGTGTCCCGTTCATTTGCACATGAAATGAAAATTAGTATGGCATGATCCCTTTTCTCTACGACTTTTTGGGCCATTTTTGAGATGACCCCTACTGCGAAGCTGTTTTTACAGGCTCCTCAAACAAATATACCCATGTTAAAAAATAGCTATTGGACCAGGAAAATAGTTTAAAATCTTTAATTTTTCCATTGTATTTCAACAACAGATTATAAAATATTCAAACAATTTTGAATTTCAATAATATTGACCAATCAGAGATCACCCTCAACATTTGAGTATATGGACCGGAGTTTCCCTAAAGTTTCTTGACAGATCGCCGGAAATTGAATTAGATCCCCTAGACCTAAAGCGAAAATGAGGCAAGCTATATTGTGCGATAAAAGCGAGGCAAGCTATATTGTACGATGAAAGCGAGGCTGCAGTCCCGAATATCGATATTACCACTTTTCGCGGCTCTTTCAGTGTATCAACATCTCTGTTCGGAGGTAATGAAATGAGTTTTGTCTTGGGAAGATTCGTGTCTTCTTGTTTCTTGATTTCCGAAAATCGTTTGTCAACATGAAAATTTACATTTCAAGTGACGACGGGTAGTCATTCTGTTTTATGTTAATTACATATTACAATCAGTAAGCATTGTTCAACTTGAAACTTGAAATAAACATTTCAATGAGATTTCTATTTTTAGAACAGTTGTTTCTTTCATTTTCATAATGTTTATTTTGACTTGCATTTGACACCCTTTTCCGGATAAGATAGAATTATTCCTTTTGTCTCTCTCTTAAATGCCGCAAATTGTTATTTCTGAAACTTTTACTGTATGGTGTGAGATAAAGATGTCATTTAACATTATCGAGTACAATACTGAATTCACTGGATTCGTACCATGCAGAACCAGTCTATATTTTGGCTCGGCTGTCGCCTCGTCAAATATAGACTGGTTCTGCAGGGTACTCATCCAATAGAATTCAATATTGTACTCGATAATGTTAAATAACCTCTTAATATTACCTCCTTTGTAAATCATTCGAAACTCGCTGATTAGGCTCTTTAAAATTAATTTGAGAACCACTCCACTTGTCAATTTCACGGTGTTTCTAACTGCAACTTGTTTAAATGATATTGAAAATATCACGCACTTACTCTCAAACTTACCAAATCGGACACATTTCTTGGTCGTTGTTCCGTCTAGACAAGTCGAACAAAGTTTGCTGGAACATTCGTTACTAACCGTACATGTTTGACCGTCAGCCTTGAGTGTCACTGATGAATCGACCCTTTCTGGAAAAAATAGTGTCAAAATTACTAAAAGCCGGATTTCTGGGTTCTTGTTCCTGATCAATGTGACATGTACTAAGGAGCTATTAATGGATTAGCTCCTTCGTTCATGTCAAAATTTGCAGCAGTAAGTAACAACAAATTTTATTGTTTAAGGTCACAATAAGGGGACCAGATATCTCACAAATGTGCTCCTAAAAAGAGGTTTTAAAGAATTCATTTTCATTACACGGAATGACATGTTGGAATGACATTCCTGTTAATCTACATGTATGTACAATTGAAAATATTTCATTTTTTAAACGATCACTGAAGAAGTATTTGATACCATATAACTAAAGACTGTGTCGTGAAGTACCCCATTCATTTTTTTGTATGTCTTTTCCAATAAGCATATTATTTCTATCTTAATCAAACTTGTGTTCATGTACATAATCATCATCACCACAACCATCGTCATCATCATAATCATCATCATCATTACAACATCCATTTCCTTTCAATGCCATTTATTCTAGTTCGATTAATGATAGAGTAAAACGATTTTGATTCATTCGTTTGCCTCTCCATTCGTCGTGAATACTTTTTTATCATCTAAGAAGCAGAATCGAATATGAGTTTAAGTTGTAAGAACTTGTTTTTAATCGATGTTAAAATGATTTTTTGGTATACTCGTATATATGAAAAGCCGTCATATCACTACCTCATCAATCTCCCCAGAAATATTATAATTCAGTAGTTAACATAAGGATTCAATCATCATCAATCTTGTTTTGTTATACATTGAATTGTTTCAGATGGCCTTATTGTTAACAAGTTATATTATTATAATTATTATCATTATCGATAAAATTTGATTTGTAATTGAGTCTTTTTGTGTGACACTTTGGTCAGCTCCATTTGCTCTACCTGCCAAGAGCTAGCCAATAAAATTAGGGGTCGACAACAGGAGCTGCCCATTCAATATGATTTTTGCTTGAAATAAAAGGACCTTTTCGGCTTGCCAGGGACGAAAGTCTCGCTAGAGCTATTGTCATACCCTCAGATGTCAGCGTCAGTGTCGGCGTTTGGTTAATGTTTTTATTTCTATCAATATTTATCTGGAGGCTTTATATTTTACAGAAGCACTCGTTAGGGTACAGACTTTTATTTGAGACCATCAGAAAGGCGTATCTAGGACTTTGAAATTTATACGCAGTAAGAAGGCGACAACCAAATAAATAGGAAAAGGCCGATATGATGTTTGTTAAAGATGAATGTCCTCCGTCCGCTCCTTTTTAATGATTTGTGCGTTGGTGAATGATCAAAACATCGTGACAACAGCTTGAATAAGCTGTAGTTTCGATTTTATGATCATTCATCAACGGTATTTTTCAACAGAGGATTTTTTCACTTACGCACTTGCGTAAATTGCGTAATGGGAGTTACGCCCTTGCAACATCCCTGTCAAAATGTTATTGAGACACTGACCTTGATCCTTTTCATAAACGTTTACCAAAAACTTTAACCCAAAACTTCAACAAAACAAAAACTTTAATTTTGCTTATATTTTTGTATGTTTTACCTTGGAATATCATTACTTCATATACACATTACCAAGTAATAGGATTTCACCAGCGACAAAGCTTCTTTACAATTTGACCTTGACCTTTTATAGACTTAAAAGAATTTTAACCAACTAAATAAGCCTTTCCTTTATTTTTTTTAGTGCAAAAACCTATTATACTTATCCTTACTCAACAGGCTAGGTAGGCTTTCTTCTGTGATTTAAGTCCCTTGACTTTTTTTCTTGACCTTGACTTTTGAAACTTAAACATATTGCTTTAAACTTGCATATATTTTCTGAATGCTTACAGCTAGGACAAATATACTTCACAAATGCACCGATTAGATGATCAACATTAAATTTAATCTAATGAAATTCCATTATAGGTAGATTTTGCGCGGTGAGCCGTGAAATCAACTTTTGACGGTTAGATTTTCGTGCCATTTGTTCGAAATAGATAAAACAGGTTAAAATGACGCAACAAGAAAGTTTAAAATTTACCTTTTAATCCAACGTTATTGCTTGTCTTAAAACGTAAGGTTCATTCAAACATGTCCTTTCATAATTGCAGCGAATGGGTCACATTAAATTCCTATCATTTGCTTTTTAATTATACCCGATTTACCTATGATAATGGTTTCAGCGCCTACGTCAGAGCTCAGTTTTCAAAATACACCTATAGTTACTTCATCAGGCTGTAGGCTATCACCCTACCGTACCTTTTACATGTACTTGAAACAAAATTGTCTTTATATTTGTTGATTGCATCTAAAACAAACTGGTATATATTAGATCATGGAGTTAAGCGGCGAAAAATGTAATTGGTCAGTGCTGTTTGTGACAAGCAGTAGTTAGGACGAGCTACGCTGTCTTGAGGCAGACAGCGTACGCTGAGATCAGACTGCATGTGTAAGAACGGGCTGGTTTTAGTTTATACTGCCTGCGAAAGCTTTATTTACAATAGGTAAATGCCGTGTACAAGAGATGGGATGAAATATTTTGGTCAATGCAAATGTTAAATAGCTGTGAATGTGGCTTAGAAGTTCCTTACAAATTAACGAATTTCTTAATTTGTAGAAAACATATTTAAACAACAATCGGGAGAGAATTCGGGAGATCTTACCTAGGCATACACTGCGGGTGATATCCCCAGGCCTTTCGTATTGAGCTACCTCTGCCGTAGACGGACACCTGCACACCTCCGATTGGCACGTCTCTGTCTGCCTAGAAGTATCGGGCATCAATAAAGTCTCACCGTCTATAGTGCACCCCACTGCTGATGTACACGTCTGTCCGTAATAAGCTGTAATAACATTTTAAAAGATTTTATTTAAGATTTCTTCTTCGTTTGCCACTAATGCCACTTTCAAAGTATTTGGAATTATATCGATTCTTCTTTCTTTTTCTAAGTCAAAATTGGGAAGAACCCTTACAAACAAAATGAATTTAATGATATCACCCTCGTTGAATTGGTTGCTCTTATGGAAGACAAAAACATGAAAAGTTTGAAGCAAATCTTCAACAATGAAGGAAGGTAATATGGCTCTTACTGCACGAAGTACAACTTGCTAGAAGCGACCACTAAGGGAACCAATAAAATCGGTCGCTTATGAAAATTGTCGCTTAGTACAATATTTGATGATAAATAAAACTCGTTATTCGATAGCATATAAAGATTATCACACAATTCTAACAGAATCTCGTGATGTTCGAAACCATAAGAATCGTTTCATTGAGCCGATTCTAATGGCATCTGACGTCATAAGATTTAATGATAAAGATTTTTTTTTTCAGAATTCCCATAACCGTCCGATTTTTATTGGGTACATCAGAAGGCGCTTAACGCAAGTTATACTTTACTTCGTTTCTCACACGAGCCTTAAATGCTTAAAATAGCCTACCCGACCCACCAATGATTATTTTAAAATAACGGATACGCTGAAGTTCCGGCAAAATTCGTCTTTTTCCTTGACATTTTTTTGTATCGGGGTAAATAAAAGTTTCTTCCTGGTTGAATTCCTACCATATTTCGACTTTTACCTGCTTTAGATTTTAAAAAAAATGACTTAAATCAAAAGGATCAAGAGTTTTCTTTTGTCGTTATCCTGTGAGGATACAACCGGTTCTATGGTGTGTTTCTTTTTTAAGCTTTTTTACTCAACATAAAACTAGTCATACGGTACTCACGTTTAAAACACAGTCCTTCTTTAGGAATATATCCAGCCAGGCATTGACAAGTGTTTGAACACGTCATACCCGGATTACCTGAAACATTTATGAAAATGTTACTCATACCCCCATGAAAAATGTTTACCACCTACGTCTTGTTATTAGGCATCCTGCGTTCAGGATGACAAAACGGTAAAACTTGATTGCCAATTATACCCCGCTTTGCAAGTGCTCTTGCCTTAGGCAAGGGTTGACAAAATTTTTTCCAGTCTGGAATTTGAATTGGGGTTTTACGTCGCTTTCAACAATCTCTCAGTTATATCGCGACGACTGGAGCACCTAACGATGGATTCCTGGTATTTCTCACACCAGTACTACCACCACATCCCTTTCCTAGCCTCCAGTTGCTATTCCACATAGGTTCACGATTATCTACCCATTGGTGGAAGACAAATGTCGGAAAGGATAAGTGCCGCGGCCGGGGATCGAACCCGTGCGAATATAGACCCCTGGATTAGAAGTCCGGCGCGATACCAACTGCGCTATTGCCGCGGCTTTTTCCAGCCTGGAATAAATCGTCATAAACTCAGGCAATGCATATATTTTCCTTTTATTCATCGTTGCTACCGTAGCACTTGACCATTATATATGAACGACGCCCCCAGAGGACGGCTAGTTGTTACGGGGCGTTGTGCAAGGATACATGACGAAACTACTGCTGAGATCCGCCATAGTTCTTTAACGTGCTCGGTGTAAAGCACCGTCTCACGGGGCCTCGGTTTATTGTCTCATCCGAAAGACAATTAGTTTGTTAGTGTGCCAGCCCGGGGATCGAACCCACGCGGTCGAACTTCAATGGTTTTGAAGTCCGGTTCTCTGCCAACTGAGCTATTCGGGCTGAAAAAAAGACAAGAAACCGTATTACGAATTTATTATACTTTAAAGTTTTCGATTAAATATTCGTCATTTGCCTATTTAGGCCTTGGTATAAACCAAATTCTTTGAAACTATCCATTCCCCTAATGCGCCCAAAACGAACAGTAAACATTTACAAAGTTATGTCACATGTAGTTGTGCCGTCACAATACTACATTTCGCGATGTCGTGATATGAAAGCGGTTCTTGGCTGAACCTGTGAGAAAGTTTTCAATTTAAAAGGACAGACTGGTAAAACTGAAAATCATTTATTGGCATAAATATAATTTTTTATCCTCTTACCTGTAAAATAATATGTTTACTCGGGTCGACTCGAATTTGAGTCTCTTTTCCCGGCGGGGCGCCTTAAAGAAATGTTAGAAGTTATACCGGAGCGGCCGTAGATATCAATGTTTGTCAGGCCCACATTAACCCATGAAGATGCTAAAAAATGCTGGACACGTAATAGTTCTATGTTGAACGTCTTGAAAGTTATAAAGTTTAACAGTGTTTACCGAGTCTTTCCTTAAGGTTTCATTAGAAAACCTCGATCGTGACTTCCGAAGGTTGCAGAACTATTACGAGTCCAAAACCTCAACATACCGTCATTGAAACACTCGGACGGTGCACTGCAGGTTTCGCCGTACGCTTTCATCGACGTCGACAAACATAACATAACCGAGCTACGGTACGTGTAGGTCGACGTTGCACACGCACATGCGTTATTGTCACACGTTAGACCTGTATCGCAGTCAGTATTGGCAGAACACGTTTGTCCATGCTTCTTCTTTTCTGGTACTGAAAATAGAAATAAGTTTTTATTGATAGAAGAATAAAAACGACTGTATTTTTCACATTTCCTATGATTATAAACAAATAGAAAACGGACAAAAACTAGCTGTTATTTCATCGTGATGAAATAAATTTCAAACGATTTAATTAGTTTAATAAGTTAGTAATTTAGTCACGTATGTGTTTGTTCATTCATAATTCACCTTGTTATATTATATTGTTGGATTTGAACGTAATTGGCAATATTCTGTTATCCCCTATTGATAAGATTTACGTGTGTATATATATATTGTTGCGACTTCGTGGACTAGACGGACACACGTATGGACAGACAAGCTTTCATCCGTTCGATCATCAATGGTCAAGATGTGGGGTTGAACAAAAATATAAACTAAAGCAGACTCCAAATAAAATATAAGACTTTTGAAAGGGGTAAATGAAAAGAATACCAAAGATTAAATTCAAATTTAGCACAATCAGTAATTTAATCTACTGATAATTACATCAAAACATGAAATAACTGTTTACAAACAATGATTCTCTTAACAATTTGTCAGGATGCAAGTTAAAATCAATAAAAAGTATTGTGTAATCCTATTTCCTAAGTTAAATACGTTAAATTCGAGGAAAGAATGACCTAATGTTCCTTTTAGCTTGATAACAAAATAAATCAATTGAAATAAAGTGTTAAATGTATCTTTAATGCGAATTTAGACTGAAAGATCCCGTTAAATCAAAAGTAAAATGAGTTTAGTTCGATATTCTAGCCAAACAACGAATAACGGGTGCTGCCAAAGAAAAGAAAATGTGGAGTCCTCGAACCCCGCAATGCAGGAGTTTATATAGTAAACGCTTCCCACATCCCGCGACGTGGGATTCCCGCATTTCCCGCATCCATCAACGCGGGATTCACGCAATTGCTGGATTCCCACACTGCGGGAAGAATGAAATTACGTGCATCACCGCGAACCGAAGAAATTGCCAAACTACGGATGCGTCAAGGTGCTGAGCAATAATAATTAAGTGTAATTATATTCTTTAACAATAAACAAGGAAAGACTTTTACATAAAAACATTATTTATTGTACTTTAATTAATGTTTAGAAATATGGAGCTTCTCTAGGTTGCTAGGGAACAGAACAGAACAGAACAGAACAAATCTTTTGTTTACATCCAAGTACATATATGTACAATTAGGACAAATAAATTGGAACATATGTAATAGTAAATTTAACATATCCGGTTATCCAAGACTTAAGATATAGAAAATATGTTCATGTTTCGAGGGATAGATTATTAACGAGTCTATTTTAGTCATCGAAGCAGTGTTAGAAATTGATCGAATACTGTAACTACAGTCACGAGAATCAGATCGCTAGCTAACACTTTCATTTTTTAAATTCAATTAATATCATTATAATTATTTATTCAGGGGATGCTATAATGAAAACTTATGGGAATTGGTGAAACGGTTGCTCGGGCAACGGAAATCAGCAACCGCGGCTTGTGTTTGAGACAAGCCACTTATGCAATGATTTCCGAAGCAAATATTAAAGTCATTTGACCGGTAAAGGTGTTCAAATTAAGAATGCGGACTATATCCCCTTTTTGCCTCCTTGTCCGAAAAGAAAAGACAAGGGTGGAGTTGGGGAATTGATATAGAACATGGTTTAATGGAGCAGTTTACATTTCTTACGTGACATATGTTGCAGACATGAGTCTATAGGCCTATAGCGTTTTTATTCTTAGGCAGATGCCATCTGGACCACTCAGAACTATAAGCAAGGGGAGGTCCAACCGCCATCTACTTCAGATTTAATTTATTGTGACGTTAAAGAAGTTGTCCAATTTATAATGTAGGCCTATACATATTACATTGTTGCGGAACAGTTATGATAGACAATTTACATGTATTTGTAGCAAGGGCGTAACTACCATTACGCGCAAAACTTAAGTGCGTAGTAGACATAAATCCTCTCTAGAAAGTCTCCTTTATTAATGATCACAACATTGAGGCTACAGCTTAATCAAGATGTAGTTACAATGTTTTGACCACTCAACCAACTCTAAAATCATAGAAAAGATGCGGGAGGAGGATATAAATATTTTGTCACAAATCGCCTTAATCCAGTATATTTTATGTTGATCGCTTTCTGAGTGCGTATAAATTGCAAGATCCAAGTTACGCCTTTGTGTTGGAGAGGAAGAGAATGACCTTAAATTTCGTACTAATGATTTCCAATTGACTAGTTAATCATATATCTATATATTATTTTAGTGCGAACACATCCGTTGTCGATATAAAGAATAAGAGTCAAGAACTTGCCTACCCTAGGGGGATATTATACCTAACTAAAAAAATCATGGCGGCTATGGTGCACCGTATTTTTGTTAACCCGTTCCCAGACTGTTCATTTTTTTTTTAGACCATAGCTCTGAAAACATACGACAAGTGCCCAGTATGTAAATTACGAGGAGTCATATATACTCAGAGGGCTTGTAACAACATATACATTGCATTCAATGAATGAAATACTTGCATAAGTAGATAAACAAATAGTATTAATTCGACAGACAGGGAGTATGTACCCGATTGCGCATGACACAATGCGATACACGAAGATTTGCATAACGGTGACCTGGCTGTGTTGGCCAATGATAAAAGATATGCCATGAGAACGTCACGGGCATATTGAGAAAGGAATATCACGTGTTATGAAAAGACCGAGCTTGCGATGAACAAGGTTGTTTATGAATGAAGTTTCGTAAGTAGATTTGTTTACGCATTGTATTGAATTAAGGTATATGAACCCTTATCACGTTGTTTATGACATAGGAATGTTTTGGCAAGCACTAGAGGCTCTATTGATTAGATTATTATTTTTAAAATTGCAGTCTGATCTCAACCCAGCCTGCCTCCATTTTTTATAGATACATTATTCTGGAAAACTCGACAGCTGCGTTTAAACAAACTTGCAGGGGACGGGAGAAATTACCCGTTACAGGTCATTTTTCCTTTTCTCTGGAAGTATTATGGAATTGTAACAATGCATTGAAGTGAATTGTTCTTTCACTAGCTGACGATATGTAGCATCTAGTGATTTTCAATATTGTTGTTTTAAAATTAAAAATATTAAAAATAGATCTATCTAGTGAAATACACTCTCAGTTTCCTGTGAGTGCTAAGACACGCATCCTAAATTTACATGTATGTAGAGTCCCTGGTTCAGAGGACTTTTAATTATGATACCTGCAGCATATCGTGTAAACATGAAAACAACAAAATTTACATAAAATGATATTAAATAGTGTCTAATGATTTGATTTTGACCACTGATATGCCGTGTCCAGGAGTAATCCTATTTTGTCAGGAGGTAGGCACTAGGATCATTCTGCACACATATGCTGCCGACTGTACCTAGCCCCTACCACCTGATTTCCCACCCTTTTTTATATATATATTTTTTTTTACCAGTAAAGTTTAGGAAATTATATTTTCTCAAAAATCCAGCTCAGTATGATTTCAATAGCAAATGCAGATTCAATATTTACAAAATAAAGCATTCAATATGTTACAAAATATATCAAAACTGAAGAATGATATTTACAAAATGTGAGTACACCTAGTGCTATCAGGGGTGTGGGATCCCCATGCCCAACATGTCTGAGACACATATACTTTTTCTATGCTACTTGTCCGTGGACAAGCAAAAAATTTTTTACTTGTCCGGGGACGAGTGGAGAGACAATGTGTTCCCACACCCCTGATTTGATATTAAATAGCAAAATTCAAAGACAATAAACAGCTAAATACATTTCAACATAATGTGCAGATATTCCTAAAGGGAAACTTGTTGTCAATACATGACAGTCCATCCTCATTTCCATTTGGAGCAATTTCATGTATTTAGACGGGCTTCTTTAACAATTTATCAATGATTATAATGATGATTATGATTACATCTAGCTTTGTTGCAATGCTAGTAGAAAATTCCAAAATGCAGTGATGTACCAAGGTTGTAACTCCCATTACACAATTTACGCAAGTGCATAAGAGAAATAATCTTCTGTTGAGAAATACCATTGGTGAATGATCAGAACATTGAAACCACAGCTTATTCAAGCTGTAGTTACGATGTTCCGACCATTAACCAAATCATAAAAAGGCAGCGGACGGAGGGCATTCATCTTCTGTCACAGTCCACATTTAGCCTTAGCCTATAAATTCTTTTGTCATCGTCTTCTGAGTGCGTATAAATTTCAAAGTCCTAGGTACGCCTGTGTGTACATAATATCAAAATAAAAAATTATATCAAGGGTTAAGTGCAAGAGTGCACTAAGCGTATATACGTTGTATAATGATGATTATGATTTCATTCAGCTTTGTTGCAATGCTAGTGGGAAATTCAAAGGTGCAGTTATGTACATCATAAACACTTTATCAAGGGTTAAGCGTTGTATATATACACTTAGTACACTCCTGCTCCAATCCCATGATATAAAATGAACTTGCTGTTACTTTGGTTTTTGTGAAAGGATTACAGGGTTAACAATCCCATAATGCATTCTGCATAGTAAACAAACCAAAATGGCGGATGACCTGATTATCGATGGAGTCTATTGTCAAGCTCTGCAATCCAAAAGATACACACTGACAATCAGGTATGTCAGCACAAATCGATCACAAAATAAGGTGAAAACATTGCTAGATAAAAGTTTAAGATGACAAACACTGCATAAATGCGACAAACGGGATTGATTTATTCGTACTCGAGAACCTCCGTATGTAGCTAAAAATAGAACAGTGAAATCTGACGGCTACAATATACTTAACCCCAAAAGAAATGACCACAAAATATGAATTGAAATAATGTAAATCCTTACCGTAATGCATACACAATATATCGGTTTTTAAAAAGCTATTCATTTTGTCTGAAAGAATTTCGTAACCCACTCGCATTGGATGGTAAGTAAGTGGGTGGAGTAAGCATTCATGCTATGATTATGGTGAAAACTCGCCTGAAAGGGGATAAGACTTGGAAATTAATGATTATTGACGTTTACAATAGATTCGACAATTATCAAGCGGGCTTTCGAAACGTCATTTTTTTTATAAATTTAGCTTATAAACGCTATTATGGGCGTTTACAGGTTTGGTTGCGGTACCCTGTCTTTGCACTAGTGAGCAAAGACTAAAACACATGGTTAGTTACAACAGTCTTTGAAATTCAATTGGAAAACTGTTCACAGCAGCTTAATGTTTTTGAAACCATCTCTCAAACAGGAAATGTTTGAAGTTTTCATTGATAACGCAATGCCTATTTTAATGGCTTGCCCACGTACTCAAGTAGACCCATTTTTGGCTGATACCGTTATTACGTAACATTTGACGTCAGCAAAAATCTAAAGATTTATAAACGGTTAATTACCAGGTGATAAAATCTCTTACAATGCTTATTAGATTTTTTCAATTAACATTTGTGCATCCGATCTCGCAAGCTTAGGTGACACGTTTAATTAAAGAGCATTTCTACGGAAATAAATTAAAGGATCGGTCTAGAAATGAAAATCGGTTTTGACAAATATTAAAATAAAAATTGCAATAAAGTCATAAACGGTTAAGATATTAAGGTGGAAGAGAACAGTAGCGTTTTTTTTTTGAGAAAAGTGAATAAATATTGGTATTTATATAAAATTCGAGTTAGTGTGATTTCAACGGCGTATATTAATATATTTTTTTTTCCATTTTTTAATTGGAAATTACGTAACCATGAATTCGTAAAAATGACGATTTGGCACACTTTCTACCAAACTGCCCTCCTCGAATTAAATGCGTAGTGCGATTTAATCCAAGACATTTTCGTTTCGAAAATTGTACCAAAATGAAGCTTGGCGAATGGTCATAACGCAAATGCTGTATTAAACACTTTGACATTTGGACATATGAGGCTTGAAATCCATACTCACATTTTTTACAGTTCCAAAAATATCACTTTTAGCAGAATTTTATAAAGTTGGCCCGTTGCAAGTTGCTTAAAATTTGACACTTTTTTCTACAATTCTTGTTCAATAAACAGGAAAAGTTTAAAAAAAAAAAACTTTAAGCGTGCAGATTTTTTATAAGCCGGATTGTAAGTTTACCATTTTGGCGTTAAAACTATGACGTTGGCGTTCAAATTAACACTGCAATCTTCCTATATTTATTTGAATTCTTTTGCGATCTATTGGAATTAAAAAATGAAAATTTACACACGTGTTCAAAAGTCTTTTAGGAAAGGGGCCTCAAATTTCATTTCAATACACCGAGAACTTCTTAGTACACAATGTTTTGACCTACTGCAAGTGTTACTAATCGGTGACTTCGATAAATTTTACGTCGACGCCGTTATAAATGAAAAATGATTTTTGTAAGTTTATTTCTCAAGCTCAACGTTATGATGTTACCATTAATTAGCACGTTCAAAGACTATTTGAGAGAGCAGTGATAACATTTAAAATAAAACGTGAAAAACTCAACGCATGCAATGAAAAACGAAGAATCTTTTTGACATTTATTTATCCTATATACAGAAATCTATAAGATAGTTTTTGTGATGTTTGTCCAAAGAATTTAGCGAATTTTTCGACGTACCGCGTTTGTCTTTTTCCAACTTTCGACGTTAGGGTAATAAATTTTGATTTCCAATGTACAAATTCCGTACGATAAAGCATACCAAAAGATGCTAGTTTATGAAACGGAAGTTGGACAAAAAAATATCAAATTTTAAACAATTTTCATCGGGCCAATTTTTCAAAACATTAATCCAAAGCTTGTTTTATCGGACCGCAAAAATTTGAAAATTTCACTTTAATGCAACCTCGTGTATCTATCTTTAGATATAACAAAGTCCTAATTACACGCCGATGTTCTCAATTCATTCAACTTCATTTTGGCGTTTTCCATTGAATTGAATCACCTTAAATAAGGAAAGGGTAAAGGTTTAAGAACGCGTAGGGTCATTTGTGAGAAAAAAAACGCGATATCGTCATTTTAACGTCATGGTTACGTAAATTCTAAATTGAACGTAAAAAATCATACACAGATGAGTTCGCGCTAACAGAAAGATTCCATAGATTCCAATATCTATGCACTTATCTCGAAAAACGCTATTGTCCTCTTCCACCTTCGGTGGTGGATGTTTGTGTGTGTGTGTGTTTTTTTTTCTTTCTTTTTTTTAATTAAGTATATTCATATCTTAATGGCCCAATCGCATGTTTTCAAATTTAAGGAAGCAATTTATTATTATTCATTTTGTTATGGATTATTTGGAGCACTTTAAATGAAGTTGTGGAGCGCCATGAACGATTTTGGGGCGCTTTAAAAAGTCTTGAATGGAGAGATGAACGATCTATTCAGAAATGATGTGATTTGGAGAATTGTCAATTTCACGTCAATAATCAGTTTTGATAACCTTACCACAAGAGTTTCCAGTGTAGCCCGTATTACATGTACAAAATCCCGTACCACCGCACGAGGCCGACGTAAATAAAATAGCACAGGAAGAATAAGTGTTAGTCACAGTACAGTCTGCATCCGTCGAGCATTGGCCACCCGTACCCACTGAAACGGGAAATAATTGATAGTGGTAATAGATGAGAGATGAAGGGATAATTTGTTGATTTGGAGCGAAGCGGATTCGAACGTGACTGTGATTAGGGTGTTATTTTAATACCTCAATGAAATTAACAAATAATCTCCCACATCGTAAATATTTATATAATTAAGAAAATGAGTACAGATTTGTCAATATGGTACTACTTTGAGCGAGGGCTTGCAAAATAGACAAACACTCAAAATTGTTTAGATTAAGAAAACCAAATTTCCATCCAATCAGTTTGCACGAGTTTTGATGTTCACTAGTAAAATCAAATTATGTGTGTGACATTTCCAAAACATGACAGTTTGATGAAGAGTTTTGGGGCTCCCTTTGAGAATCATTTAGTGCAATTAAATAGAGGTCAATCGCTTGTTTCAGTGTACGATTAATTCATATTTCATTGATCGAATAACTAAAGCTATATCTTCACGAGTGAAATGAAACATCAATCGATCTTACTCGAAAAACAAATGACCATTCTATTTCTTAAATGCGAAAAATGGAAGAAAGTGTGGAAATTTTAGGACACATTTTCTTATACATGTCATTTTGTACGTAATTTCTACGCAACGTTCATAATGACGTCACATATTATGCTCCGCCTAGATAACGTCAGATAGGGCCGTGACGTCACACACGCTAATGCAAATTTTGTAACGTCGTTTTGCCATTTAGACGCTATTACACCGCATTTTTCTGAATCGCTTGAATGAAAAACACAGCGCGCAATTTATTATAACGTAGGACGTTAAAAAATAATACGTTTTTGAAAAGCATGTCCACGCAAACAAATCTTAATATTTTCAATATATTACATCGTATCTCTACGATTTTTGTTCCTGGTGAATGAACGAAAACATAATATTTCAAAAATGCCAAATGATTTATGATAATAATTTTGATAATGAAATGCGACAGCTAAACATTGAGAAAACTGGCTTTATAATTCGCGTACGGAAGAAATTGTGCTCACACACGTTTTCTTTATCTATTTTGTTGAAGTTGACGTATTATTATTATTTCTAACTACATAAACAAAAACAAGAAAAAATAATTTAATATTTCAATTTTGAATTTCGAAAAAATATAAATTGACGGTTTAAAACTTTTGAATCTTTAAATGAATCTCTACCAATCGTTTGTTATTGCCGTGATGGCCAATTTAAGTTCACCTATTTATATGATGTCAGTCCTCGCCTAAAACTCGAGATTTTTCATTAACTATTTTTGGGAGTCATTAGGAAATCTTAATTTGCTTCGTTTTACAGACGCAACTTAGGACATTCGATGGCAAGGAAAATTAATTAACGGGAATTTGATTTTTCTAAAAAAAACACCTTACAAAAAAGTTTAATACAAGTGTAGTATGTTTTCTTGTGCTTCATTTGGTATATATAAAGAAGATAGAAATTAACTAACAGGTTAAGAAGAAGTATCAGATGGAACCAAACGTTGGACATGCAATTTCGAGTGTTTTGAAGTATTACCATGAGAGACGTCCAATTGAACGAAAGCGGGATATTTTAGTTTTTGATCATTTCTTTGGTAAGGCGGTGAGTTTTCAAATGATAATCTATCGTTATTCTCGATAATCCACCGTAAATCATTACAGAAAATTGTAATCTGATATTACAGTTAAAAACATCGTGAAATTGACAAGGTGAATGATTATTGAATGGTTTAGGAATGAAATTGAATGAGTGTGTGGAGCGAGTATTGAGTGAATTTAATTGGAGGCAATCCAGTATTGCAAATTTTGTTCAGGATGAACAAAATTAGCAATATTGATTACCTCCATTTAATATAACATACATACAAGCTCATGAGATAGCTCCTTATTTCTTCAAGAACCTTTCAGACGCTTAGAATTTCAATTAAATAAGTGAAATCACGATATTTTTCCTAGCTATTATTATTTTGAACGAAGTTGTTGCTATATGATTTTCAGTGAGTTTGGAGCGTTTTTGAATGGTTTGAGTGAGTGTTTGTAACGAATCAATGGAGTGCTAAGTGATCGATTTAGAATGGTTATGATTGAGTTTAATGTCAATTTCACGATGTAATTAACATAACATATAGTTTATTCAGATAAATGACTTTAACAAAAATGTTCATCATCATTACATAGTAAATTATACAATTACATATGCAAATACATGCAACAATGGCAAATAGTTGAAGATATTTTTACTACTATATTATATATTTAAATCTTTCGCGGAAATAACGAATTATTGGTGTTCCTGTTGCTTTGGCATATCGTTAAAATATAATTATCCATAAGCACAGATTTTTTTGAAAATATTTTTAAAGACAAAGTGTGCAGTAAAGGTAGATCGAATAGAATGCATACATTTTGTTTTAACAGCATTTGCAGTATTATAAAAGAATCTCATTATGTATTAATTTGGATTTTGTGGTGAAAAAAGATAGCGATAAAACAACCGCTCTCGTTTTCCCTCACATCAGCCGGAATTTTTGGAGGCTGGTCTAAGTGACAGACCCGTTATTTTGGTTCATTTTTTTAAAAAGATTATTATAATATATATTTATAGCAAATCATAAGGGATTTGTGGGATTTGTTTGACCTAAACTTTTAAATTTTTTAAATTATCTTACGTGTTTTAATTTGTTTAATTCGAAGTAATATCATTGTTAATGATTTTGTTTTGGACCCGCTTTTTAAGAGACGATTTATCACTTTATAATAGCCTAGTTCGGCTTTGACTTTTGATTAAAAGTTTATAAGATAAACATTGATATTATATTATATTATATTATATTATATCGTCATTGCTATTCCAAAACCCCGCTACTACAGATTTTATCAAGCTGCAGCTACGAAATTTAGAACAACATCGACGATATGAAAAGTCGTAGAGTGACCGTCCCTTGATCGAACTCAAGGGTCAATCGCGTAAAAAGTTATTTATCTTAAATCGTTTCCATCGTTTTATTAACTGTAACCAGAGCCAATGCGTTCCTGGCTACATATACATATTGAGCGCGTTGCGAAGACTATGATGAGACTGTGTGGATGCACAGGCTGATCTGAGTCGTAGTGTAGAGAGCAAGATGAATTGTTACAAAATATAGGCACTGGTTATACTCACCTGCCACCACTGTCGTTACCATGGCAACCAAAAACACAAGAACGAACCCCTTCATATTTCAGAACCACCTGTAGATAATTTAAGAACAAACAAACAAACAAACAAACGAAAAGGACACATAGACTTAAAATGACATGTACATATTAGGGGCAAGGAAATTGGATAAGAATCCTTTGTATGCTAAGAAACAATTTTATCGAGTGCATCTACTTTGCGAAGCTTGAACTCGTAAATTTAAAGAAAATCATTTTTACTTCAAATCCTACGGATTGCGGGTACATTTATAAAAAAAATGAAAATAAATAAGAATTGTCAAACAAATCAATTGAAAATTGTGTTTTCTATCAGTTATCTTACGACGTTTATACCGCCTCTAGTAAGCCTCTAGTAAGCATTAAATTCGACGGGACGTCGTTTCATCGAATTCAAAGCTGAGAACGCCATTCCCACGTTTACTCTTAGTTCCTCCTTATGAAATCCAATTAGTTTGAATTTGATAATGACACTCTCAAATGCCGTTATACTTCGTTTTATTAGTTATGTACCAACTACTTCTAACCACAAATAAATATTTATGTCAAGTGATAACATTTTGTTAAAAATTTAGCTGTATTTCCTTTCAATTTGAATTTTTTACACCCAATTCTTACTTCCTACATATAATAATATCATACGATGAATGGCCTCGAGAGAACTTTAAAGTAGAGTTGCTTGAGGAGTCTTTTTTCTCCATAGGCCTGAATCGACTGATATGATGAGAAATTCAATGACTAAATTAATGAACTTATTGATGAATTCTCATTTCAAGTACAAAAGTGTTTTTAAGCGACACATGCTAAATATATTTCTGCAAAGGAAAATTCAAGATTAATGAATAACATAATACATGCATTTGGTTGATATCCATCGGCTATATTCTGGGAAAAGTCGTTAGCCGAGTGGTTGCGGGTTCGAGCCCCACCAGAGGCGGGTAGTGTATTTGGACAGGACACTTTACAGACAAGGGCCTAACCTACCCAGCTGTAAAAGTGGGTGGCAGTGGTTAGAAATCATTGTTTCACCCTCTATGTGCAGGATAAGATCTGGAATTAGTTAGGACCACGATGGAAGTAAGAGTCAGTTCGACCCTTTAAAGTGTTATCCTCGAAAAAAAAAATAACTAAAATGATTATCAAAGTTTTCACTGTATAACATATAGAGAAATCAGCTCAATCCACAAAATACTCACCTTTATCTGATCACAATAGTTTTGTACAATGATTAAGGATCATAAAAGGATCATTCCAGTGAAATTTGGTTGATATCCATCGATTACATTCTGAGAAAATGATTTTCAAAGTTTCACTACATAGCATACAGAGAAATGGCCTCCGTCCTTAAAAGACATATTTTTCATATGATCACAATACTCTTCGGTAGACTGATGAAGGATTACTCAAGGACCATTCCAATGAAATTTGGTTGATATCCATTTGTTGGATTCTGAGAAAATAATTTTAAAAGTAACCACTACATAACATATAGAGAAATGACCCCCGCCCATAAAATACATATTTTTCATCTAATCACAATATTCTTTTTTTTTTTTTTTTTTTGATACTGATAAAGGGTCACCCAAAGATTATCACAACGCCATGACAATAACCCTAGTGGAGCTAAAAATGAAAGTATAGTCATGGAAATGCATCCCTGTTATTAAAATGGCAAAACCTTTGTACGCTTAATGAAAAAAGATTTTTTAAAAATGGTTCTCGTTGACTGTTTCATTCTGCTCATGAAAATTATCCAATTCACAAAAGATGTATCTTAAACAATGGTTACATGGTACAACAAGAAACGTACCACGATTTGAATAAAAATAGTTTCGTATGCAGGCTTATTATTTCATCAATAATGAATTAGAAATCCATTCACGGTTTTAGATAAACTTATTTTTCTCAATTAAAATTAGTAACTTGAGTTAATTAAGTCTACGAACCTTTTGAGATACTTCAATTGACTTGTGAAAGAAGGTCTCATTTTAACCGATCGGTAATTTCGTTCAATAAATCCACAATATCAATTAAATACCTACTAGTCTTTCCTTCGAAATCTATCTGGAAACACTTCGACCTAGCCTGGTATTTTAGGACGAGGCCAACACAATCACCTTGACAACACGCGCATCCGTTATTACAAAACGTCACGCAAAGCTTTTTGAACAGCGATCCTTTCTTAGAGACGCAATCACGTTCGGTATCTTCCGATACCCCGGGTTCTCCCTATTTGCTAGTCTGTATCGACATAGCGTAGCAAACAGCGGGGTCCACGGTATCTTAGGGTGCATGTAGGTGCACCTATCCTTCCTTCAGAATAACAGAGCGCTCGAAAGTGTCTCAGAAATTGTTACCTGCATTGCCGTAGAAACGAATGTTTCAAGAGGACTCGTTATTTCTAGCATAGGGCCGTTAGTGCGATATTATTCAACGAAGCTCAAAGACATCCGCACAGGTCACATCAAGCTTGTAAAGCTTAATGTCAACTGGATCGCTGTCTTTGGGAAAAGGAAATAATTTCTTCTATTATTATGAACATTTGCTTGCCATTTTCTAGCTCGATACAAAGTATAAAGGTTTTGTGTCTAAGAGCCTAGATACCATAGGCCTTTGTATACAAATTTCCACTGACCGATTTTAATACTAATCGAAAAGTGACTAATCGAGTTACGTCAAAAATGGACAACAGTAGAATGAAGGAAAGTATTGACCCTTATCAGACAGCATGGTGCTTTAATTTTGTGATATGTCGAGCCATGAAGGGGGCCAAAAAGCGGGGCAAGCGACCATCTAATTAATCTAAGTGTGCAAGCCGAGTGTAAGTGTCCCCAGAAGACGGTTAATTGTTACAAGTGATAGTGCAAGGATACACGACGAAACTACTGCTGAGATCCGTCATGGTTCTTTAACGTGCTCGGTGTAAAGCACCGTCTTACGGGACCTTGGTTTAACTTCTCATCCGAAAGACAATTAGTGTTGTTAGTGTGTCAGACCGGGAATCGAACCCACATGGTCGAACTTTAATGGTTTTGAAGTCCGGTGCTCTACCAACTGAGCTAATCGGGCTGACAAAGAAATAACTGATCTAAATTGTTCCAAGAAGTTTAAGTAAGTCCCGTTTCGCATGATGGACTTGCACAGATTGCAATTGCGTTTGTGTCGGTATCTATTGACAACCAGTCAGCTAATTGTACAATGATTACATAATGAACACTTCTCGTGAACAGTGATAGCTGATAACGAACGGCATCAAAAGTAACCAAAACATCTAGCAAAATGATAGATATAAAGTGCAACATTGTAACGGCGTTCGAAAGGTGGAAACGCACGTGAAACGTTCACATAATGGCGCCTCTCTCTCTCTCTCTCTCTCTCTCTCTCTCTCTCTCTCTCTCTCTCTCTCTCTCTCTCTCTCTCTCTCTCTCTCTCTCTCTCTCTCTCTCTCTCTCTCTCTCTTACCTCATATATATATAATGAATGAGTAATGAATGAGGTAGAGAAAGAGAGAGAGAGACAGACAGAGAAAGAGAGGAGAGAGAGAGAGGGGAGAGAGATGAGGGAGAGAGAGACTGTATTCGAAATGCTAAAGCATGATTGATTGGGCTGGCTTTTATAACTTTTACTAATAAACACACCCAGAGACGTTGGGGCTCGAACCACCGCCTTTCAGGTCACGAGTCGAACGCTTTACCACTAGGCAACCATGCTTGGTCACAAACTCACTATAATTTAAAATATTGCTTTGAGAAGTTGGTTTAAATCTATTTATTTTACATCGATTGGGAAACAAGTTCTACAACTTAGATTAATCCCTCTCGATTCTGTTTCCTGGAAAATTCACCAGTACTCGCGCCGAATGTGTGGGACAATGAAAGAACCAAGATCGATAGCCGCTCCCGGGAATCGAACTCAGGACCTTTGGATCAAGAGGCCGACGCTCTACCTCTAGACCACGGACACCATAGTTTCAGTTGATATTCATTCAAACCACTGGCAATGGCACCGCGATCAAAAGATGGGCAAAGTCCCCTCGAGATCAAATAAGACTACTTTTAATTTCAATAACAAAATGCGATGGCATGTCATTTAGGGATGGGGAACAGTTTTTAAGGAGATTGGTCTATGAATATAAAATCTTAACATTGGAAAAACCTCGGACGGACGCAAAAAGGACTTATAGACCTATCGGCGGGGTAGAAACGCTTTTAAATGTACAGATAATAGAAATATCGGTTTCTTAATGTTTTGTTCTAGCAAACAATGTTACTAAAATTCGCTGAAATCATTAGAAAACCTTCAAGTTGGTTAACATTATTAAAGATAATGACTTCCGAGACGTTTCGGTAATATTATGGGTCCAATTCCTTTAAACCAGTGATAGTTTGAGAAAGAGTTGAAATCTCAACATATCTTGCCTCATCTATAATTCAAATGCATATAAGAACTCCGTCTTCTGTCTATAACGCGCATCACTACATACACACGTAAACCACTCAACAAATCCATTTCCTAAATCAATGCGCTTGATTGATTCAAACTGCAAATCAATTTAAATGCTGATCAATTTTAAATGATGATAACCTTATGCTAGATTGTCACAGGAACAGCGTGGGACAACATTCTTATAAACGTTGGCGAATATTCTGTTACTTTGAACCTAGACTGGTTCATTTTTTCTACAATTCATTAATCTTTACACCCCTCGAGAAAAAATCTTTCATGAACATTTGATAATCCGCGTGACGATACCAATAATTCATGTGCGGATCAAAGGGTGGGGATCGAGGGTCCGGGCAGTCCCTGGAATATCTGAACAAATTGAGTAATCAAGTTACAAAATCTGAGAAATCAAAGTGCCATTGGATTTGAGTGCAGACAAAATATCGTTACTACAGCTTAACTAAATCTGTAGTTACGACATTTGATTAGACTCAGGACAATCTTTATTCTAGATTCGTCTTGCTTAATGTCCTCATTCTGTCTACGGGAATTTATTCATTTTGCTAAAGAAAACAAAAGTAAATTATACGTTTGCTTCCTAGACTGTAAACAAGCTTTTGATAGAGTATGGATAAATGGTCTTTTTTACAAACTGATAAAAAGCGATATTGACGCCAAAACTCTTAAATGTTTATTTAGTATGTATAGCGAATTACACAGCTCGGTTCGATTTCGACATTCCACTGGTGACGTCATTTTTCCTATTCAACAGGGTACCAGACAAGGAGGGATAACTAGCCCATTCCTATATTTGGTCTATATTGATGGTCTCATACGTCTTCTTGAAGCATCAGGTTACGGGTTCTGTATTGCTAATGTTGACTGTAGCTCACTTAGCGTGGCCGATGATATGATCCTCGTGTCCTTATCAAAATACGGACTGCAAAAAATGATGGATATATGCTATGAATATTCCATTAAATGGCGATTCATGTATAACTCATCAAAGTGTGCAGTCATCGTGTTCAACGAGTCTCGAAATGTAGTCGCTGATCGCACATGGTTCTTGGGCAATAATATCGTAAATGAAGTAAATGATTATACTCATCTAGGAATAATCTGTAATAAGTACATGAAAGTATCCGTAAATATCGACGATTCGTGCCGAAAACTTAAATCAACTTTACTAGGACTCTCTAATATTGGTATCCATGAAATTGGCCTTCTTCCAACTACCTCTTTTAAACTGTATAAATCTATTGTCCTCCCAAAAGCCCTTTATGGCTGCGAGTTTTGGTCGGATATTAATAAGACACAGGCAGATAAATTAGAAAAGTCCCATAGGTTTTGCGTTAAGTATACTCAAAATTTACCTGCATATACCAGAACTGATATAAGTCTTGGTCTCTCTGGTGTACTCCCATTAGAGTTTGAGATTGATTATAAAAAACTTCTCTTTCTGGGACAACTTTGTCATGTATCAACAGGGCATGTCTCTAAACAGCTATTTAACTATCGGCTTTTTGCCTTTCATCGGCCTAACACATCGGTTAAATTTGGTTTTATTCCCGATGCTATCAGACTCCTTAAAAAGTATTCTCTTGATGATTATTTACGATCTTATATGGTAACCGGGTTATTTCCTAATAAATGTCAATGGAAAAGGCTGTCTCGTAATGCAATTGATGGATTGGCAAACAATGTCTGGCTTGGTAGAATTCAATCAGATATGCACTTGTCAAGTTTTTTGTTTTTAAAACCCCAGTTAAAATTTCACTCTGAACTATGGGAGGCCAGCAGGTCAGTCAATAGTCCTGCAATGATGAATTCATGTAAAAACTGTATTAAGATAATCGCAAAGTTTTATAGTGACTCATTTACAAACTTTTGTCATTACTGTAATAACACACTTCTCATATCCTCCTGTGAACACGTTCTCTTACAGTGTCCCGCCACTCTCCATCTACGCAATGATCTACTTCAAAGGATAAAAACACATGCAGATGATCTTTCTCTTAGGGTGTTTGAAAATTTAGAAAGTCATAAACAAGTAGTCGCTCTGTTTTCGGGATTTAGAAATATATTTGAAAGCAATGATGTTAACCACAAAATTCTTAGTAACAGCATACCTACTCTTGGAAAATTTTGGAACTTTTTTCTTAAATAAATACTTTCTACTTAATGTCGCGAGGAAAGTCTTAAGATTATAGCTTTTATGTGTATGTATGTGTAAGCGTAAGCGCATATGTGTACTTGAGTGTATGTATATGTATAGATGTGAATGTGTGTATGCATGCTTATTTGTGTGTACATGTGTCATATATTTGTGTATGCATGCGCGTATATGTGTATGTTTGTGTGCAGTCGTATGTATATGTGTTTGTATGTGTGTATGCACGTGTATGTTTGTATATGTATGTGTTTATGTGTGTAATTGTGTGTACGTATGTGTGTATATGTTTGCATAGTTATATATTTATGTATAAATGTTAATTTAGGTCCCGGGTTCGATCCCCGACGGCGGCACTCGATATTTCAGACTGTTTGTCTTTCACCAATGGGTTGATAATCGTAGACCTATGTGAAATAGCAGCTGGAGGCTAGGAAAGGATGTGGTGGGTGTACTGGTGAGCGAAATACCAGGAAACTATCGTTAGGTGCTCCAGCCGCCGCGATATAACTGAAAAATGTTGAAAGCGGCGTTAAACTCCATTCAATCAATCAATCAATCAATAAATGTTTATTTGTTTGCTTGTGTATGCATTTATTTGTGTTAATATATGTGTATGCATATATGCTTATGTGTTTATGTATATGTGTGCGCAATTCAATTCCTTGTATTTCGTTTTCGAGACAAGGAAACTCTCTTTTGACGTATTATATGTTAAAAAACCCGCCTTGCTTTCTACACCCTCGATTTCTACGTGAACTGTGGTAATTGTCAGGTGATGGATCACAGTTCTCGTCTTTCGAATCTGTCCGATGGGTGTAGATTTGCAATGTGGCTTATTTGTTTGTCTCCCTTTTTTGTGTTTTGCTGCTCGTCCTGTATATATATTTACTTATTATTTCTTTTCGTAACGTTATCCTGCCCTTCGTTATCATGCCATTCGCTTCCTGTCCCTAAAAAGAGCTCTCTAACATGACTCTACAATCTCCAACAATCAGTAATGGATCACCTCTTAAAGACTAATCCATTCTTAGAATTTACACACTAATTTTTCTTACATCAACGAGTTTTTCCATGGTTTAGTCATGATTTCTTCGTAAAAGTGTCATGGTAATGAGGGTCGTGTTTCCTGTTTATGTGTACATGATTTTGAATTTGTTATTATGTTTGTCATTTCCCTTCTTTACTCAGTCTGTCTCTCTCTTTCTAAACTTTCTCTGATTGCTACCTTTCAATTTCAATTTGTTCAAATGTTTTGTTATTATTGTAATGCTCGCCAATTTGGCGGAAAAAAAATAAAATAATAATAATAATAGTTAAAACCATCCGCAAATTTTATTGGAACTATTTCGGAATAAAATTGTATTAGTGTAATGAGCGAGTTTTTTAAAGAACTTAAGGTAGAATGCGCCTTTTGAAGAACTTCGCCTGGATTTAACAAAACTTGGCTTGTTGGTTATTGACCATATTTCCGATTTCACGACGGTTTTTTATTTACGATATATTCACCAAGTTAAGATATAAAACGTTCTAAAGTTACCTAGTAACGCATGGTTTGAACACGGCGTTGTGAATTCACTCTATGCATTTAAAATGTAATAGCGTCTTTCAAATTTTTCGACAGCATTGATTCTAAAAATGATTAGACCTTAAACTAATGCATTTTAAAAGCTAATGTAAGATTTTTATGGCGACGAAGAGAACAGGTGAATATATAATTCGTATTTATATTGTTGGTTTGAATTTGTAATGAGTGTTTCATAGCGGTTAGAACAACTATCCACAACGTGCCATTCCCAATACAATTTCGATTGGACAACACGCGTCGATTTTGGCGTGAGATGTAGGCCAGCTAAATTCTAAATTCATCAAGTGCTACAAATTTCACGGAAACACACGTCAGTAGTACAAACTAGTTAAGACCGACCCTACTGCCACACCGACACAACACGTATGCTATAGTTCCGCAAGAAAGGGTGATCTATCATTTACAATGTATAATTGATCTTTGATCACTCTTTTGAAATTACAGGACATGGCGGAAGAGTGAAATTTCTAGCCGTTCTCATACGCTTTGTGAAAACTGACAATGGTGGCCAAAATTTGCGAAAAATAGCACGGCAAATTTCGGACTTATAAAGTACAGTTAATAACATCGTGAAATTGACTTTCGTCTCGATTAAACCCATTTTTAATCACTCGCTCATCGATCAATTCACTCAACTTTATTATACCCCCCACAACGAAGTTATGGGGGGGGGGGGGGATTACTGGAACCCGGTTGTCCGTCCGTAGACATAATTTTGTGTCCTCTTCTCTTCCCACTGTTTTGGACCAATTTTGCTGAATTTTTTTTCAGGTTATTTCCTTTCATATGAAGTTGTGCACCTGCAATTTTCATCCCGATCCAGTAATTAGTTTTGGAGTTATGCCACTTTGAACTTTTAAGATTGGTGGACATAATTTTGTGTCCTCTTCTCCTCCAACAGTTTTGCACCAATTTTGCTGAAATTTTATCAGGTTGTTTCCTATCATATGAAATTGTGCACCTGCAATTTTCATCCTGATCCAGTCTTTAGTTTCAGAGTTATGCCACTTTGAACTTTTTAAGGAGGGGGGGGGGAGAAATCAAAATTTTAAATTACAAAACCTCTTAAAAGGGGGCCATAGAATGCCCCTTCTAATTCCACTCCTTCATAGAAAAGCCTTTGTTGCGGTGTGGGGGGTATTCTCGTCAGCCCTAGGGGGCGACAGCTCTAGTTATATTTGGAAGCATCTGAATTGTCCGTTAAGACATAAACAGATTTTTTTTTAATTTTAAGTATATTCTACTAAAGAGATATAAAGAATATCGCTAATTTGTTCATCTTGAACAAAATGAGTGCTGTTTGATTGCGTCCCTTTAATTCCACTCAAAGCTCGCTCCACACACTCATCCAATTTCATTCCTGAGGCATTCATCTTGTCAATTTCACTAAGTTGTTAACGGTTTGTAGCAGGGATGTTGAGTGGATGTCCATCGGAAGCCTTTCGGATAAGAGCGTATGGCAATTCAGAAAAGTTTTCCTAGTATAATTGTGACGTGTTAAAAAAGCGGAAAGAGTGGATGCATAAAGCATTAGACGTATACAACACGAATGTTGAACGTAAACTAGACGGATACAGCGCGGATCATAGATTTTATGCGATATATACGTTTACATAATTACATATCCACGTTACTTCCCCTTTTATACTTTTTGTATACCTGAAAAATCCGTCAAATTTACGTTTTTATCCAAAGCAGATTAAAGTTTCGAGGATGCACAACGGATGGATTAAAAGTACTGCAGAAGTATGACGGATGGTATCGGATACGTAGCGTTTGTTCCTCGTAATGTCGCTCTACAAGTTTTGTGCAGCTCAAAACTTTCTGCGCTGTTGAAATCACAATGGACGGGCAACAAACGGACATAGAGTATGTAAAGCGTATTTACAGGGTACCTAAAATATGCAAAGCGTCTTTTCAGCGGATGTTAAGATTTTCATACGTTCTATATCCTCAATACACCCGTAAGGGTAGTGGAACCGGGCCTTTTACGATGTAAAATTGACTTTAAATCTGTGGGGTTTTTTACCACTAAAAACGTGGTAAAAGGAGATAAATGCCCTTTTTTCTAACTTTTAAGTATTTTCTCCTTTTGCTATGTTTCTTTCCTGTTACGTCATATCATATAGCAATAGTCAACTTCGTCTTTTTAACAATATGCAAATATCAGATGTATGTTTTCCATGTTAAACAGTTAAGAACATCGTGAAATTGGCACTCATTCCGATCTAAATTATTCTAAACCACTCACTCAGCGTTCCTTTCATTAGAAAATTTCACTTACTTCGTGCAAAATAGGCGAAAATGTATTGTCATCATTTCATTTCAATCAAAACTGCTCCAACTCATTCAATTTCATTCTGGAATCATTCAGAAATCATTCACTTTGTCAATCTAGCGATTTTGGCAACTCTAATATTACCTTAAACCGCAAGAAATATGCAGCGGCGAATAAAGTAAGTCTTTATTTTGATTTTGATGTTATCCTAGAGGCTTTTGGGTGTCTTCGTTTGTTCGATCGTACCCCACCCATTCGTAAATGTACATTAGTCTGAACAGTGTTCATCTATATCGAAAGCTGGGATAACGGTTTAACGGGCGAGTATTACCCCCCGATTATCATTGACTAAAAGTGTATTTATCACGAAGTACAATTAGTGTTACACCGTATTTAACCCTATACCATTCTAGTATTCTAGTAGTATGAGCGAAGAAGGTAAATCAGCAATTATTCCAGAGTCCGAAAAACAAGCTAGGTCTTCAATCTCTTCCTCATCAAAATCTGAGAATAAATATTCCAGTCCAAACACACCAATAAACCCTGTTGAGTCAGATCCTAGGAAACGCCACTTATCTTCACCACTGGACTTATTTATTGCCAAAAAACAGTTAACCGGCAATATGGATACTAGCGACGGAGCTTCAATTGTCTCAGCATCTGCCCCGGTTGTTGCCAGCCATCCCTTGTATGAGGTGGATTCAATCGCGATTGCGGAATTATTAAAAGAATCGCTTAGAGAAGAAATAGCAAACATGGTAACTACGGCACTAAATGACACAGTCAATGCGATTGTTGATGGAGTGGTCGCTGGGCTTACAAAACGAATAGCATCTCTTGAAACCAGTAATGAGCGATTAACTAAGGAGAACACAGACCTGGGTGAGGCAAACAAGATGCTAACAAAACAAGTGCAGACACTCAAACATGAATGTGACAGTCTTGAACAATATAGCAGAAGGAATAGTCTTAGAATTTCCGGAATTTCAGAATCTGATAGCGAGAATACCGACCAAATAGTTTTGAATATCTGTAAAGAACTAGAGGTTGATATGTCCGAACTGGAAATTGATAGGTCTCATAGAGTCGGAAAACCCCCCAGCCCTGGTAGCAGCGACAAAGCGCGACAGATTATTGTGAAATTTGTATCCTACCGATCTCGCCAAAAAATGTATCAAGCACGCTCTCGACTGAAAGATTCTGAATTCAAAAACGTTTATATCAATGAAGATTTGACTAAAACTCGCAACAAACTATTGTACGATGCCAGACAGATGCTAAAAAACTCAAATCCCAACGTTATCGGGGTTTGGTCAAGTGACGGAGTCATTCTACTAAAAGACAATGCTAAAAAGGTTCACAGAATCCTTAACAGTGATGACTTGTTGCCATTCCTGGAATAATTATAATATATACATACAGTACATTCTTTCCATAATCACTTCCGATATATATATATAAAAAAAATTAAAATAAAAGATATTCTGTGATTAATTGTAAAAGGTAACGTTGGCTCATTATACATACATAAATACATGAGCGAGTCCTGTATTTCACAACCATTACTCAAACTGTGGCTGCGATGTTTATATTGACCTTTGATGAACTATTTGAAAACTATGCTGGCACACCATTTATGTATGATTTTTGTTTTCTTGTGTGTGCGTGAGTGGCAAAATGCAGTTTGCAATATTTTGCCAGTGGCACATAGAGCTTGGTGGACAGTGTGGACTGGGATCAGCATGCACAAATATGTATGCTGATCACAGTCGACGCTGCTTACTTTCTGATTGTATACCATAGAAAATTGAGTCTAGTTGGAAGGTTCCGTAAACTAGTCTTTAAAAAAAAATCAGCGGAATTAGGATTATGCCATCTTTTTGTTGGTTCTTACAGTATTAAGCTAATGTGGAAAATTCTTGTTGAAAATATTATGTACTTTTCAGCCACAGCTTAATTACGCTCCTTCGGTATCGAATTTCGATATCAAAAAGCGATATAATTTTTTGAGTGTCTAAAGAGCGGATACTGATCTCAAATGTTCTGCATATGCGGTATTCGCTTATCGACGGTTTTGTTCCCGGACCTCCTAACTGCAGCTCTATATAAGCTGTGGTTACGGGGATTGGGGAGAAAGCCGGCGATATTTCGTTAAATCGTCATTGCGTTTGCAATAATTTTGTAACATATTGCGTAGGTTTTGTTGCTTTTTTCTATTTTTTTTTTAATGCTGATTTATACGTATGCGTATGTGATTATGACCTATATGTTTATCATAGGATATTATCCATGATTAATGCCCTGGCAGGGCGGAGCCTTTGTAACGGGTCGCTGCACTTCACAAAGAGAGTCGGCGTAGATGGCTCTAGACCTATAATCGTGGATTGGTGACCAAATCCTCGTAACTTCAGCCTAATCAAGCTGAAGTTGCGAGGCCTTGGTAACCTAACGATGAAATGTGTTCACTCTCTCAAAGCACATGAATCCTTTAGGTTTTGGGATACAGTTATTTGCACGCGTTAACGATGATTACCGACTAAAACTTGAAAGAACCCAAACTATTGAAAAGTAAACTCGCCAAATTACGTCATATTTAGGCCCCGCCCTGCCAGTTCTTTCATTAATTGCGCAGAATAACAGGTTCTGTAAAAATAGTTGTTGGTAATTATTGATTTCTATACCTCGATTGTGTAAGATCTCGTCACAGGTCCATTTCTATTGGATCGGCAATTGCCCTCCTTGTGTCATTGTGACTTATTTATAATCATTAAGATAACCTAACTTACCTTAAATGCCTGTCTGTCATTGTTTAAAACACGCATAGATGCAAACTCGCACGAACGTATGTACGCACGCACAGACGCACACATGCACAAACGCACAGACACGCGCACGCACGCATAAACGCACGCACACACACACACACACACACACACACACGTACAAACACACACTCACTCACGCATGCATCCCCCACACACCCACTCTTCTCGAATCCAATTTCTTCTCACTTATTTCATAAAAGCCAATTATTTACATGAATTATTGTATACAGAGTCCAAATTTTAACCATAAACGCTGTAGCATACGATTCTTGCTGTCCACATGGTTAAGGTGGACTGTGTAGACTGGGATCAATCTTCATTGACATATAGACTGAACGTAACCTGCACAGCCTACTAACTTCTCTTTTTTTCAATTGTGTGCAAATGGTAAGCCGTTTAGCTCGAAATGCACATAGAATTGGCATAGAATAGAATTCATAATCAAAAGAATAAGGGTTAAAGTATTTTATTTCAACTATTATCCATGATTAATGCCCTGGCGGGGTGGAGCCTAAGTAACGGGTCGTTGAACTTAAGGTTAAGGGAAATCAGCTTTTATATAAAATTACTTATTTCTGAAGAGAGTCGGCGTTGGTGGCTTGATACCTTGAATCATAGATTGGTGACCATGTCCTCGTAACTTCAGCTTATTCAAGCTGAAGTTGCGAGGCCTTGGTAACCAAACGATGAAATGTTTTCACTCTCTAAAAGCACGTGAATTCTTTAGGTTTCAGGATACAGTTGTTTGCACGCGTTGACGATGATTACCGACTGAAATTTGAAAGAACCCAAACTATTGAAAAGTAAACTCGCCAAATTGCGTCACAATTAAACCCCGCCCTGCCAGTTCATTAATTACGAAGAATACATATTGGGACAATTGATAATATATACATAACCCAGTTGATAACATCACAATTGCTGTTTTGTGAAGACCGATTTCGATCATTAATTTAATTTTGATTCGAAATATCTTCCTGAACAACATATCTCATCCAAGTGTTATTGTATGGATATAGATATACTCACAACCCAAGACATTGTTAAATGACGCTTTCATCATATTGAAATGCTTTATAGCTATTGTTTCTTCTTAACTTTGCTGTCTTTATTAATACAACCTTGTTATATCATTCATTTATTACCATGTTTCGGTGGTGGTGGTGAAGGGGGACAACTTTTTGTAGTGAAACGCGTATGTGCAGATCTTACATTTTGCTTTTTTTATCTGTTTTTCGGGCGTATGTCGTGCTTGGCCTTGTTCATGTATTTTTTGAACACCGTTACTTAAAATAGTCACGAATCCGTATAGTGTCAAGCCGACTTATGCCCCGAGATTCAGGTTTAGAATAAGTATCACAATGGTTATGCTAATGGCAGTACTCATGAACGTTATACATGTCTTCTCCGTTTTGTTGAGCTTTGAAAATGCACAAATTATGTTCGTCAAACTGAGTTTGAGGAAGAAAAAAGTCTCCTTCAATAACAAACAATTAAAGAACTTTGAACTGGCATTATACATAGTCACTGGCGTATTTATCGGTAATATTACCTACATTCTCGTTGTTCTTTCACATGTACTTAAAAAATCCGGTGACATTCAACCGAACCCTGGTCCTAATTCTGATAATTCTTCAAGTTCTTTCAACACAAACGACTTGTTCAACTTCTTGAATCTCCCAAACCACCTGTCCGTCATACATTATAATGTTCAGAGTATGTTTCACAAAAAAGATATTCTTATCTCAGAGTTTTCCTGTTTCGATGTTTTATCATTTACGGAAACTTGGCTGAATGAAGGAATATCCTCTAACGATTTATCATTTCCCTCTTTCCAATGTCCTGAACGTAAAGATCGTGTAGGTGATAGACATGGAGGTGTAATATTGTATGTTAAAGACAACATCGCCTATAAACGAAGGCCTGATTTAGAAATGAATAGATTAGAAAATATTTGGATCGAAATCAAGTTATCAAATAGTAGAAACGTTCTTTACGGTGTATTCTATAGACCACCAAATGCCGATATAATTTATAATTCTCTAATTGATGATTCTATTGGTCTTGCAATTGATACAGGTATCAGGGATATTATCATAATGGGCGACTTCAATTGGAATTCACTGCCGAACCAGCCCCACCGTAAAGTTGAAGCAATGTGCAACGAGTTTAATCTAGAACAGTGTATTGAAGAGCATACCCATTTTACAGAGCATTCCTCGTCTTTAATTGATCTTTTACTTGTGGGAAACAAGACCTCACTGCTAACTTCGGGGGTAGGTGAACCATGTTTGAATCAAAGCGTACGCTACCACCTTCCGATTTTCGGCGTATTTAACTTTTTGAAACCAAAATCGAAATCTATTACACGTAAAATCTGGCAATATAGAATAGGTGATTATGATCAATTACGTAATGTATTATCAGAAATTAACTGGGACAACGCTTTCAATGAAGATCTTGATATTTACACCCAAAATATAACTAAAATTATTATTGATACAGCATCTCAAACTATTCCCAACAAAACAGTAAAGATTAAACCAAATGAGCCTGATTGGATGACACTAGAAATTAAGAGGAAAATTCGACAAAGGAAACGTTATTATAGCAAGGCGAAAAAAACTAACTCCTTACAACATTGGTTAAAATTTAGGAAATTAAGAAACGAAGTCATATCTTGCATTAGAAACACAAAAAAAGTGAAATTTGATCAAACAGTTCAGAAGATAACAACGGGTTCTTTGAATGCAAAAGATTGGTGGAAAGCAATCAAGTCGCTTATGCCCTCATCCAGTAACCAATCAATCTCGTTTCCACCTTTACTCAATCCTACCAATGATACCTTCGTTACCGACGAAGATGAAAAAGCAAATGTATTTAATCATTTCTTTTCTAATCAATCTACTGTTGACGATTCTTTACATTCTTTACCTAGCGATTATCATTCATTTGAAGGATTACCATTGAATAGTATTGTTGTAACGGAATCAGATGTCATGGATGTATTACAAAACCTTGCTGTAGGCAAAGCGTCAGGTCCTGATGGCATAGATAACAGAATTCTTGTAGAAGCGGCCCCACAAATAGCTCGTCCACTTTGTAATCTTTTTAATCTTTGTTTGCAAAAAAGTCGGGTTCCTTCGTCTTGGAAAATATCTCATGTTTGCCCGATTCTTAAAAAAGGGGACCCTTCTATTCTTTCGAATTATAGACCCATATCGCTACTAAATACAATGGAGAAGGCTTTGGAAAGAATAATATTTAAAAACGTCTACAATCATTTGCGCGAACATAACTTTTTTACTCCGTCTCAGTCTGGATTTATACCAGGAGATTCAACAGTCAACCAGTTAACATTTCTATACGATAAAATTTGTAAAGCCCTTGATAATGGATTTGAAACTCGTGCAGTATTTTTTGATATTAGCAAAGCATTTGATAAAGTTTGGCATCAGGGTCTTATCTTCAAATTAAATTTAGCTGGAATAGGCGGAAAACTTTTAGATTGGTTTCGAGATTATCTCACCAACCGGTACCAACGAGTTTTAATTCCGGGAGGGTCATCCGATCTCTGTTTAGTTGAGGCAGGTGTACCACAAGGCTCTATCTTAGGCCCCCTAATGTTCTTAGTCTATATTAATGATATTGTTAGTAACATAGAGTCTAATATAAATTTGTTTGCCGATGACACAAGCCTCCTAAAGTTAGTAGAAAATCCAAATCAGACATATTCAGTATTGCAATCAGACATTGATAAAATTCAAAATTGGGCAGAGAAGTGGTTAGTAAAATTCAATCCTTCAAAATCAGAATCTATGGTTATATCTAGGAAGCGTAATAAACAACCACATCCAATTCTTACTATGTCAAACGTAGCAATTCCGACGATGGAAACTCATAAACATTTAGGCATTTTCTTTTCTGACAACGGCACATGGGATCATCAAGTAAAATCAATTACAGAAAAAGCATGGAAAAAGATTGGCATGTTACGACAATTAAAATATAGATTGGATCGCAGCGCACTTCAAACAATTTACTTTTCATATATTAGACCAATTCTCGAGTACGGTGATGTTATCTGGGATAATTTGTACCAATATCAAAAAGAGGAACTCGATAAAATCCAGAACGAAGCCGCAAGAATAGTCTCAGGATGTACAAAACTCGTATCAATCGAGAACCTTAATATCGAAACTGGCTGGGAATCATTAAGTGAACGTAGGCGAAAACACAGATTGGTATTATTTTACAAAATGAGAAACGGCCTCGTTCCAAATTATCTATCCTCCCTTGTTCCGCCCACTGTAGCTAATCGTTCATCATACAGCCTAAGAAATGACACAAACCTTCAGAATTTACATTGCAGAACCAATCTTTATCAAAACTCATTTCTACCAGCTACTATTAACGAATGGAATCTCTTAACAGAAAGCCAAAAAAATGCACAATCATTATCGGCTTTCAAGCGTCTTATCAATCTTGATAAACCTTCTGTTAACAAACTTCTTAACTTTGGGGAAAGAAAGTTTCAAATCTTACACACGCGGCTTAGAAATAAGTGTAGTTCTCTTAACCAGGATCTTTTCTATAAAAATGTAGTTAACTCACCATTATGTCGTTGCGGGAAAATAGAGTCAACTAAACATTTCTTCCTTGAATGTAGATTTTATCGTACCATAAGGCAATCTATGATTAACGAAATAAATCAAATATGTGAATGTAACCTTAGAACCATTCTCTTTGGAATACAAGAGCTATCTTTGACAGAAAATCAACAAATCTTTGCCTCTGTGCATGATTTTATAAAAAAGAGTGGAAGGTTCTAATCGTCCAATTTGATATTAGAATTTTCAATAGATTCCCATTACGAACGTCCATACATGTGTGAGTATACATGCATATGTTTTCACATGTATATATAAATGTTCTGTATATGTAGATATATTTTAACTTAATTTCGAATTATTACACTCGACGCAAATCCTCTTCTGAATGCTGCCAGGCATAACGTAGGAGACATTTGTGTGATAATCAATCTTGTCCCCAACACCAACACCACCGCCCACCCAAATTTTTTTTGTTATTTCAGCTTCGTCTTTTTCTTTTTCTATATTTAAAATAGCTATTATAGCGTTACATCGACCTTCTAAAATTTATTGTATTTATTTTCATATACTCTTACTATTTATTCAATTTAGATCACAACGTATGAAAAAATAACTGGTTATTTGGAGAAGAACAATATAAGCTCCTAGCTTTCGTTCTAATCCATTTCATATATATTGTAATCATACATATACAAAACATGTAAATTATCTGAATAAAATATGTTTAAATCAAAGTAAGTCTTTAACTAAATAGTCGACATTGAAAGGTGACAACGCTTTCGGTGATCATAAAGGGAGAAAAATTATGGTTTCGCCTTTTCACAGGTCCTATTAAAGAATGTTTCAAATTGCCTAGTCGAAATACGTCAAACCTTACTTAACTAAAATAGACTGCCCAATAAGTAGCAATACTAACCAACAGCCTAAAACTTACCGATTGTGTTTTAACATCACTTTGATAGTTTTGACATGAAATCAAATTTAATTTCGTCTAAAATAAGCATATGATAGGCAGAAAAATTCATCCACGAACAACAGAATCAACAGGCGGAATTCATTTTTTTTTTTTTTTTTTTTTTTTTTTTTTTTTTTGAAATTCAACATGCATTCACTTTGAAAATTATGTGAAATGATAACAAGAATAATACAGAAGAAGGGAAAATTGTTCGAAAAAAAAAAGAGTCTCTCGAGCCATGCGTTCAGAATGACAAAGTAGTGCACGTGCAAAGCCATGTAAAATTGGAAAACTGCTTGCACCGTTTCGTCATCCTGAACGCAGGCATGTTATGGTACTTTTTTAGTCTAGTGCTTTAAATGCGATATTGTCTTGTACATGTAACAAGAATATCAAACTTCTACAGGTTTTAGACATGTTCAGTGACCATTTCATGTTGAATGTTAAGGTTCATGTAAAGTGTTTGAGACCCAATATTTAGGGCACTTCATTAGCCAAGAAAAAGCAGTATGTCCAGGTAAATTATATATCAAAATGAAGCTATTCGTGAGCACAAGCAGTTAGGCAACATAAGACCGCCATAGCTATAGCGGTATAGCCAAAACATTGTGGAAAAGGGTCATTTTGTACAGAACAAGCAACTGCATGACGACTACATAAAATTGCCCCATATTTTAACAAAGTACGGTCTAAAGTACTATCCAGGTAGTGCTACAACCTTAGGTATAAAACTCAGTCTCAAAAGGCTCTTTTGAAACAACCAATTTCCATTAATTTTGTCAACATACATGTCAAACCGGTTTGGTCTGTTTTCAAAATAGATGTTAGGTATGGTGCAACATCACACCATAATATTGTGAAATATTATCTGCGATTTATTTCAAATTATAGTTTATTTTAATTCAATGATCTATAATATTACTATATATTTATCATTCTGTGAAATAGAATTTGATATATTGCTAAACAACCTTACAGGTATATAAACAATTAATGTCTATTTATGTTGTGATAACACACCATACCCTAAAAAGATCTACACGTTTGCAAAATTAGAATGACATATATGGCATATGTGTTTATAAAATAAGTCAAAATAAATTGCTTGCATAACTACGTTTTGGGGCTGAGTTTTATACCAATTGTTGTAGCACTACCTGGATGGTACTTTAGGCTAGACTTTGTTAAAATATGAGCCAATTTTATCCAACAGTCATGCAGTTGCTTGTTCTGTACAAAATGACCCTTTTCCACAATGTTTTGGCTATACCGCTATAGTTATAACAGTCTTGTGTTTTTCAACTGGTTGTGCTCATAAAGAGCTTCATTTTAGTATATAATATTCCAGGACATACTGCTTATTCTTGGCAAATGAAAGCCCTTAAAATTGGGTCTCAAACACTTTACATGAACCTTAACTATGGTAGAAGATTTTTTTTCCTATCTCCAAATATTTCAATTTATACCATTGAGCGTGTCGAAATGTCGAACAGTAAAGTTGATACTATTGTGAAATCGACAAGATGATTGATACTGGAATGATTTAATGAGTGCAATGGGCAAGTTTTGAATGAAATGAGAGGGTGTAATACAAAATTGCTAATTTTTAATAGAATATCGCTAAGACGTTTATAAATAGCTTTCTATGGGTTCACGAACTAATCAAACGCTTTCTAATTCAAGAAAAACAGTGAAATCGAAATGGATTGTTCAGCTTTTTAGGAATTTATGAGCAGTTTTGAATTGTTTAAGTGGGTGTTCAAATAGAACGTTGAGTAAGTGATTTAGAATTGTGAGAGAGTGTCAATTTTACGATGTTACTAACTATATTTGGTACTGAGCTTATACAAAATATAGTTGTTTTTGTTTTTTTTTCATTCTTATAGTTTGCAAAAAGGCAATGCACCACGTTTATTAGACAAAAATTGAACCATTAGTGTTCTCAGTGACTTAGGCAATACTTTAAAATATTCATTTGAAGTTCCATTATGATTATCTTGCGTGAGTGACACGCTTTTAAATCATAGAATAATTATCAACCATTTAAAATAATGTTCCTCTTAAATCCATGGAAAACGTTAGCATATTACATTTATCATACTAATCTACTCCGTCACATTATTAATCGTGAATGTGCGATATTGAAGAATAATTGGATTCGTAAAAGCTTCGCAGCATTTCGGAACACATTATATTTCACAATTTTAACCGAGGTTTCCTAATGAATTCATCGAATTAAAGCTATGGTCACATTTACGGCGATTATCGTAGAAAGTCGTACCCCATTTTGCCGTAGGAAAGCCGTGTCACGAATACGAATAACTAAGTTGAAGTAAGACAAAGTACATTTAACAAAGGTACCATCGAACAGTTTCCGGAGAAAGAAGTACGTGCGAGTAGGAACAACTACGAAGAACTGCGTAAAATAAGAAGTTTAATTAGGTCAATTACTATTTTTGATTTATAGAAAATCGCCATTTATTTGTTTCCCAAGCCTCTTGTTTGTCACTCTAGAGATGAGAATCACGATCTATATATCATCAGGTTTAAAACCTAGTATTTCTATCAGTCACCTTCGGGTATTAATTTGTTGTAAAAACACGCGAGATTCAAACCATTATTTTCACATGCACTTCATGATTAGATTTTATCAATTTCACCGATTCTATTCGTAATCCGAACGTAGTCCAACGCCACTGTTTCCCTGCTTGGTCGTAGCATTATTGTTTATTGAATGGAGTTTTACGCCGCTTTCAACATTTTTTTCAGTTATATCGCGGCCGCTGGAGCACCTAACAATGGTTTCCTGGTATTTCTCTCACCAGTATAACCACCACATCCTTTCCTAGCCTCCAGCTGCTATCTCGCATTGGTCTACGATTATCGACCCATTGGTGATAGACAAATAGTCGGAAAGAATGAGTGCCGCCGTCGGGGATCGAACCCGGGACCTCTAGATTGACAGTTCGACGCGCTACCAAATGCGCTATGACGGCGGCTTCATAGCATTAACTAGGACAGATGTTTAATAACGATTTGTACGGCAAACTAGGGTAAACGCTACGTTCTAATTCGGCAGGAGTACGATTAAACAAGATCTTATTACGTTGAACTACATTCAAACTACGACACAATTTCTATTTTCACCGTAGGGATTTTGAACATGCCCAAAATTTGAGCGGCCAATACAGTAGAATTATACGGTAGAAGAACGTTCAGTCCACGGGTGACTGGAGTGGATCTACGCAGTCTACGGTAGGGTGCGTTGTAGTACGGCATTCTTTCACTACGTCGAGATTAAGTTTACAACGTGAAATGCGACTGCGATTTTTTACAACGTACTTTTTCCCTACCTAAACCTGGACGAAAAATCAGATACACGTACTGCAAGAGTAGTGAATCGCTAGTTCAACTTTGGTTAACCGTAGTATCGGGGACAAACGTTTATGATAATATAGCGTGCTACTACGGTTAATTTAATTCCGATTTACGGATAAGCAGGGATCAACTACTGTGACATTACGGAAAAATTAGGGACAAAATAACGTATTAAATCGTGAATAGACTTTTGAACATTTTTTACAGACACTACGGTCAAACTCACGAGTTTGCACTACGTTACTCACTACGCGTAAGCCTGGCTTACTTCGACTTACAGCGCAATTTACGCTCAGGTACGTGAATTTTACGGCTGACTACGTTGATAACTATGGCCAACCACGTTAGTTAACGTAAATGTGACCAAGCCTCAAAACGCCTTAATTACGTTACGCCACGCTTGACGTCCGACATTGATTACTTCCCCCGTATCTGTTGGTCTCGAAACGTATGAAAAGATTCAAAGGTACAAACTAAGCAGGGTTTATTCTTATAATTTATTTGTGTGTCATTATAAAGTGCGTTGTTTGGCATGTGATTACTAGGGAACGTCATTTGTTTATTGCGCTTCGAGTAGATTACGAAAAAGAAGATGTAAACGTGGTGATTTCACTGGTTTAGCGATGCTTCGCATTCGGGCGTTAAACCATACTTCCGGTCCCAGCAAATTTTAAAGCCCTCAAAAACGTGAATTAACCTAAGAATCCTCCAAAAATAATAAAGGAATCGACATATAACTGTTATTCTTGGCAAAGTTTAACAGCTACAATGTGAGACAAAGGACAGCAACACAACGCCATGACTATAATAATAATAATAATAATAATAATAATTTCTTTATTTAGAGAAGGTAGCTCATTAAGTTAACATCATACACAAATAAATGAATGAAAAAAAAAAACTTATTTACAATGAGGCCTTCTGTGAAAAAAGAAAGTAATATGACAATGCTAATGAAACCGTAATTGGTTCGATGATTTAAGAAAACAATGAAATGAAATGAATATATGTCAGCAGAATGTAAAACAATATTGATACTATTAATCCCGAACGGGATTTTTAACACAATAAGAAGTACCAAATATGAAAAATTAAACTAGAGATATGACTAGACATACACAGCAAAATACCTTGATAAATAAAGCATATGATTGTCAATTACTTGTACAAGTCGTCCATATTGAAATTACCCGTTGAAGGACATTAAGTGTTTTTTTCAAACAAATCTTAAAATTTGTTAGATTATTAATTTTCCTTATGTGTAATGGGATGTCATTCCAATATTCCATGCCGGTAAATGTAAAAGATTTTTTTCAAATATTCTGTTTTAGGAGTGCATTTGTTGGATATTTGATTGTTAAAAGTCGATCTTAAGTTATAGAATGAATTATTACTTACTTCTACCAAATCAGACATATAAGATGGTACTAGACCGTGAATAGTTTTATAAACCATAGGAATCGTATAATACTAACACCGATTTTTAAATATCAACCAATTCAAGGATATGAAATTTTCTTTAGTGCTTATTATTTTTGCTGCCCTTTTTTGGATTTTATTGATTCTTTGAGTTAATGAAGACTTGCAATGGCTCCATATAATGCAACCATAATCAAAATATGGGGTAATGTAAGCATTGTAAAACATTTGCTTCATATCAACAGTTAGAAATTTATTAATCCTCTTGAGAAGGTAAAGCTGTGAAGACAATTTTGAACACACTTTTTCAATATGAGTTTGCCAACACAATGTATTGTCAATGTGCACCCCTAAAAGCTTTTGTGAAGTAACATTTTCGATACGTTCGTGTTGTATTTGTATATCTAAATCTGGTGAATGTCTTAGCTTATGATTGGAACCTATAAGCATACATTTAGATTTGGTAGGATTCAAAATCATGTTGTTATGTTTACACCACTCTTCCACTCTTATAAGGTCTTTTTTCAAAGCTTTGTTGATGTCTACAACTGAAGAGCCGGACTTGTTGAGAGTAGCATCATCAGCGAACATATCAAGGTTTGATGACAAACAGAGTGGTCAGAAGGTCATTAACATAGATTAGAAACAAGATTGGTCCAAGTATAGATCCTTGGGGTACTCCTGATATAACAGGCTTCATACCTGACAAGGTGTTACCGTTTTTTTACTGCCTGTTGTCTTCTGCTTAAATAAGACTGAAACAGCTTACATGTGTTAGGAGTAAAATGGTGAAGTTTTAGTTTCAAAAGGAGAATTTCGTGATCAACAAGATCAAATGCCTTTCTGAAGTCAAGGAACACAGTTCCAATTAAATTACCCTGATCTAGATCAGATAACCAAGAATCAACCAATCGAATTAGAGCTGTTTGACAAGAATGGTTGTCTCTAAAACCAGATTGGTTTGAAAATGAAACATTCGTCTTTTTTAAATATGTCTTAAGCTGCAATGCAATATGTTTTTCAAAAACTTTTGACAGTGTTGGCAATATTGAAATTGGTCGATAGTTGTTAGGATCGGTTTTATTACCACCCTTGAATAATGGTGTAACGCTAGCTTTTTTAAACTCATGTGGGAAAATACCTCTGGAAAACCAACTGTTTATCATGCTCGCTACTGGTTGTGAAATAAAATCTTTGCATATTTTCAATATCTTTGGTCCTATCACATCAAGTCCAGTTGATTTACTCTCATCTAAATTTTCTATGATTTGTTTTACTTCAAAAGCAGATATCAATTTTATATCAAAATAATGATTGGATAGATTATCATCAAGATGATTTTTCAAATTTTTGAAATATTCCATATCTAGCGGAACCTACTCAATAATATAAGATATGTTTACAAAATGTTTGTTCAATACTTCGACTATATTGCTGATGCCTTCGACTTCAAAAGAATTAACACATAACTTAGAAGGCAAATGATTTTCATTTATATCAGTTTCTGTTAAAGTCCTAATATTTTGCCATATAACTTTTGGGTTTGATTTATCTTTTGTTGCACTGTTGAAAAAGTCTTTTTTGCTTTTTCTAATAATTAATGTAACTTTATTTCTCCAAATCTTATATGAACTTAAGTCGCCTGATTGTTTTAGTTTATTTCTCATTAACATTGCATTCTTTATATCTTCGTTGAACCACTTTGGTTGTAATTGCCTCTTTACACGTTTTTCTTTGTAAGGTATATGCTTTGAAAGAATACCTTGAATGGCAGAGTAGAAATAATTCAGTGAATCGTCTGGATCGTATATTGTATCTATGATGCTAAAATCAACATAGGATAAACACGCATTCTCAGTAAATAGGTGCCATTTGTACATTTTGTTGTCGCCGAAGTTTTTCAGGATAACAAACAACCTGTAGGTTTTGATTATTATGGGTTATGATAGAGGGACGATTGGTGACTTTAACAATATACTTGTGCTTCATCAGCACTACATATTTTGTTTTCGCTGACAGCTAAAATGAGCGAATTTGTAAGGTTCGTAGCTGTCGCCAAATAGAATCATGTATTGTAAACTGAATAATTTGAAAGAATATTGGAGTAGGTTACCATTTCAAGTGCAGCATTCCTGCTCGGTCATAAGACCTATCCAAAAAGTATAATTTTTGATGTTCCATTGATGTTTTTCATTTGTCTATAATGATTGTAAAATTGTCGCCGAAATCATTAAATTTAACGTATATCAAGCCAAATGCAGAATAAAAATGAAATAGAGTGCCTTAAAATCTGCTAGAGTATTTTTATTTTACGCTCAGAATAGTGAAATTAACCAATAAATTTTCTGAAAGCTTATCGGAATAATGATATTTATATCAGTATAGAATAATGTTTATTTGTCCGGCCGAAGGTTTAAGGATGTAAGGTTTGTTACCAATCATTCTGGAATTCTGTACCACTTTGACCATAACGATTTATTAGCCTTACACACTCTCACATATGCTTTAAATAAAACTTAAAAAGAACTATTGTATCATTGCAGTAGTCATGGAATAAATGGTTAAAATCATTTTGTAAGGTTCGTTTTGTAAGGTTAGTTATCGGATATCAAAGTTTTCTAATAATCAGCACTTTTCTATCACCCACGGTGCTAAATGGCGTCATTTGATAATTCCTTTTATGTAATCAAATAATTCCGACGTTTATTTGGTGCGTTTTTCCTATCATTTTGGAGAAAATCGCATTTATCGAGAGAGAAAGGGGTCAGGGCACTTATGGTAAGATTTTACTAAACGTCTCACAATTTACTTGATTCATGATTTAATATTTGTCAATCAATAAACAGTCGTTTGATAAAGGGTGTTTTTTGATATATCAAACAAATTTCAATCTTCAGATCAGTCGAAATTATAGTTGTAAGGTTCGTTCTATTTAGTACCGAACCTTACTTCATTTTCTGATGGGAAGTACAGTCGATATATCAGTGCATTCTTATCTGAATTGAAGATTTTAGATGGTATGTTATCTTATGTGATCAATTCTCACAACAGAACAAGACATGAATATTCTGTCATTATTTTTGAAAACAGACGCTGGTACCTCCTAACATTATCTTATTTCATTTTTATACGGAACCAGGTTTCGCTTAGAATCCTCTTAGTATACCAAAATAAATGTATATAAATTTTGCCAAAAAGTTGACCCTTCTCATTGAAATATATATTTTAGACTATTCGGAAACCTCTATTCATAAAAGAAACATAGAAGTTTAGGGTAAGGTTCGTTACTTTCGGTAACGAACCTTGCAGTAAAAGTCATTTGTTTTTCTGGCGCCTTATTTGCCCTAACCTTCAATAAATTGTCTCTTGCAGAGTCCCGTATAGATGCGCTGTCAGTATGCACATCTGTCTGTCTACGTGTACGTCATTCTTCATGAATAGACACGACCGTTGCTTCTATATACGTACTTGCTCTGAGATATTTCGAAGTAAAACATCATTCTAAAAAAAGTTACGACTTTGTTTTAAATTGTGCAAATGTATATATTGTACTAGTATGAATAAAATTCAAGTTCATCTTCTACAATGGCTAAACCATCTAAAGTGAAAATTATTAAAGGATGTTGAGAAAAACTAAAGAAAAACCCAGAGATATGAATAGAAGATGATAAAGCATGAGAGAGAATACGAACCTTACCATATGTATTTCTGTTTGTTGTTCGACGTCATGGTCTGTAATGATTTTATTTGATAACAAACGCCTAGGGAGTAAAATTCACAATACGTTAAGGTAATATAAGGGTTATAAAGTAGAAAATTTGTCAAACTGCATATATTTTGTAATAAAACGAACCTTACATATTGATATTGTAACGAACCTTACATATAGATATTATGATTCAAGGCTTTTTTTCGACGATGTTAAGTATCAGTTTTGAAAAAAAAGATTGAAAAGATCAACTATAAGTTTTATAAATGCATTTGCTAAACGTTCATGTTTCAAATTACTGGTTTGTTTCAATTTGAATGACTTTTCTTGTTTCCTTTTCTTTTAATTAAGCTTTGTAAGGTAATTGTAAAAATCATTTATTTTCTCATCAAGTTAAATGAAATTTATATCAATTAACTTGAAATCTTTGCTCTATTGTCAAGTGAATGCATTATTCACACTTTTGATAGTACCGGTAAGGTTAGTTACTTTTGGTATATCATTTTTGAATACATTTCTTTCGATTTCATAGCATTATGACTGGATTAAGATAAATGAATTTTGATGTATTGACTTTCTTTTGTGTTTTAAAAAGAGGTGAAGACAGATACAACTTTTCGAGTCATATTTTATTGAAATGTAAAGTCCTGAAAAAAATCCTTTACAATTGTAAACCATTATCAGAAATGAATGTAATTTTCCAAGCCAAATGACGGAGACTTACATGCGACGATCTATCTAATATTTATTTAGTTTTGACTTAAAATAACATTCTCATCATAAAAATCAAAACTCGTCCGCATAACAGAAATTATACAAACGTTGCTACGACATTGAAATTGGTACACCATCGGTAACAAACCTTTCAAAAGAATAAAATGCACTTTTGTTGGCCAGCTTAAGATAGCATTTTCTCGAGTGTCTTTCCAATCATGTTGAAAATATTTTGTGGAAATCAAATATAGCCATATTCCAAGCTATTGAACACAAATTCTCTTTATTTTAAGAAAGTTGATTTTTTTCGATTTTCAAAATTCAAATGGCACCCCTTTATTGAGAATGCGTGAAATCGTACAGAAGTGAATCAATATCTAATTTGGAAAAGGAGCGGTAGGAAATCGTTTCGTGTTTATTGTCTTTTTGAGATCTTACTTGATTTTTATACATTAAAGCAACGGGATAATGATCGCTTATTGCGAGTTTAGGAACTAATACTTCTGAAATAAATTGTTCGAGTTCACGATTGAGATCTATATTTGTATTCGAATTGCGTTCATCATATAAGTTTTCATAATATAATTTTCACTTCATTCAAAATTTCACTTTGCGAAAATATTTTTGATCCGTCCTCATTTTCGATGAAGGGTATATTTTTCTTTTGAACATGTTGTTTTTCGAGATTAATAAAGAAATTTGTTACCCTTTCACTTTCGTCAACCCATTGGGATTTAGATCTTATGAATGACCCTTTCAGTTTAACAGTTCGAATTTCGTCAAGCTCATTTTTTAAATTTTGAAGTTCCTCTTTATTTGATTCGTTTAAGTTTATTTCTATTTCCTGGATCTTAGAGGTTAAATTCTTTTCATTATTATTTCTTTGTTTTTGCTTAAATGCGGAGAATGAAATAGTCTTTCCGCGGATTTCCATCAAAAGTATTTCGAGGAATAGTTGGTCATTTATAATGAATTGAATCTCTGATCGATCCATTTCCAAAATTTTATGATGGTCGTAAACTGGTAAACAATACTGCAAAATTATTTCATCTATTTTTTCATTAATACATTTTAGATAGTCTTGGTCATTTAACAATGAGTTGTTGAATTTCCAATATCCCTTACCATGTTGAAAAGAGCATAAATTAATATCAAAAAATATTATAGAATGATCAGATTTATAGCTTATGTCTACATTACAGTTTTGTACGTGATCAAGAATGCCATCGTTGAGAAGAAAAAAATATAGTCTGCCCTGTTGTATCGGGTTAAGTCGTTTCCATGTGTATTTTTTCTCCTCGACGTGTATTTCTCTGAAGGGATCAACCAAATTTCGACATAATATTTGATTTTCAATAAATTTTCTTGCTTTTATATTATGATTATGATTCTTATAGTTTTTATAATCTAATGATGGGTTAAGAACCAAATTGAAGTCTCCGCACAAAATATAGTTTGAGTTATTTGGAAATGAATGTATCGCATCGAAGACTTTTGAAAAGTAATCTGGATCATCTGAATTTGGCGCGTAGATATTAACTAATATGAAATTTAAGTCTGATATTGAAAGTTCTAAAATTATAAATTGTCCCTTATCATCCGCTTTAGTGTTCGTTACAGTTATTCCTAATTCTTTCCTTATTAGTACACATACCCCTTTAGCATTTGTTTTACCATGGCTGAAATAACAGGGACCATTCCATTCTGAATATACTGTTTGTTCGAAATCTGCATTGAAATGTGTTTCCTGTAATGGTTGTGAAATAAAATCTTTGCATATTTTCAATATTTTTGGTCCTATCCCATCAAGTCCAGTTGATTTACTCTCATCTAAATTTTCTATGATTTGTTTTACTTCAAAAGCAGATATCAATTTTATATCAAAATAATGATTGGATAGATTATTATCAATATGATTTTTCAAATTTTTGAAATATTCCATATCTAGCGGAACCTACTCAATAATATAAGATATGTTTACAAAATGTTTGTTCAATACTTCGACTATATTGCTGATGCCTTCGACTTCAAAAGAATTAACACATAACTTAGAAGGCAAATGATTTTCATTTATATCAGTTTCTGTTAAAGTCCTAATATTTTGCCATATAACTTTTGGGTTTGATTTATCTTTTGTTGCACTGTTGAAAAAGTCTTTTTTGCTTTTTCTAATAATTAATGTAACTTTATTTCTCCAAATCTTATATGAACTTAAGTCGCCTGATTGTTTTAGTTTATTTCTCATTAACATTGCATTCTTTATATCTTCGTTGAACCACTTTGGTTGTAATTGCCTCTTTACACGTTTTTCTTTGTAAGGTATATGCTTTGAAAGAATACCTTGAATGGCAGAGTAGAAATAATTCAGTGAATCGTCTGGATCGTATATTGTATCTATGATGCTAAAATCAACATAGAATAAATCGTACAGAAGTGAATCAATATCTAATTTGGAAAAGGAGCCGTAGGAAATCGTTTCGTGTTTATTGTCTTTTTGAGATCCTTCTTGATTTTTATACATTAAAGCAACGGGATAATGATCGCTTATTGCGAGTTTAGGAACTAATACTTCTGAAATAAGTTGTTCACGCGTAGTATAGATATGATCTATTATACTAGATTAATATTTTGTTACTCTTGTAGGTTCATTAACAAGCTAATAGAGACCTAAATCCTGTAATAATTTTGCCCATTTCGTATTATTGTAGGAAGAGGTTACAGAGAAATGTATATTATAATCGCCCAGTAAAATATATTCTAGGCTTGTTGCATCGGCAGAATTCAATTGTTTCTCGTATTCGTCAATCCAACTTTGGTTACTATTTGGTGGCCTATATGCAAAGTTTAATAGTATAGGTTTACTTCTAGGAATCCTTACTTCCAACCAAATGCTTTCAATATTCCCAATTTCTATGTCATTTCTTCTCTCATAGTCGACACTTTCGAATATATATATGATTAGTCCACCACCTAATCTGTTTATTCGGTCTTTTCTTTCAAAAACGAAGCCGTTTACGAAAACACAGCGATCGTTTGTGTTTTCGGACAGAAACGTTTCAGATAAGCCAAAAATATCAGGCGCATTGTTTGTATTAAGAAGTATTCGAATTTCTTCTAATTTAGGGAGTAAATGTTGTATATTTAATGATGCTATATGTAATCCATTTTCTTTGAATTTGAAATATAATAGATTATCGAAACAAGATTTACTTATTCTAGTTGTATTACCTTGACTAAGTAGCCTTTCCGATTTTGAAAAGTTTTTGGCTTTCATTTCGCAGCTTTGCTAGTTATTTCTGTGTCGGAAATATACTTATTTTGAAAGTACTCGAGTTACATAAACAAGAACGCGTATATTGAAAACAGGTATTGCATAAACTAGATAGAATATTATATCTGTTTTTACATTCAATTGAGCTGTGTATGTCCGTCATATCCTACCAATGCATCGATCTACATTCAGTTTCAACATGATAACAATAGCTGTAATGGTCATAAAGGTAAGAAACGCCCTGAATTGTTCTACCAGTTAGGTAGGAATTGTTTGTAAATGTCCGGTATTATCCATTATCATTTGTCTGCATTTGATGTTTCCGTACTTCTTTTTCCCTATTCCTGAGTTCGTTACTACTATAGGTTCTCTTTTTTATTATTGGAACTTTCTCATTCATAACATTGACTAAGATACTTGAACCTGTAGCGTTCAAATGAATTAAGTCTCGATTGTAAAGATGGCGCACTGTTTTCCCATTGGCATAGATAAACGCCTGATAACACTCTACATTTTCCGCATTTGTATCTTCGCATACCTGTTTCAATACATCGTTGACTGGTACAACATCCACGTCCCGTCTCGGGCATAGAGAACATAAGTAAACCTGGCATGGCAAAGCTAGAATAGTCGATTTCAGTGTGTTATAGATAGATCTCAATCGTCCTTCGGCAGCGTCACTCCCTCCAACATAGATGATGATGTTTTCGTATTGATGAAGATTCATTTCCTTTAGTTTGGACTGAATATCTTGTGACTTCCTTCCGGGTAAACACATTATATCTGTGGTAGATTCAAGCCCCCGCTTATGAATTCCTTTGATTACAGAATCACCAATTATTAATGTTCGATTTCTTTTGTATTCTTTTTAATTATCCAGTTTATGACTTGATTTATTCAATTCGTTTGTCGATTGAGACTTTGCTATGTTATCTGTGTTATTCTTTGGTGATTAATCTCTCATTCGGGGAGAGTTTTCTTGATTTGCAATCAAATGTTCAGATCTAAGAGTGTCAGTACTTTGAGCATTTGATTTCACATTGTTATTCACTGGTTTATCTTTCTTTGGTTGCGTTTCGATTACCCTGGTCACATGTTTTGAAGACGAAACATTCTTTATTGTGTCCTGGATGGATTGTAACTGTTTTTGTTATTTATCATTTGTCTGGGTTGTCACTGTTTGAATTCGCAAACTAGCTTCAGTAAGATTATCTACCCTTTCATTTGACACTTGATTAGTCAGCGAAATTTGCTTCTTCATACTAGTAATTTCATCTCTTATTTGACCGAATTGCATCTCAGTATTCGTAGAGAGGGCACTGACTTCAAGTTTCAAGTCTCGTAATGAGTCGCGAACAGCCTTAATTTCATTCAAGACGTTTGTTTCTAAGGTCTCGGTCTGGCTTGGCTCATCACGGGTTGATGTTTTTGTATTTTCATCGCTCACTACTTTCTGCGGTATCTTGATTTTTTCTTGGATTTCGTTCACCGGTGAGATCTCGGTTATAGTCCCGGAATTATTTATTTCATTCGAATTGGACGGATTGTTCGCGCTATGTTGTCCTGCGCACAATTTCTTTTGAGGTGCCAAGTTCATATCACTTTCATGCGCATCGTTTTCATCTTTTTTAACTTGCTGGCCTACATCATTCAGAAATTTAAGTGCTAGAAATTTAAAACATTTATTCAGATCTACAGACGAGCTATTATTCTCGATCAACCAATTTTGCATTAGCCCGACGATATCCGGTAAATCGGATCGAAGAAACAGATTTTCAAACTTTCCATTAATACAATGTAAGACAGGAACATCTGGTATGATACAGATTGATAGTATATAAGCTAGATTTTTTCTTGTTTATTTTCATTTGCGTTTCAACTAAATGTCCATTTTGTCAGTGAAACGTTTTCGAGATACGTTGTATTTCTCTTGATTATAGAATTCATCTACTGTATTTCTAAAAAGTTCGTACATACCACTATTGAGTGTAAGCTTTATTCCTCCCCCTGTTTCTTTAACAAAAATGTCCTCTCTCTGTGAAAATTCTAACTTTTTCTCCATGGCTGATATTTCATTCAGGTTATAATTTCTTTCCTCTTTCGTTTCGCAGAGTAATTGCTGTCCATCCTTTCTGTCTTTCTTCATCTTTTTTAACAAAATTCTGGCTTCGTTTATGTCGAAATTGTTTATTGTTTTGCTTTGTTTTTAGAACTTCCATTGTCATTTCCGGTTTCATGGACACGATTCAAAAATATTATTTGAATGGGTCGATTTTTCTGCAAGTGAAACGAAAGAGAATTGTTCTCCGAGGATGATCGTGAGATTGGCAAATCGGTGTTTTCTTCACCTTAACTGACAAATTGAAATAAGTGATCAATATTCTTGCTAATAACATTGAATCAATATATTATTAACCAATCTTCGTTATTGACAGTAGAAGTGGCACTTTGAAGGCAATATATCAATTATGTCTTATTTAGATTACCGTTGCCGATAATGCTGATTATATAAGGACTGCTTAAAATTTCTTTAGTACTTCAAAACATATTGAGAGTAGAACTGTTGTAAAGTGGACAGATAAACCCATCAGGACATTGTCCTACCTGCCCTGCGTTCAGGATGCAAACGTTAGCGAAGGGCTTTCGAAATGATAGCTCGCTTTGCACGTATGTGCACGTGCAAAGCGGGGTATCATCTCAAAATGCACGCGAAACGCTTTTACATCCTGAACACAGGGCAGGGCTATTTCCCAGAATAAATACTCTCGGTACATGTACATGATCTATTTGCAACAAGATAACCAAAGTTTAGTAAAGTTCACAAGCTATAGGGGGATAATGTAGAAAAATGTACATGCAATATTGTAGGTAAATAGATAGTAAAAAAAAATGTACAAATTGACCAATCTAAAGAGAAACAATAGAGCAGCCAACATCATTAGGGTCATTGAAAATGCACAAACACTAGGTTACACTTAATGAAGCATTGGCTACAAATATCAAAATAGTAGCACCAAAGCAGCAATTATGTAGGAAAAATGATCCAGGATATAACAAATTATCAAAATGTTCAACTTCAAGGGGAGATAATTCAGCAAGTAATTTTAGTTGGGTACTAAAAACTTAAAAAGGACAAGCTTACATTACCAGCTACATTGTGTATAAATTTCACTTCAGCAAAAGTACTAGTTCAGGAGAAAAGCTCCTGAAAATAACTAGAACTGTCGCAGAGCGGACTTATACCCCCCACAAGCACTTTGTCAGAATGCAAGTGCTATAAGTGCAGGATGTGTTTGTAACAGATATTGAGGTCATATGCAGCATTTGTATAAAGTTTCATGATTGCAGGTCGCTTGGTTCTTGAGTTAGAGTCCGGAAACACATTTGAACAAAGGCTGACTGTGACCTTGACCTTTGACCTATATGACCCAAAGCCCTAAGGCACTTCCTTGGATCATAAGCAACATTTGCATGAAGTTTCGTGATTCTAGGTCACTTGGTTCTCGAGTTAGAGTCCGGAAACGAAAATTGAACAAAGGCTGACCGTGACCTTGACCTTTGTGACCCCAAAACAATAGGGCACTTCTTTGGGTCATAGGCAATATTTGTATAGAGTTTCATGAGTTTAGGTCACGAAGATCTCGAGTTGGAGCCCGGAAACGAAAATTAAACAAAGGCTCACTGTGACCTTGACCTTTGTGACCCAAAAGCAATAGGGCACTTCCTTGGGTCATAAGCAACATTTGTTTAAAGTTTCATGATTGTAGGTCACTTGGTTCTTGAGTTAGAGACCTGAAATGAAAAGGTCTACGGATGGACAGACAGACAGACATGGTGAAACCAATATGCCCCCCTCTACTTCGTAGGTGGGGGGTATAAAAACTTATGTGAGAATAACAAATTCAAAGGGGGATGATTCAGCAACATGTTATAGTTATAGCAGGTGCAAACCTTCGAATGCAGATACACAAACTACACAAATTTCAAGTAAGTAAATGTTATAGTGTAGGAGAAATACTCAGGCCATAAATGATTTAGAGAAATTTGCACGATCAAGGGCAGAAAATTCAGCAATTATTGGGGGTTGAGTCTCCAAAGTGGCAGGTGCACAACTTCATAAGCAGATACCCATTGTATAAATTTTAAGTCATTACATGCAAAAGAATCGGAGAAATTCTCTGTATGACAATAATTTAGTGAAAATTACAGGTTCAAGGGGAGATATATCAGCAACTAATGAGAGCAGGGTCTTCAAAATTATAGGTGCACAACTTCATATACAGATACACCTTAAGTGTAGCTGTAAGAGTCTCTGAGAAAACTTCCAGACAAAATTGTGCCTACAGACAGATGGACGGACGGATTGAGAGCCATGTCGAATCAAGGATACCCCACTCTACTTTGCAGTTGGGGCACAGACCCTAAGTGAGGATCCCTGGTGGGTGTATAATAAGTAAAAAAGTAAAATCCTTAAATTTTGATAATCAAGATTTGTTTGTAAAATACTTATTCATATTTCTCATTTACATATTGATCTTGTTTTTGACCTTGACCTTGTTAAATGATATTGACCATGCCATAACTAAATACCTTTGAAAAAAAATATAGAGAATAACATGTCAGTGTCTTAAAATATCAATGTTATCTGGTCGAGGTTGGGAGAACTTTTGCCGAGTCATGCTAATTTCTCCATCCGAGAATAGATAATATTGCTATTTTAAGACACTTACATGTTATTCTATTTATCATGCAATCATTTGTCAGCGCATAATTATAATAAACATTTAGAAATCAAAGAAATTCAGGTGAAAGTGTGAATTTTTTTCTAAAAATAGACTGTCTAATATCATATTGTTATCAGGCAGGTGATATCAGGTCAATACAGGTTAGTCTAATATTTAGGTATAATTATCAGGTTTTTGACAGACAAAAAATATCTCCTTGGTGCAAGAACATAAAACTACTAGACAACTGCTATACTTTATAGTTTATTTTAATAAATAAATTCATTCATTTTTTTTCAAGCAAAGAGTCTAAATCTTTTATCACATTAGATGTTTTCAGAAGTGCCTGTCTAACAGCATGAAACCCTTCAAGATTGGTCATTCTAGAACTGTTCTCAGTAACAAAACTTGTTATTGGTTTGTTTTGACCAATAGGGTGTGGTGGTACATGATGTCTCTCTACAGGAACACTGGTTGGCTGACACTGACCAATAGGATTTAGCCTTAAGGAAGTGGGTGGGATGTAGGTGGAGCTTGAAGAGTCCACTACAGAACCAGTCTCTACACATACAGCAGACAATGTAGACTGGTTTGTAGTGTTATATAAACTATTCTTATTGGGTGGAGAGTGAATCTGAACACTTCTGAGAGGCGCATTCGATTTAAAATAATCTTGATTTGTGTTATTATGATTTTCAGTATGGCGAAGAATTCCTGGTCTGGCAGCCATTTCCTTATTTAATCCAGTAGAGCATGATGCATCAACACTGTTCTTATTCAGTACAGTTTTGTCTACCACATCTGATATTCATAGCTAAGGAAATATACAAAATATTTGTAATCGAATGAGCTAGACTCTCCTTTTAACATCTTTTCAGTCAAATCAAGGCACATTTCTTTCACTAAGTCTTTAGCTCCTTTTACAAGTTTTAAGTTGGTTTTGAAACGTCTTAACGAAGAATATAGGTAGTCTAGTGTAGTACCTGTAATCAAATAAAGTAGCAAAGCTGGCTTAGACAATGTTTTCCTTTACTAGTATAAATTCGATGAGTTTAGAATTTATGGCTAAGCTGCTTTCAGAGAAAAACCTAGATCATGCTTTAGCCATGGTGTTGTTGTGGTTGTTGTCATTGTTCGGAAACATTTGACTTGTAGTGCTATCTCTGGTTATATTAAAGCATTAGATTTGGCATATAAGTACAAAATCAAAAGAGCTATAATCAAGAGGGAGAACTCTAAATGCATTATGTTTGAAATATGTGACCCATCAGGCACAAAGGAACCATCTAAGAAGTGAGTAAAGTGTCAACCCTAGTCAGTCTGCGTAAACAGTGCAGACTGACTTAGGTTGAAACTTTTTCGCACTATACTAATGTTTAGAATCTAGAATAATCAATCTACCTTCCTATGAAAGAACTTGTAAAATAGGACCTCTGGTTGGCCTGTAATAGGGTCAATCTCTTTTTCAAAAATCTATTTTCCCAGTTGGTCCCTTTCTGTGTGACAGGTCACATATATCTCTTTTTTCAACATTAAAACTTTATTTTCTTTCTAATGCTCAACAGCAGAGACAGACATCTGAAGCTAGTGTTCATGATATTTATCAGAATAGAATGGCATTCAAAATGGTCAACTGATAGCAGACAAAAGCAATAAATTATGAGTGTGTGCATGACACTTAAATTGATTGATTGATTAAATGGAGTTTAATGTTGCTTTTTTCATTTTTTCAGTTATAGCGCAACAGCTGGAACACTAACAATGAACTCCTGGTATTTCTCTTACCAGTTCTCTTTCTCTTTCTCTTCACATCCTTTCCTAGCCTCCAGCTCCTTCTCACAAAGGTCTACGATTATCAACCCATTGGTGACAGACAAATAGTTGGAAAGAATGTGTGCTGCTGTTGGGGATGGAACCTGAGACTTCTAGATTGACAGTCCAACGTGCTACCGTCTGCGCTATGACGGTGGCTGCATGACTCTAAAAGTAACTTTACATCATTTCATCAGCATGAGACCACGTTATGAGCAGCCTGGACATTCACACAGTTCATATAGAATAATTGTAGTTCCAAATCATTGTAACTACATCATGGTTTTGGAACTACACTGACAATATTCTCTGTGTACATGTAGATGTCGGTTGTTAGTCTTTATTTGATGCAGATGTGCAATTGTTGAAAATGTCATGCACAGGCTCATTCAAATGTACTCATATCCCTAAGATATTCAAAAATTCTACAAAAGGATACAGTTAAAGCACTTTATCTTTTGCAGCTCTCTGTCCACACAACTGAAAGAAAAATGAATTTATATAGCCCAGGGTTTTGCATCAGGGGGAGTAGGAAAACTCTTACTTCTTATGTAGGACCTAATTTAACTATTTATAAGTTTAATGGACCCATAGATCATAAAAAAAGTTATTCATTTTATAAAAAAATGAATCAACAACAATCTCTTTTGGAACTTTATACCTGTCCAATACATGAGTAAGTTTTAGAAGTCAACAAAAGAAAAAAAATCCCACATATAATTTGATAAAACATTTTTATAAATGGGAAATAGAATGAAACAAGTTGCAGGTGTCTTGCATACAATTGATGTCAGCCATTTTTCTGTAAAGTTTCAAAACTGTTGCAGACTCTGCAACACATTTTAATATCAATATAGGTGTTAAACAGAGAAAATAATGTCTAACATTAAGGAGAGGAGTTTCTTCAACCAAGGGGAGTTGAGATTAAAGAGATCAATATATGTAAAAGGTTTCAGTAGTTTTAAAGCAATACTGTAAGAGAATGTAATACAAATTTGGTAGAATTTTGTCAGCAGTTGGACACATGCTTATTGCAGTATATACTACTTAAGTAGGGGTAATACCACTGATGAATATAATTTTACATGTTTTTCAATCAACTCACACATTCATATTGCTGTCTAGCCTCTCCTTATAAAAGGTTTTCCTTTCACCAGGAGAACTATTGACCCAGTCTGACCACTCTTTAGCCATTTGGATATATCTGTAAATTAAAGATTATGTGACTGATGTGATCATTCAACATGGAAGTGTGAAAACTATCAATCCTGGTAAATCTAAGCCAACAGCACAGGCTTAATTTGGCTGAAATCGGCTTTACTTATGAGTTATTTTCTGATGTTAGCACGGCAAGTCTACTATTTTTTTATCAGAAATAATTCTAACCAACGATTAGGTAGCATTCAAGATGAAAAATGTGCAAAACATTTGAGAAATGGCACCTGGCTTTGCTCATGTACACAAGCAAAAAATTTCTAAACATTTGAAAATATCTAGTTATCATGTAAGCATGGCAAATAATGTGTTAACAAAAGTGACTGGATGACCTTAGAATGCTCTTATTTTTTTGTTGTTGTTGTTGTTTATTTTAAAACAAAAAAGTATAAGTCTAAATTTGAACAATACATTGATGATTGACAACAGCTCTGTCAATTACCAACCAGCTGTTTACTTACTTTTTAAATTTTCCTGGATGATTAATGTCCACCATCTGATAGTGTCCATTAGGCAGTAATAAACGACACATACCAGCCTTTTTATTGGGAACAAACACACTTCCCTGTAATCAAAGAAGCATTTGTTACTGATACTAACATTTACAACGTTACGTAAGAATAAACAAGAGTTATTTGTAAAACATTTATGACCCCCCAATAAAAGCAGGTAAATAGCCTATTCTTTATCCTTCAACAAAGGGCAATTACTCACAAAATATGATGAGTAGAGTTATCCTAAATGAGATCTATCCATCTGTGAAGTTTCATGATTCTAGCTAGCATACTGACAAGTGCAAAGCATTATACCCACCCTTCTTTAAAGGAGGATGTAACAAGTATAAGTTAACCATTTAGTATGTATCCAATCAAGTCTGACAGAAACCATGTAGTACAAATATATATACGAGGGTTGATCCAAAAGTTCGTATAATGAGGTTATAAATCTACAGGAAAGCTTACTTTCAAAATAAAAATTATACAATCTTTTAGTACATCATCTGTGTGATAAACATGAAAATTTTTAAATGCTTACACTCAATAGCGGCTGTAAAGGGTATGAATCAAGACAAGACCCTGTGTGTAGGCGGGGGAGCAAGAACGTCAAATGCGACGTCATATTTAACTCTCTTCTACATAGCCTCTGCTAACTCTTATTCCTTTATGTGCCTGATACACCAACTTACAGAAATTATCCACATAATATTTGGAACCAAATTAGTTTACAATTTCTATATGCATGGTATTTCTAGTAATGCTGGGATCCAGATACAGGGCCTTTTATTTTGGAAAATAATGAGAATCAACGGGAAAACTTTGTTCGTTCAAACTCACTTACACCATTCTAAATCCTTCTACAAAGCCTAGCCCTCTTTATATATCCAGAATAGCTTTACAAAAAATTCTCTTCTGCAATTTTTATCATTTTTTCTAAAACATCTGAAATGTTTGGGTTGGTGAATAACATAGATCACGGAAATAAATTGAAAAATAAACGGCATTAATACTTCGGTTTTGACGTCTTGTCATTTTTAATCAAATGGTCTGTGTTATTAAAATATTCTGTGTCCGTAAAAGTCTCCCAACAAGCTTTAAAATACAACAAATAATTTTCTATTAGCATCTTATTTAATTAAGTCAATGATTTTCAATTACAGTTTCAGAAAACTTACAGAAAACTTGGTTTATATAACAGATTTTCAATATTTTTTCACGCTCCCCCGCCTCAGCAAACATGTTACTATGGTAACGTATCCGTAGGCCACAAATGATAACTATTCAAAAATAATACTATTTGTGAACTCCACCGTTACTAAACTGCACATTCACCAAATATTATACTGAACAAGCCAGAAATGCGAAAGTTATTAATACATATTACGAACTTCTGGATCATCCCTCGTATTTATACAGTGTGATTATGTTTTTGGTTTCTCTTCATATCTTAAATGATTGGTAGCTTCAGCAAAAAAATGACAAAGAAATGATATAAGGTTTTTTATAAGTTTCAATTAATACAATCATTACAAAGCATGACACACTTATATCTAAAGATCTGAGATGTGTTTGACCCTTAAACTAGGGCTTTGACCCACAAACTACGTCATTTTCCATGTGATTGCTATATTACATTCAAGATGACGGCACTTGTGCTCGGCTAAGATGAAGTCAGATGAAGTAAGGATGAAATCAACAAATGTAGGGTATAAGATTTTGATAATTTCACTGGTAATGCGGTGAGTTTATCAAAATGATAATCTTTGGATAATACTTGATAAACCACTGAAAAATATTTAAAAAAAAAAACTTGTATCTAAACAACCTACATTGGTACCACATAATAACATTTGACTTTGAAAAGCTGAAAGGCCCCTGATTCTTTAAGAGAATGCCATTTCTACTGTTACTTCTGTAACAAAGCTAAGTCTGGCTTTCCATAAAATCTTCAATACATGATAAAAATCTAAAGATGATGGCTTTTCAATTGAAATGTCATCCATCTATGCCTAATAGCCTGTCAGTATTTACCTCAAAAGGACTGTGATCCATGCAACTTTTCAGCCTTTTAGAGAAATCACAGGTCATATCTAGGGCAGTTCTGTCATTAAACACAATCCTTATTTGTCCATTAGACATAGCAGTAAACTTTCCGTACCCTGGTATGGTACAATCCTCTAGTAATACTGTAGACATGGGCTCTTCTAGCTGGATTTCTTCATGCTGAAATGTACTTTATATCTAGAATATACATTAAACTTTTGTTGGCTCTAAACTTCATCTTGCTGGACATGTATTTTGTTACAAACAAAATGCCATCTTTTGGATATTGCAACCAGTCAAGCTCAAGCTTTTGCCATAATAGTTGTGTTGAAAGAAGGCAATCCAGACTGAGATCAGATTCCAAGTCTATCTATGCAGGCTGCACTTAGTGCTATACTGCCTGTCAAAGATTTCTGTACAGGTATGAGGTAAACAGTATTTAATGCTTTATTATAAATGTGCCTTGAATAAAATAAAAGTTTCTGGATATTTTCACTTTTATGAAAATACAATTCCATTTCCCTCTGATTTCCTTTCAAAATGAAGTCCCATATAGCCTGACACAGAACAGTCAACACAGCATACCATGACAGTTTAAAATAGTCCAGTAATTCTTGAAGTATTTTTCACATTAAATCATTGATGAGTAAGCTTACAAAAAGTTTTTTTAAGACAAGATGTGTTTGTGAAACATGAATGCCCCAGAAACAACAGTTTTCTTAAATTTGACCTTGACAGATGACATGTATCTTGGTATCTGCAGATACACACCATTGAGATCATCATACAAAATAGGAGCATTATATCTTGAAAAGCTTTGAAGTATTTGGCAATTTCATGTTTTTGGTTAAGTTTTGCAGACTGACAGACAGATAGACAGAAAAACAGACAACAGTAAAATAATATGCCCCAAAATTTTCAAGGCAGAGACATAAAAAGTAGAGCTTTTGACTAATTTCTGTTCATTAAATAATAGCTTTCAATGAAAAGTTTACTCCCCACATCTTGATGCAATGACAAAAGATGTAATGGTATCCAAAATGTTGTAAAAAATAGCTTCATACAAGCTTAAGGTAGTAGAACTGTAATAGTTCCGCAACATTTTGGAAGTTATGATCTTTCATGAAGTTGAATGAGGTTTCTTATGAAAATCATTAGGAAACATCGGTTAACACTGTTCAAGTTCATTACTTCCAAAACATTGCAGAACTATTACGGGTCCACTACCTTAATACCCACTGTAATTACAGTGTTTTGATTGCCTGTAGCTGGAATGTTACTTACCTTCCAACAACAGAGGCCAGTGTTGAGTGATGGCATGTTGACTTCCTGTCTAACATGGGCCAACAATCTGTGAGCTCTGTGCATGAGACTTTTTATAGAGTGACTCCCAGCTACTGATTGTGGTGGGGACTTCACTGAGTATGTCCTCTCTTCAACCTGATAAAAATTTAAATGAGACAATAAAAATTAAAATTAAAGTCACAATTAATGCACAAGTAGAAGGTATTCGATATCTCGATACTCATGGGTACTCGAGTACTCTATTATTATTGGCCATTCATTTATTTCACATCTTAAATACAAAGGCAGATCCAAACTTCTCTACAGGGGGGTTTGAACATACAAATTCTGACATGGTTTTAAGGGATGCAGGTGCTGCAAATCTGAAAGACACAAATAAGTGGCCAGGACCCTTAAAACTAACTTAAGTGAGTCCCATGGACCCTCCTGGGATAGTCTTCTGAAAAAAACTGAAGACTCTTTTAAACTTCTTTTCTGAAGTTCATTAATAATTGACCAGGTAAATACTCTAAATTGGTCTTGATCTAAAGCCACAGTGAGGGACTTCCAAAAATTTGCAAAGGCCCCTTAAGATCCCAATAGTCCAGTCTGTCGGACCCCATTTTGTTGAGGTCAGACAAAAAAAACTGTAAATTAGACTTATTGTCATAAAATTCGTATCAGTAATGCATCTAATGCATTTAAAAAAGTTTGCTTAGTAGAGTGTATATTTCATCTGAATCTCTAATTAATGACAAGCATTTGGAAGTATTGCATGGCAATACCAAGTCCCCTACCGGATTTATAAATATATCCCTAGAGCAGTATCGTTTTTGGTGGTAAAGGTATAACTAGCTCTCCAAAATATTAGTTGTATCAGATTTTATGTATCAGCTCAATATCTCTGAGGATAAAAAAAAAAATCAGGAAATTTCCTGGTAATTTTCTAAGTCCAGCATCCATATCTTCCACAAAAATCAATGGACCGGAACCAAATTCAAACTTGTTCTGTAACTCATTGATGCGGACTCACATACCAAAAATCAGCTCAATATCTCCAAGGGTTAAGAAAAAAAATCCGGAAAACGGAAATTTCCTGGTAATTTTCTAAGTCCAGCATCCGTATCTTCCACAAAAATCAATGGACCAGAACCAAACTCAAACTTGTTCTGTAACTCATTGATGCAGACTCATATACCAAAAAGCAGCTCAATATCTCCAATGGTTAAGAAAAAAAGTCTGGAAAACTGAAATTTCTCGTAATTTCTAAGTCCAGCATCCGTATCTTCCACAAAAATCAATGGACGGAACCAAACTTGAACTCATTCTGTAACTCAATGATGCGGACTCACATACCAAAAATCAGCTCAATATCTCCAAGGGTTAAGAAAAAAAGTCCGGAAAACTGAAATTTCCTGGTAATTTCTAAGTCCAGCATCTGTATCTTCCACAAAAATCAATGGACCGGAACCAAACTCGAACGCGTTCTGTAACTCATTGATGCGGACTCACATACCAAAAATCAGCTCAATATCTCCAAGGGTTAAGAAAAAAAATCCGGACTGACAGACAGACGGAGGGACGGACGGACGGACAGTTGGATGGAGCGCAAACCTATAGTCCCCTTCGGCTTTCGCTGGTAGGAAAGAAATAATTAACAAGAGGGCCCGAATGGCCCTTTACCCACTTACCTGAATTTTATTGGTACAGTAGATCCCATCAAAGTAACTTTCTGGCAAATTTTCAATCACATTTGCCTAATTGTTGAAGATAAGATGTTATTCTAAGAATTTAGAATGATAATAGACCCTGACAACCCATTCATTACTGAGGAGACTCAAATAAGCCCCACCCTGCCACGCAAATATTTATGAGCCTATCTAAATTTTGCAAACATTTCTTGAAGAGGGTCACCAAACGAACATTCTGGTAAAGTTTCATTGAAATTAGCCAAGTAGTTCAGGAGTGAATGTCGTTCAAAGATTTTAGGGTCAAAATAAGCCAATCAAAATTTTGCAAACACTTATGAAAAGGGTCACCAAAAGCAAATTCTGGTTAAACTTTATAGAAATTTGCCCAAGGAGATGTGGTCCAAAGATTTCAGGCTCAAAATTAGCCCCACCCTGCCAAGCTCTTATTTATGGGCCAATCAATATTTTTTTAACATTAGTCAAAGGGGTCACCAAAGGAACATTCTGGTAAAGTTTCACTGAAATTGGCTAGGTGGTTCAGGTAGAGATGTTTTCAAAGATTTCCGGCTCAAAATAAGCCATGCCCTGCCCTGCCACGCATATATTTGGGGGTCAATCAAAATTCCACGTTCAAGTTTTGAACAGGGTCACCCAAGGAACAATTCTGCCAAGTTTGGTTGAAATCTGCCCATTGGTTACTGAGGAAAAGATGTTTAAAGATTTCAGGCTCAAAATAAGCCCTGCCCTGCAACGCCCATATTTGGGGGTCAATCAAAAATCCACAAACAAGTTTTTAGAAGGGTCTCCAAAGGAACATTTCTGCCAAGTCGGGTTGAAATCCGCCCATTGGTTACTGAGGAATAAATGTTTCAAGATTTCAGGCTCAAAATAAGCCCAACCCTGCCACACCCATATTTGGGGGTCAATCAAAAATCCACAAACAAGTTTTGAGAAGGGTCACCAAAGGAACATTTCTGTCAATTTTGGTTGAAATCCTCCCATTGTTTACTGAAAAGGAGATGTTTAAAGATTTCAGGCTCAAAATAAGCCCCACCGTGCCACACCCATATTTGGGGGTCAATAAAAAATCTGTAAACAAGTTTTGAGAAGGGTCACCAAAGGAACATTTCTGCAAAGTTTGGTTGAAATCTGCCCATTGGTTACTGAAGAGGAGATGATATGTTTAAAGAATTGTTGAGGCTTTCTGACGGACAAAAGGTGATAAAAAAAAATCTCACCTTGAGCATGTTGTGCTCAGTTGAGCTAAAAAGTCAATCAATATCACAAAGACAAGAGGTTCATGATAGTCCTATATCGCTCACCTGAGTAAGTCAACTTACAACTTGTCAACCATATTATAAATACTAGATTGTTTAGTGTACATTTAGGATGGTTTTGAAAGAAGCAGACTTTAATTTTGTCCTAATTCAATTCGATTTCTTTCTTTAAATTTTGTAAATTTTCAATCTTTCTCTTACAATGGCAACCAAAGTCATTGATGGAATTGGAATCTTAAACAACTTTGGTAGACCTACACCTAAAGAACATCCATGAGAAGTTTAAAATTGACTGGCCCAATGGTTTAGATGAAGATGAATTTGTTCTAAGATTTTTGGCAATTTTTGGCAATTCAATTACCTTGGAAAAGAGTATTTGATAAAATATCTTTTTTTAATAACTTTTGAAGAGCTTCACCCAAGGAACATCCCTACCAAGTTTCAGCTTGATTAGCCCTGTGGTTTAGGCAGAGAAGGATATTCAGCAATCTTTGGCCATTTTTCAGCCTTTCCTTTACCATGGAAACCAGAGTTTTTGATAAACTAAAATTCTTATAACAACTTTTGAATAGCTTTACCCAAGGAACATCCCTGCCAAGTTTCAGCTTGATTGGCCAAGGGGTTTGGGAGGAGAAGATGTTCGGTAATATTCGGCCATTTTTAGCTCCACTGGCTGAAAGCCACTGGGGCTATTGTCATGGCGTTGTGTCCGTCGTGCGTCCGTCCGTCCGTCCGTCCGTCCGTGCGTGCGTCCGGTCGTAAACTTTTCTTTAAAAATCTTCTCCTCAGAAACTACTGGATGGATTTCGACCAAACTTCACAGGAATGATCCTTGGGTGACCCTCTTTCAAAGTTGTTCAAGAAATTTTGATCCAATGAAAAACATGGATTTAATGGGCGTGGCTAATTTCCAAATAAGGTAAAAAGTGAGTTTTCTCAGATTCTAATCAATGGATACCAATTAAATTTTACATGAATGATCCTTGGGTGACCCTATATCAGTCTACAAAAAATCATTGTGATCGGATGGAAAATATGCATTTTATGGGCGGAGGTCATTTCTCTATATGTTATATAGTGGAAACTTAGAAAATCATTTTCTCAGAATGTAACTGATGGATATCAACCAAATTTCACTGGAATGATTCTTGGGTGACCCTTTATCAGTCTACAAAAAATCATTGTGATTGGATGAAAAATATGCATTTTATGGGCGGAGGTCATTTCTCTATATGTTATATAGTGGAAACTTTGAAAATCATTTTCTCAGACTGTATGTGATAGATATCAACCAAATTTCACTGGAATGATCCTTGAGTGACCCTTTATCAGTGTACTAAAAATTATTTTGATTGGTTGAAAAATATACATTTTATGGGCAGAGGTCATTTCTCTATATGTTATATAGTGGAAACATTGAAAATCATTTTCTCAGAATGTGATTTTTGGATATCAACTAAATTTCACTGGAATGATCCTTGAGTGACCCTTTATCAGTGTACCAAAAATTATTTTGATTGGATGAAAAATATACATTTTTTGGGTGGAGGTCAATTCTCAATATGTTGAATAGTGGAAACTGTGAAAAACATTTTCTCAGAATGTAGTTGATGGATATCAATTGACATTTTTGGTATGATCTTTGGGTTACCCATTATCATGCAGCCCAAAATTATTTTGATATGATGAAAAATATGTCTTTTAATAGCAGAGGTCATTTCTCTATCTGTTACATGTATATAGTTGAAACTTTTGAAAATCATTTTCAACATCAGTAGAACCCCAAATATCTAAAAATCTAGTCAAAGCATTTATTCGCTTTTACAAGAATTTCAAGCCTGTGGAGCGACTCAAGCCATTCATGGCTTTCTAGTTCAGCCTTTCCGTTACCATGGAAAACAGAGTTTTTGATGAAATTACATTCTTTTAATATCTTTTAAAGAGCTCCACCCAAGGAACTTCTCTGCACAGTTTCAGCTTGACTGGCCCAGTGGTTTAGGATGAGAAGAATTTTTTCTAAGATTTTCGGCCATTTTTTTGCCTTTATGTTACCATCGCAACTAGAGTTTTTGAAAGACTTAAATTATTTCAACAACTTTTATAGAGCTTAACCCAAGGAACATCCCTGCCAAGTTTCAGCTTGATAGGCCCAGTGGTTTAGGAGAGAAGATGTTTAAAGAAATTAAGGACAGACGGACGGACAGATGGACATAGACAAACAATGGTTGGACGACAGATGTTGAGTGATCACAATAGCTCACCTTAAGAACTTTTTGCTCAGGTGAGCTAAAAATGTATGTTTGAAGTTAAGTTACCCTGAATCTAACCCCTTCCAAAACCTGTTTGACCCCAAGAACTTGCTATTCAAAAACTTGCACCATTTTTTCAACACATTGGTTTACAATGACCTTAGTACAAGAGGATAAAACAAGAGCCGTCAGAGACGGATTATGCTCCCCGAATAAGGCAATGTCACAAAACAAGAGCCATGTTGGACACTGACATCCCCCGCCACAAAAGCTTGATAGTAAACTGAAGCCTAATAGATTAAAGATTCTTTTGTACTGTCAGAGATTTACCTCCTATTAAATGTATTAAAAAGAATGAAGGGCAATAACTCCAAAATTATGCAAGCAAGAGTTATAGTTCTGGTGTATTGCACTTCTCCTCCATGAGATCTATCCACCCATAAACTTTCAGGTTGATAGCTATCATACTTTAGGAGATATGCTCCAGACAAAATCTAAGTATCAAAAATAACAAAGGGCAATAACTGTAAGATTATGCAAGTAAGAGTTGTAGTTCTTGTGCACTGCACTTCTCCTCCATGCGATCTATCCACCCATTAATGTTCAAGTTAATAGCTATTATACTTTAGGAGATATGCTCCAGATATAATCTAAGTATCAAAAATAACAAAGGGCAGTAACTCCAAAATTATGCAAGCAAGAGTTGTAGTCCTTGTGCATAGCACTTCACCTTCATGAGATCTATCCACCCATAAAGTTTCAAGTTGATAGCTATTATACTTTAGGAGATATGCTCTGTGGTCAGATTTCAAAAACTCAAATAAGCTGTTATCTTATACAACTAACATAAAGGTAACAAACATTAAACCCCCTTTTTGCATGACATATTTTAAGACACAAATTTCAAATAGTTAAGGGTACAGAGCATCTGATTTGCTACCCAAATGTGAAATTTCAACAAATTCTGAGCATAAGACTAGGAGAAATTAAAGAATAACTGTAATTTATGCGCTTACGTAAAGGTAACAAACATTAAGCCCCCTTTTTCCATGATATATTTTTTTACGTTAATTTCAAATTGTTTATAGTAAAGGGCATCTGATTTGCTACACAAATATGAAATTTCACTAAATTCTGACTGTTAGACTAGGAGAAATTTGGGAAAAACTGTTTTTTACCCTAAGTCCCCTTTTCCCGTGACGAGGCCTCAAATCCAAAAACCGTCACAGATGCATCATCTCTATGTCATGGGGAGTTCACATGGTAAGTTTCATTCAATTTGGCCCAGGGGTTATGGAGAAATAGGTGGGGACGGACGGACGGACGGACAGACAGACAAAGCGGCGGCTATGTGCTCTCCCTTCGGGGAGCATAAAAAGAGTCAAATTTATTCATGTGATTTTCTTACCTTATCTTTTCCTGGAATAATATGTTGAAAGAAATGAGCAGACATCCCCTGTGACACTAGCACCGTCCCATCTCCAGGATATACCTCAACTGTGTTTATTGTTGGTAGTCTAACAATCCTAGAAAATGTGATATTTACCTGTATAAAATTAGCCTGTGTTTGACATTTCTAACAAATTCAAATGTGCATAGCAAAGACTTTGGTCAGCCTTTGCATCCACACAGGCTGACAATAGTCTTTCCTATGCACTCTTGAGGTCGATATGGCCATTATCCATCTACATGAAGTCAGAGAATTTTGTTATTGCATTGTGTGGTTGTCCAGGTTGCTAAGTTTCTATCTATTACACCCATGTGAAATTGTTGGAAATGTCACACACACTGGCTCAAATGATAAACTAAGATCTTTGTGACACCAATTGGGGTTTCTGTACATTTTGCTTGAGACGATCAAACAGAGAACAACAAATATTGGGTGCAGAATAGCTTCAATATGGCTGTCCAAGCAGAAAACTGTCAAGGCGACTTACTTTGAACCACTCTTTCATTCAGCTGCGTTAACTTATGAATACTTTCAAGCAACCAGAACACCTGATAGGAGATCACAGTCTAGATGGACCCAGTACAGATCGAAGGGTCCTCCTCTGTGTTCAGCTCTACCAATCTATCACTCATATGTCATTGGCAGACAGTATCACCATAGGTTGCATGACCCAGACCCATTTTCTGCCATAGGTCAGGGCCTGCTTCCTTAGTCAACTGTTGTTCAAGATCACATCAATCAATGTAATTTTTGGACTCCATATCACACTAATTTTCGTGTATAGCAACTCAATTCAACTCAATACTCGATCAAACCAGACCCCTACGGGAGTATTCCGACCGATTGGCTATCGAGACATGACATTTAAAAGTCTGTTTGGACCACCATGCAATCACTTTTAGACCACTTGATATCTATACAATCACTACCCAATCTTTACCAACCACCAACCTTCACTTTTCCACTTGATCAGCATCTGACCTATACTAGAGTTCTACACGATCGCTTTCCAACCAACACAAAAGTCTACTTGACCGCTTTTAGCTCTTTTCACAATAAGCAATTAAGAATAGCCTAGTGTGGTTGTGTATTGATCATTTTGAGTTGATCGGGAATAACTAGAGTACAGGTCAAATATAACAGATATCTCACACTTGATCACACTTGATCTCTACATGATTAATTAATGACCAGCTTGATCTTCCTCGCTTCATAACCACTTCTCAATAGTGTTGGGTAATTGGTTCCAAATCACAATTGATAATCGTTTTTTAGTTGGAAAGATAAACCGACTATTGATTGATTGTACAATTGTTTTCTTAAAAATTAATATAGCACTCTAATATAGCACTCCAAGTAGCGTCCTTTGAAGAATAGAATGTGAAAGTTGAACTGTTTAAACTTATGACCTAAAGACTCTTTCTGCAGATTTTTCTACCAAATTCATGGCTCAGTGTGAAACAGTTTTAACTGCCTATAAAAATATAGGCAGTTATAACTGTTTCACGCTGAGCCATCAATTTAACTGATGTCAGTTTTGAAAACAATGTATAATGGCTTTCATCTATGTGTTAGGAACTGATTTATTGATTTTGAAATTTCCTAGTCGATTATCACATTCAGAAGGCCAAACAAACTAATTATCAATTATAATAGATTAATTTGCCCGTCACTACTTCTTGATAACTTTTCTTCTTCACTGTACACAAGTATTTTTGATGTGTGACAAGTTTTTTCAAAACAGGTCACATACTGTACATCTAAACATCAATCAATTACTTACCTGTACACGACCCCATCAACAAGTATAACCTTGAGATGACCTTGACTGAGTGATGTCCAATCTTCTACAGGATCTTTGCCATCATCAAACACTTTCTTATTGCTGTGTGTTTTGTGTAAATGTTGACCATGACAGGTTAGGGGTAGTGGATTAGGCACATAAGATAAGACACATTGGTCCTTTTTGATTTTTCGTAATTTACCAGGACTATCACTAGGTTTTGTGGCTTGCTGCTTTGGCTCTTCACCTTGAAAAAGAAAGACAAAAGATGAAACAATGAAATTTTGATGATATGTATTCACATTTATTTGAAATAATGTTAAGTAAACTAGTTATTTATGATATAACAAGATGTGTTTGTGAAACACCAATGCCCCCATAACAGCATTTTTTTCAAAGTTTGACCTTGACAGATGACCTTGACCTTGTCACATGACCTTGACTTTGGTACCAGCGGATGCGGATCATTGAGATCTATCATCATGCCAAATATTAGCTTTGTATCTTGAATAGGCTTGAAGATATTGGCAAGGTTAAGTTTTTGGGTTAAGTTTTCGGACAGACGGACGGACGGACGGACGGACAGACAGACAGACGGACATGAGTAAAAACAATATGCCCTTGACCTATCGATGCGGGGGCATAAAAATATGAAGATATATTTTGACAGACATTTTCTTTATTTGCATTGAAATGAAATCATATTTGTTTGCATCAACCCGTTCCATTAAATTTAAAGGTTCCCAACATAATATATTTTCAATCAGAAGGGTTGTAAGGTGGTGTCTGTACTATCTTTGATGATCTAGCTTTTCGAATTCAGGATTAACTAACCAATTTTGAATTTCAGATTCTTATTGAGATTTATTTCTATAGGCTCAATGAAATTGGCAATGTTAAATTTTTTGGTTAAGTTTTGCAGAAGTTTGACCTCGACAAATGACTAAGACCTTATCACTGGAGCTTGATCCTGCTATCTACAGATGTGCATCATTGAGATTTCTAATCACCCAAATATGAGCATTGTAGAAATTGACAGACCAAACCAATAGACAATGGTAAATCAATACATGTATTACCCTGATATCATATTTCTTTTCAATTATAATGAATAGAATAACTGCGTAATACATTATTAAAATTGTTACATAAAAGAAAAATTTTGTCAAGCAAGGCAATTCTTTTTCAAAGTGCCAATATGTAATAAATTTTTTAGACAGAAACATACCTGTCTTAAAGAAGTCTTCCTTTTTATTAGCTATGTGTTCAGCCATTTTGACGATATGACTCCACGCCAGAGGACACTCATCACGTGATATATGACGTGTAACCCAGCAGTAACTACATCGAGCATCTGTTGTCTCACTTATACTGGAACCAGAACTGCTAGAACTATCATGGCTGCTGTTTCTAATGGTGATTTCATCTATATAATGAACTTCTCTATACTCTCTATGTTGTTCTGAATAAGCCGATACATGTTCTTTATTATGGCCAACAATTTGTCCAGTGACTGCTTTAGATTGACTTGATTGAGGATTTTCAATGTCTTTTTTCTTACTTAGATGGTTATAATCTTCTCCTAAAAAGCTACCCTCTCTGTTAACAACCAAATGTTTACTCCTTTTTCCTTTCACATCTAAACACTGTTCTATAAAACCTAGGTTTTCTAATTCCTCTGTTGGTGTTGAAAATGGACGAAATTTGGCATCTTCATCTTTAATGGCATCTAGTGGAGTTATGGGACTGCCACTGGCATGGCTGACCCCTGATGGAGACCCAGCACCACTGGCCTGTGTGATCGGGGAAATGTTCAAATCTTCACCTTCATCATGATTTCCAGCACAATGACTTTTTGTATTTCTTAAAGGTGTTTCTGTACTAACTAATGATTCTGGAATATTTTCTCCATGCTGCTTGCCATTAAGTTTATCTTCATGGCCACTAGTCACACCAACCTTTATTCTATCATCCTTTATTCTTCCTTTAACTTTTCCAATACGTTTTTCCTTTTTCACCCTTACTCTCTCTCTTTGTTTTTCATGACTGATCAAAGACAGATAACAAACAGTAAAGTCTTTTTTGTGTGAGGACAGAATTAGACTGGCAAACTCATCCACTGATGTAATTCTAACACTTCCATCCTCAAGGACCTCACAATGCTTTGTGGAAGGTGACTTTGGCCAGGCTATTTGGATGATTTTTGCATAAAGACTCTGAAAATAAATATAAGGATGAGTCACAATAGCAGTGGTCAACACTAACTGTTTTTTCAATGGGGTTCCACAGAAAACCTTAGTTATAATGGCAGGGATCCTTCCAGATAACCAGTTATCCCTTTCTTCATTTCATGGTTATCTTTTTAAAGAATTAGTAGAAAAAACATAGGTTAATGATCATGTACTCCAAGCTAACATTCTATTACTCCATCTTCGGACAAAGTGGTTTTATAAAACCTTGACTTGGAGGAAGGAATTTCTGAATTCTATGAATATCAAAGGATCCTGAAGGAATCTCTTGCTGGAGCTAATCGGATCCCTCCGAATATTATGGGATTCTTGTGATCCAGGGACACTGTTAGTGTTGAATCTTGGTATCAGGGGTTTGTCCATGGACAAGTAAACTGGAGCAAATCTTGAAAGCAGATCAAAAGATCAAGAAGAAAAAGCCATCCTTATCAATGGTAGAAAACATTGTCTTTTATGCAGAAAATCCTGGGTTACAGCATTTTCTTCATCAAAAACAAAGTTTTTCTTAACATTTATCAAATCATTTTTTATGGGCATGTTCATTTTGATCCTGGACAAGTAGGGAATCAACTTTTACTTGTCCATGGACAAATAGAGAAAAGACGTATTTCCGAACCAATGTTGGTCAAGTCTACAAAACCAAATTGAGCACATTATTTGTATCTAATAAACGGCTAGATATACAGTACAGACTTTCTATTTTCTGCTGGCAGCTAAATAGGGGTTTAAATTTGATAGGTTAACTCATTTTCATATAATCTGACTTATTGACGTCCCAGGAGAGAAATACTTTCAAAAGCATTGTGGGAAATGAAAACAAGAGGACCATGATGGTCCTATATCGCTCACCTTCGTCTCAATGTCTCATTGAATACATCAAATTTTCAAGCAAAGTTGTACTTTTATGATTTGAGGCCTCTAAGGCTGTAAACAAGACAATTTTCACTAAGGTCCCCTTTTCCATGATATGACATGGATCTTTCCCATTTTCAATAGGGTTTATCCTTGTATCATGACAAACATTCTGACTAGGTTTCATGAAGATAGGATCATATTTGAGGCCTCGAGGCTGATAAGAGCAAAAATGTCATTATAGCCCCTTTTCCCATGATATGGCACGTATCCTTCCCATTTTCAAAAGGGTTCATCCTTGTGACCTGACAAACATTCTGACCAAGTTTCATGAAGATTGAATCATGTTTGTGACGTTTAGGGTGTAAACAAGAAAATTGTCATTAAGGCCCCTTTTCCTTTGATATGGTTTGGATCCTTCCCATTTTCAATAGGGTTCATCCTTGTGACCTGGCCATCATTCAGACCAAGTTTCATGAAGACTGTTCCAAATAAGTGGCCTCTAGAGTGTAAACAAGAAAATTATCATTAAGGAACCTTTTCCTGTGATATGGCATGGATCCTTCCCAATTTCAATAGGGTTCATCCTTGTGACCAGGCCAACATTCTGACCAAGTTTCATGAAGATTGGGTCATATTTGTGGACTCTAGAGTGTAAACAAGAAAATTGTCATTAAGGCCCCTTTTCCCGTGATATGGCATGGATCCTTTCCATTTACAATAGGGTTCATCCTTGTGACCTGACCAACATTCTGACCAAGTTTCATGAAGATTGGGCCATATTTGTGGCCTCTAGAGTGTAAACAAGAAAATTGTCATTAAGGCCCCTTTTCCCGTGATATGGCATGGATCCTTCCCATTTTCAATAGGGTTCATCCTTGTTACCTGACCAACATTCTGACCAAGTTTCATGAAGATTGGATCATATTTGTGGCCTCTAGAGGGTAAACACTTAAATTGTTGACGCATGACGACGGACGACGCATGACGGACATTCAATGATCACAAAAGCTCACCTTGAGCATGATGTGCTCAGGTGAGCTAAAAAGGGACAAGAGCACCGCCTACAGGTGTAACTCTTGGCTGCAGGCGCTGGTTAATGCAAAAAATCAAAGTTGAAAAAGAGCCATAACTCTTACAACAAGAGCTGTTTGGAGGGCAGTGAAGCTGGACTATTCTTAGCACTGGATAATAAGAGCAAATCAATGTGGAAAATTACGTTAAATGAAAATGAGAGAATTGTGTTTCTTTATCTAGATCTTTTTATTCTGATCACAGAATAATTTGGACCAGTTTTACTGGATAACGAAAGATATATTATTTTTTTACCACTATATCTTCCTTTGCTATGAGGTCAGGGCACAAATATGGCCTCTCTGCAAATCTGTTCCTAAAATCGAGAGCAGAAATAAGCTTGTCTCTGTACTGACTGGTCACAAAACAACTTCTCTGTTGAAACGTTGACATGCCTGAATTGTACAAAAAATAATAAGATCAGGAGACCTATTGTTAATTCTTTCCATTTATTCCTAACAGAGCTACAGATAGAGAGGGTGCTTTAGATCAAAATATTTCAAACAATAACATCACAAACAATATGTTGTTGGTGCATATTGGAAGATTTGTCTCTTCAAGACATAGGATTTTATTAAGAGATAAAGATTTTAGACTGGCTTAATCCCTCTTATCTGTATCTCTGGTAAAACTGAAATTGACTTTAAGCAATGTTCTTTATTTTTGTGTGTCCAATCTGACATCCTTGACAGGCCATTATTAAAGATAGGGAGTCTGATGGGATACCAACTGCACTAAGTTATCTAAATACTAATTCTAGGACAGTTCTAATCTGGAAGAAGAAAACAAAAATTCCTACAGGTGCCAACATTCCTCTGAAAATGCTGAATAATTATGCCGAAACTGAAATAGAAAGGGGGGGCATAATTCTAAGAAAAAACCTTGATAGTCTGCAGGGGTGTGGAATTCCCTTGCCTGACTTGTCCAACATGGGTTTTTCTACCCGCGGACAAGTACATTCTGAAAGACCACTTGTCCATGGACAAGGACATACCAGGGCAAATCTTTGTATGGCACTATATAGATCAAAGATATTACTAAGCTTATTGTTTGTAACAAAGGGTAGAGAACACTGTTTTTAAGGGTGTCAGCATTTTCTTCTTTAAAATCAATGTTTTATCAAAATCTTTCAATCAAATTTTGCTGACAATTTCATTTAAATCGTGGACAAGTATAAAATCACACTTTACTTGCCCACGGACAAGGAGAGAATCCGTATTTCCACACCCCTGGTCTGGATAACTCATGTGAACACATATGCCAAGTTTCAACAAGATATCTTCAATTTAACAAGAAATATGTGCACAGCACTATTAGTAGTAGTATTTATTCAGATCAAATATCACCATTTAGAAATGAATACAATATCAAAAAGTATATATAATTAAATTCATATAACAAGAGGACCATGATGGTCCTATATCGCTCACCTGAGTATGTCACTCATAACTTATCAACAATGTTATGAGAACCAGAGTTTGTTTGATGTACATTAAGGTTGGTTAAAATTCATCCTACTGCAACTTGGGTTTTTTTAAGTTTCATAAATTTTCAACTTTTCACTTATCATATTGTATTCTTTTAACAACTTTTGAAGACCTTCACCCAAGGAACATCCCTGCCAAGTTCCAGCTTGATTGGCCCAGTGGTTTAGGAAGAGAATTTTTTCTAATATTTTCAACCATTTTCGGCCATTTTTCAGACTTTCCGTTACCATGGAAACTAGAGTTTTTGATGAAATTGAATTCTTTTAACAACTTTTGAAGACCTCCACCCAAGGAACATCCCTGCCAAGTTTCAGCTTGATTGGCCCAGTGGTTTAGGAGGAGAAGAAATATTTCTAATATTTTCAGCAATTTTAGGCCATTTTTCAGACTTTCCATTACCAAGGAAACTAGAGTTTTCGATGAAATTAAATTCTTTATACAAGTTTTGAAGACCTTCACCACAGAAACATTCCTGCCAAGTTTCAGCTTGATTGGCCCTATGGTTGAGGAGGAGAAGAAATTTTTCTAATAATCCATCCATTTTTGGCCATTTTTTAGACTTTTCGTTACCATGGAAACTAGAGTTTTTTTATGAAATTAAATTCTTTTAACAACTTTAAAAAGATCTTCACCCAAGGTACATCCCTGCCAAGTTTCAGCTTGATTGGCCCTGTGGTTTAGGAGGAGAAGAATTTTTTCTAAGTTTTTCGGCCATTTTGGGCTATTATGTAACCATGGCAACCAGAGTTTTTGACGAAATTAAATTCTTGTCTCAACTTTTAAAGAGCTTCACCCAAGGAACATCCCTGTCAAGTTTCAGCTTGATTGGCCCAAAGGTTTAGGAGAAGAAGCTGTTTAAAGAAATTGTTGACGGACGGACGGACAGACAGACGGACGACGGATGGTGAGTGATCACAAAAGCTCACCTTGAGCACTTTGAGCTCAGGTGAGCTAAAAATGCAAGCCAACATTTTGTATGAGCCCAACTTTTAAAAGTTTGCAAGGTGAAGACAATAGCTTGAGTTTTTGTCTCAAAACAACCGAGCTAAGATTCTATATTGGAAAAGTCAGGAATAGAAATTCCACATCCCTTGAATCAAGTTCATAAATAAATTAAAAAAAATATGTAATTTACCGTGAATAGGGTGAGACTCTGCTAGGGTATGGTAAGAGAATGATGTTCCACAGGGCAGAATGTGTAATCGAGATTTGTCCGAGTATCTGACTTCCACAGCATCATTGGTGTACAAAACCATCAACTCTGGCTTTACTGGCATACTGATGAATCAGCAACAACACTCAATCACCATTATTATCTTCAACATGCGAATTATCTGTATGATTTTAGACATAAAACAAGATGTGTTTGTGAAACGTAGCCTGTAGATTCCCATATTCCAGCACCTTAAGCTATGAAAATTGCACATGCACATTCAAACAATACAATTTTTCCCTGCAAACCAAACTGAAAGTAGCATAAACTCAATTGTGATATTAATCAAACCTCATGTGACATACTTTTGAAACAGACTTTCAAAATCAAAGAGACATCTTTTTTTAATCTAGAATTATTTCAAAAGTCATTTACATAATGCCAGTCAAGCAACAACAGTTTCAATTTAAGGCCCTGAACACTTTTTAAAAATGTCAGAACAAAAAGTTGTAGGACAGAAAAAAAATATTATTCTTTGAAAGTTAAGCATTTGTTTATTTTCCTTAAAATATGCATAGATATTATATGATAACAATTTCTTCTAATTTACAAATTGCTTTACGGTAAAACAAAAACAAGTCACAGACATAAGTATAGATTTCTGTCCTTAGAAAGCAATACTTCTCTTAGACTAGTAACAATGCAATTTGTAACATCCAAAATTGCAACTATCTCAGACATCAGAATATCACCAAAACTAGGACGTTTGAATAAGGGAAACCTGTTTGAAAAGGTAAAATCTCAAGGCTTAAAATACAGCCCTACCCACAACAGCAAAATTGTATGAAAATATTGTGGCAAAAAAGAATTTGCTTATCATATGAAATTTCTTCATTTCCTACTCTTTTACTCATAAAGTTTACTGCTAAAATTGCTTTAAAGACATGGTTGGAGAAAATCCTTATTTTCACACCCATGCATTTGCAATCAAGTATTCAAAATGCATTTTTTGATTGTTATTTTTTTTACTAACAAACATAATTCTGCATTTAAAAACGAAATCACATTTGAATGATGTTGTCATAAAACAAATGCATTCAATAAACCTGGTACGAACTTTTTAGGGACGAAACTGTTTCAGAACTATTTCCATCTCGTTCATGTCTCAAGAGAAAAAAAATATAATGATCATTAATGTAATATCTGGGATAATCGATTGTTTTGAAAATATATAATCGTCGAGAGACTAATATGTTTTAAATGGGATTCAAATACCTTAATTCAAGTTTCTACTTGCATTTTCAAAAATTTCCCTTTGCACAGTTCTCTCCCTTTAATCTTCATGTTTATTCTACGGCTCATTTAAGCGTTATCATATTTTTCTTTACCCTTTACCCTTTACAGTAGTCTTACATTTGTAAACATTCAACGAGTCAAAATATCCAAATCCACTTATATATTATTCAAATTATAGAATCGCAGTGAAAAGCATGATTGAAATGGTATACAGTCAAAACAGCCCAAAGGCAATTGTAACTGCTGAGTGTCAAATTTGCCCGTAATTTGGTCAAAACGGCCCAAACAAGTTTATACAAATTTGTCAATACCGCCCATTCATTTAGTTTGTTCAATTTTCCCCCTTTTTTTTTTTTTTTTTTTTTTTTTTTTTTTTGATGAAAATTATCTTTTATAAAACAATTCTAGTCATCTCAAAGCTAAAAACTTAAGTACATGTATATTACAGTTTTCACGGAAAGGTAAAAATCAGGCAGAAAAGATTCACAACCCTTATAGTGAAATGGTTTGGATTAGGTGTGAAATTCTGTATCTGTATCTGTATGTATACGTTGTAGAATCCTTAACAGGCTTTTATACAACGGAAGTGTGTGTTGCCATGGCTCTCGTTGTTGAGGACCATTTTAAGGGCCTATAACGAGCCTGCGTGCACTGTTGCATTTGGCAGGTGATTCCACTGGATAGTGGTGCTGGCGAAGAATGAGTGCTTGCATTGTGGTGTTTTTGCTGCTAGGCTTTTTGTATTGTTGCTTACGTGTTTTTCGATTTTTTCGAAAAATTACAATCACATGTTATCACGCTTTTTAAAGCACAGAATTAAATCACCCGAAGGTTGACCCTGATGTGTAAAGTCCTTTCAAATATCAAAAAAAAATTGCACTCACAACTTGATCTTTATTTATTAATTAATTAAATATCGAAGAATTTTCAACATGCTTGTTTGAGAAAGACAAGATAAATAACTAACAAGCTTCGTGAGAAAAAAGGTTAAGGAGATTTGATTTCTTTTAAACTAATGACTTTCATTAATTATTTATCAAATGTATATTTGGTCTTTACATACAGGACATGCTCTTTCTATCGGTAGACTGGTCCTACTGTCAACTCATGTATGAAGCTTTCATGATAGTCGACAGTGGGACCAGTCTATTTCTAGTGGTAGTTTGATTGTTTGAATAGGGTTTCACGCCGCCGCTAAAACAATCTTTCCAGATATCGCGGCGGCTGGATCACCTTACAGTGGATTCCTGTTACTTCTCCAGGGATTATTTTGGGATGGGCAGAACCGAGTTTGAGGGCAAACTATTTGATTTTAGCTTAATCTGATTACAGTTCTGAAAGGGCCCCATATATAATCTATTTAAATCTGATGCTTATTCTATTCTAGGATAGGTATAAAGGATTCTTCGGCCCACCACTTTTTCCTAACGGCCCATCAATTTTGCATATGGCCCATCAAAATCTTAGATTTTATATTTAATGTCATAGGCCATGGGCCATTGGCCAATTTCAATGGCCCATCCTAAGTTTGGTCCAAAAATATCCCTGTCTCACCAGTAAAACCATCACAACCGCTTTCCTAGCACCCCAGCTGCTATCTCACATAGGTATACGATTATCAAATAGTCGGGATGATGATTGCCGGGGTCGGGGATCTAAGCCGGGACCTCTAGATTGAAAGTCAACTGCTCTTTTGGGAAATTCCAATTTAAAAGATATAGATATATTGTAGCAAAATGGAATTCTTCTAATATTTTGAACTTTGCTTACAAATGTCATTGGGCAATAAACATAATTGCCAAGATCCACATTCTTTCAGGAATCAATTACTTATATACAAAAATTCCTTAAAATAGAAAATGTCTTGAAAAAAGCCAATGACTTGCACCCGTTCAAATAATTCTTTTCTTCAATCAAGTATTTAATTTGAAAACAAAATCCATATGATTTTCTTGAAAATCTTACTTAGAAATAATACTTTTATGCCCCCGCATCGATAGATATTGTTTTTTGCCTGTGTGTTTATCCATTTGTCTGTAAGTCTATTTGCCCATTTGTCTTTTTTTTTAACATTGACCATCACTTTTGATTGGTAAGTGAAAGAACCTTCATATTCAACATGTGCATTGCTTGTGACAAGCCATTTCTGTAGATACCAACTCGAAAGTCATCAGTCAAGGCCAAATAAATGTTAAATTAAAACGTTAGATATGTCATTACTTTGCAATGGTAAGTGCTAAAGATTTTTAAAAGTCACATGTGTATTGCTAATGACGACAGTTTTCAGTTGATACCAAAGTCAAGGTCACTGTTTTGAAATGGTGGCAGTGGCGGGAGAATTCGTGTTTCTGAAAGATATCTTGTTATCATTATAATTATTACTAGAATTTTTCGGTAGTAGTAGTTGTTGTATTTACAAGTAAGCTCATCTGAAACATATAACTATTATCTAGCGGATTAACCTAAAACGAAAATAAAGCAATTGTTTTTAGAAGCAATTAGGCCTGCATGATAGGCTTAGGCGGAGCAATTCACCAAGGTTGGGTAGAATAAAGCCCTCTCATGAAATATCACTATGTATGAAGAAGGATATATTTTAATATATTGTCTAAATGTTGATAAAACAATGTTTGGGTTGTAATACTTAAAAATTAAGCTGTTTTTTCTGATGTCGTTGTTGTTTTTCCTGGTTTTGTTTGGGATAAAGAATAGACATATATAATTGCCCTGTATGTCCCCTGACCAAATCAAGTATTTTAAGCCTTCTCTGTTTTCTATTTTTAAACATTTTCTCTGATATACATGAATCCTTGTGAATTGATAAAATCGGGGAAAAATAACATGAATACATTTTGCATCCATGCCATAGCCGAAGATCGTCTGTGGTAATGTTTTAGTCATTTTGTCCAATCTACAGAAATGAATTTTTCCTGTCTAAGCTTGAATGTTGAATTCAATCGATCGCGGTGAATGTCTACTAAAAGCAATAAGGGCTTTCGAATTCTATCCCACTTGGTAGGAGTAAGGCTTGCTCGCAAAGCCGCAGAGCGGGGTATAATTTGCAAACAATTTGTACCGTTTTGTCATCCTGACCTCAGAATTGGCTCTGTTAAAGCTGATGGTAATACTGACTAGAACATAACTTTATTTCAACGTCAGAGTACATAGCTCATAATTGACATAAATTAATGTATAGTTAGATTTTGTGTGCGGAAAGCCGTGGATTCTATATTAAAATATAGATTCCTAAACTCAGTTTTTAAAATCGAGAGGTCAGCGCAACACTTTTGTAAGTGCCTTTAAATACTATAGGCACTGATGATAAGGTTTCACTGACCCCTCGAAATATACATATGCATATGAACAAAAACATTGAAATGGCAGTTGATTACTATTGAATACAACTATCCAGAGCTATGACAAAGCGGACTAATACTCCCACTAGCGAATAAACTGAAAATCTGTCGAACATGGGGATAGTATGTGTAATTTGGTAGGCAAAGTTCTCAGGATAATCAGAAAATAATGAAAAAATCAAAAGTACACGGGGGAATAATTCAACAGCTAATATCGGATGGGTCCTGAACATGAAACGCAAGTTAATAATACAAGCTGCATTGTATATAATTACGATATTAGCTGTTGAATTATTCCCCAATGTATTACTGATCATACCTTCCCTATTTTACTGCCACTGCTTTGATAATTACACACATATATTATAATATCATAAAAAATATCAAATGGGATGTTATACACAGATGTTTGTTTAGCTATAAGAAAAATACAAATGTCGCCGTTGCATACAGAGCGATCGAATTTTGACCCACCGGAATAATTACTAATTCCAACATAAACCATTATATCTTTCCTCCTCGTGTGTTTTTAACATGTCTCGTGATAGTACTGTACTCAGTAAACCCAACACTTTCACTCGAATAGAGGCCTCCTTGAAATGTAAACACGACAATTAATCGTTGAAAATCAGAACCTAGCCTAATGATAACATTGAAAAGATCGGATGGACTGTCGATGGATAAACCGTATCGCTCTCATTTACAAAGTTTTAGCATCACTTTGCGGTATGTCTTTTTTGTAATTTTAATAAATATGAGGATACACACACTGGTCTGAGTCTTTACTTTGCGCAATTGTGAAATTAATGAAAAATGCCACTTATGCTGATATATACATTGGTGTGCAGGTGAAAATGGACTACATGTACTCTGCAAACCCCGTAAAAATGACACGAATAGAGTGGATTGAGCTGGGGGTATACCAGAGGTCGCATTTCACCTGAATGATGATACTGAAGGGTAAAATTGCCATTATAAATACATTAATTCTCCCCCATTTTCCATATGAAAGTTTCGAATCTAGTAACGACCGACGCTTTTCGTACTTCCTGAATGGGGAGAATGCGTTTTCGGAGTGAGTTTCCAGGCTGTGCAGATGCATATGTCTCGCCACGCGGTTAAAAAAACTTAATATTTAAGATAAATATTTGTAAAAGAGATTGGTTCAGTCGAAAATCGCATTACGCCCGGGTGACCCCCTTTTCGCCTGACATGTCTCATTCATAAATTTTATTTTTAACAGATCGATCCAATATCATGCTGACCTTGTTTGATCATAGACATAGATTTTTCGTGAGGTCGGAATTTCAAATAAGTTAGAATTACCATTCTTTGTAAGGAACTGGGGCCCGTTTTACTAAACTTCTTACGATAATTTTTTACGTAAGTCAAAAATTAAAGTTTCTTCTAGATAAGTAACTAAATAAGGAATTCTGCCACGGATCATCTTATTGGAATCGCCTTCCAATTCCGATGCGATATCGCTAGGCAGAATCTAACAATGAATGAAAACACCAGGTACTTACTATATATATATGTGTGTGTGTGTGTGTGTTTTTTTTTTTTTTTTTTTTTTTTTTTTTTTTTTTAACTTACGATTATTTTTTTTCGTAAGAAGCTTAGTAAAACATGCCCAAGTCTGTACAGTCACCACAGTCTGATCACAATTAATACTATTTTCATTTCAGACTCGGACATCTCCTTTTTGTATGACGGACAGTGGATTTTCTGACCGGTCCTTAGCAATACACGAATAATGAAAGTGACAGCTGTGCGTCAAGTTGCGTAATAATTTTGACTGCGTATCGACTGTGTCAGGATAATTATTCATAACGTTGAATATACATATTTTGTCTAAGCAGTTGATCTGTACAATCAAATCATATTCAAAGAGGAAATGATGGACAAAGAAAGGTTATTACGTGCAGATCTACAGAAAATGGAAACCGTTTTGAAAATATTAGAATATGAAGTCTATATGATTTTAATTTGACCTTATTTGACCTTATTTGTGCAATGCTATGTATAGATGGAGAGGATATGATAAAATGACATTTTTTTAAAATTGTGACGCGTTAAGCGACAAGGGCCTTTCGGCATCTGGGACCTTCGTTAATAAAAACTTAAAAAAGAAATTGAGTCAAGCAGAGTTCGCACATCAAAAAATAATTTTTATAGAGGTGGAATACTCATTCTACAATCAGAAAATCTTTTGGAAGCGAAATGTCCCTGGTCGTCATGCAGTGGGCACGACCTGATCGCATCTCACAGATGCTCGCATAATGGGTCACAAAAACTTGTTGTATACATGAATATTATATTACATTTCTTTTCAATTCAAATATTTCTTATTGTTCTTAGATTTTCTAATTCGTTAAGAAAATTCGCTAAATGCCTCTATGATAAAAGAAGATTTCTTCTGCCAAATGATGATTTTTATACCTATCAAAAATAAAAGCCGTTGGAGACGAATAAAGTGTATTCATTAAAAATTTCGTCGTGTTTTGTGTGTTTTGCGTATCACAAGTACATAATTAACCTGGGCACTGAGAAGATTTATCCATGCTGGTGTGATCCTCCTCTGATCTCAATCCAATGGTCGCAGAAATGGCCACTGACCATCGACGGACTCAAACATCTTAATTACATCTGGACGGAGACTAAACGGGAGAAAAGTTGGTCAAAGAAACAACAAAAATGTCAACTTTAACCGTCACCTGTCATCTGGAGGTGTCAAGATATGTTAATTTGGAGAGAGGTCAAACTGGATACGGAATGGTACTTCGTACAAATGGCCTGTCACGCGAATAGGGACTGTTCGACGCCTGTTTTGTCTAATGATTGGAAGATGTATCAAAATTGAACAGAGATTAAGGGGACACTGCATCTCAAAAAATGAATGTATACATGCATGATGAAATAAAACGACCATTTAAAATTCAGGGAAAAAAACTACAGACTACAAAAAACTACAAAAAGACTAAGATTTAAAAAAAAATGGTAAGGAAGTATTTACTGTGGTGAGCCTGTGCAGTTTGACCAGGTATGATAGTTTTTTGTTCCCTCAGATTGTCCATCTTCTCATGACGTCACATCCGGTATGATCTCAGATGATAACACAGACCATTAGGGAACCCCTCAAAACATATTTGAATTAAAATACAATCGGATTGAGTATAGATGCCATCTAGAGCGAGTTCTTGAAAAATTAACACATGGTCCGGTAAAATGGACATTCTAGATTCATACAACCTACTACAAGCAAACAGTGTCTATCCAAGCCATTATTGGCAATCTGCCAAGTCGGTGCAATGTCGATACTTATCACCCTGTCCAGGCTGTTCCTAGTCAAGATGGGCAAAATAAAAGAAAAACATGTACAGTTGTAAATTGTAGATGGGATTGTGTTAAAACCTAAAACAAAGGCTTTTCACCTAAGGATCTGAAAAAAAGTCTTACTTTGATTGAGGCCATTTTTATATTTTAGATTTTCAGGGGTGTATTTACTGTACTGCATTTATACATAAATTAATTCTCATTCATATATTAACTCAATTATTATAATCAGGAAATCTTAAATTCTGATTTACCCTTCTGTTGTTTTGATTTACATGAAAAGTTTCCATGATGACAAATAGATGACCAGAAATTAATAATCCGTTCACAAGGTTCAGTGCTTGCATCCAAAGTGTATGCGTCTACTATTCGTGAACGGTACATAGAAATATTGCCTTTATTTTCACTTACCGATCGCCCTATTTTTTCAGCCAATGAAAGGCCGCTATTTCGTTTGAAATTCAAAAAATATATCCCATAACCTGACGATCTGTTCGAATAAGTGAGCTACGTGACTTTAGGTCATATTGGGCGGGGACTACATTCAAAACCAGACAGTGACGTCATTATCTTGTCTGGTAAAATGTCCAGAAAGACCCTTAACTTGTAATCGAGTATTTATAATAAAAAACGTTTTATGAATGTTCTCTTGAAGTAACTGTGACGTATCGGTTGAGAACCAAAACTTGGTAACTAGAGCTTTTCAATGCTCTATGTTTTCTACAAACGTCTTATTGCAAACTTTATATTTTTGATAATGAATATGCCGTGGATTTGTTTCTTTGTATGGGGTTTAACACCGCTTTAAACGCTCCTTCAGTAATATTGCGGCGGCTGGAGCACCTAACAATGGACTCCTGGTATTTCTCACCACAATAATACCATTTCGTTACTAGTCCCCAGCTGCTATCCCACATAGGTCTACAACTATCGATCCATGGGTGGGAGACAAAAAGTCGTAAAGGATGAGAGCCACCGTCGTGGATCGAGCCCGGGACCATTTGAATTATAGTCCGACGAGCTAACCCTGCGCGGCTGAATACGCCGTGGTAGATTGATTGATTGAATGGAGTTTAACGCCGCTTTTAACATTGCGGCGGCTGGAGCACCTAACAATGGTTTCCTGATATTTTTCTCACCAGTACACCAAATCCTTTCCTAGCCTCCAGCTGCTATCTCACATAGGTCTACGATTATCAACCCCTTGGTGAGAGACATATTGTCGGAAAGAATGAGTGTCGCCGGCCGTGGGAGATAACTGATTTTCTTAAAATACAAAATCCCTAAAATGAGGAACAATGTCCGCAAAAAAATAACTACCGGTAAAAAGGAATACAAAATCCACAAGCAGCAATCACGAGGTTTAGTTCACTGAACGTTCTCAACTGATTTTGTCTCGCGAAATGACAAAATAATTACAGAAACCCGATAGTGATTAATTTCGCTCCTCCCACTTTTTGTTTAACGCAATTTGATTGAAGAAAGTATGACGCAACAAAAATGAATGACATCATTGATTGACGTGCATCTCAATTGAACTAGTGTTATTTGAAGAAAAAATAAGTCGATCGGTAAAACAGTTATAGTTCATATTCTGACAATGAACTATAACTATTACTGATGATTCACTTTTTCTATCAAAACATTACCACAAAGGCCAACTGATTTCGGCTCCGGGGAAATTGTTGTCGATTACAGCCGGGTCACAATTGGAAACCAGCCCTGCGTTCCGGATGACAAAATGGACCAAACCGTTTTCAAATTCTATACCCCGCTTTGCACAGGTATTAAGACAATTTTTTTTGTATTTAGACATTTATCTCTGAAATAATCGTAGGAATGATATTCAAGATTTATGCCAAAATGTAAATGTTGCCAATTTTCTAGAAGCACCCGGAAAAATAACATTGGAAAAAAGCCACACCTTTGGATTTTATATAAATTGAATGGACAGTTTCACTAAGGCCCTAGCGAGTTGAAGAGGGTGAACTACAATACTACTCTATCGGAAATGGTCGACAGACGTCTTTATTGTTTTTCTCTTTAATCGAAGCCCGTAAAACTTCGTGAGAGTTTGACAATTTTTGATTATGCATGTTTCTTAGTCTTGTTTCAAAACCTGTGTGGTTGGAACACAACTATTGATTGATTTTCTTAAACATGGAGCTTAGGAGATTAAATTAACTTTAGTAGAAACCCTACATCGAACACGTAGCATGCGTCGACGTCGAAAACATAGATTTCGACATTTCTTGAAAAAAAAAAAAAACAAAAAAAACCCCACCAAAATGACACGTTGTTTGAATGAAAATTTATGTGTGTATAAACGGAGCACTGCAAACGCATTCGTACCTTAATTGACCATTTGATCATACAAATGTTAAAGATATTGGCAAATGAAAAAGTGGATACTTTCTTTTTTTGCTGAGTAAATAATTTATGGAAACGCGTCGATAAACTAATGTTAGAATCCGTGAATAAAAGATAGAAAATGTGGAAAATGTACGACGGATAATACATATATATTTATTTCTAAACTATTTAAATGGATATTGGTGCACGCAAGGCAATCCTCTGATACGGAAAGAGTACTATCCAAGCAAACTTTAAAAATGCTTAACCAATAGTATATGGATAATGATAAACTGCAATATATATATAACAAGAGCTGTCACTGTAAGATGACAATGCCCCCGACACCGCTTTGATTTAGAAGTTATGGCCAATGTTAAAGTTTTTGGACGGAATGACGGACGGACAGACGGACGGACGGACGGACGGACAAGTCAAATTTATGATGCCTCCCTATCGGGGGCATAAAAAGATGGTAAAAAATACCAATTGTCCTAGATGTGATTTAAACTCACAATTCAAATTGAATTAAACTGATGAGGCAGTGAATCAGCCCTATGTTCAGGATGTAAAAACGTTTCGCGAGCGCTTTGAAATAATACCCCGCTTTGCACGTGTACATACGTGCAAAGCGGGGTATCATTTCGAAAGCGCTACGCTAACGTTTTCATCCTGAACGCAGGGCACATTCACTACGCAGAAGAAACCTAAAGACTGTTAATTAGACAACCGTGACCAAATGACCCTGGAACGTACACGTAGCGGGTTTTAATACATTGAACAATCGTGCAGTTATACTTTACTTAACGTTATGTTGAACTTTGCATAAAATGCGTCAAAACGGTAACTTGACATTACGTTTATGATACCCGACATCGTGCCCGACGTATTAGGTTTGAACACTTGTGATTTATTCAAACGATTAGCATAATTGTGCTATTAAAACTCACGTGTATTTGTTCATTAATGAAGTGATCGTAAGTCATTCACAATTAGAATGTTTCTATATTTGATAAATGTTAATCGAGATCACAAAAATACAGAGAGAAAAATCTCACGCCATCTTAACGAATTTACATATGTAACATTAATTTATACTCAGTTCCTTTTCCAAAGAGAATTTGTGGTTTATGGTATACGTTGTTGAATAATTTCCATTGAAAATAATAAGTAACAGCATATTCTTTACCATATTTCTAATGTAGGAGACTGTGCTTAACATTCCCAACAATTTGACATCTGCGTGAGGTGCAAACATTAAGCAGCCCAGAGAGTTACTTAATGTAAGAAGAGGATTGCCTAACGGTCTACAGATACTTTAATACTGTTCGAAATGTCACACACAGGCTCATATGTTAAATATAACTTTGTCAGGAAAAGGGACGTTGCTTTTTTTCTTTTTTAATTATAAGAAATGAACAGAATATTTGTTGATGAAGTAGTTGATAGATTATTTTTTTTATTGTTTATTCCTCCAAGAAATCATCTGATACTGTTTTTATCTGTTTAATATATTATATTCTCTTTCTACAATAGACGTACAACAGAGCAAATTTCATTTAGCTTTCCATCATATTCAAAATATGATTTAAACTAAAAATAAGCCAAAACAATTATCCGACGTAATTGAATTCATTTGCTGACTTCAATAAAATTTGTGTTTGAAATGTAGGAAACTAGATGGGAAATCTTTGTGATAAAATGAGAAACTTCTTATTAAACTCAGCTTGATCAATATTGTTCACTTAATTTTGGAAAGAGCATTGACAAAAATATTCAAGCATGCTATCATTGTTTTACACACCTGGTCACAACGTGCTCGAGGGAAGCTTGTAGGATCTCCCTGAGTCCGTAGTCTGTCGCCCGTCGTGTGGTTTCATCTTTCTTAAAGCTTCTTCTCTTCCTGCACTGCTTGGCAAATTTCAATGAAATTTCACAGAATGTTCCCTCGTAGGTCCTCTTAAAAAGATTTCGCGAAATTTTGTTTGGCCAAAAATTTGGATGTGACAAGGCGTGGCGTTTTTCACTTTAATATCTTTGAACGACTATTCTTCTTAAACCACTCGACTGATTCCAAAGGAATTGTGTCAGATATTCTATGATTAACTCCTGTAATCTTTTTTTTTTTTAAAAGGATATTCTTATTTGATGTGGGCGTGGTAGAGTGTTGCATTTTTTCAAAACGAAATCTTTGAACGACATCTCTTCCTAAAACACTATGTGGGTTCAATGAAACTATGCAACAATATTCTCTGGCTAACTTTTTCCAGAAATAGTTCGCAAAATTCCTAGGTCCTTAAATATGGGCGTGGCAGGGCTTGGAACTATCGAAAGATCGAGTGCATATTATTTAACCGTTGTCCGTTTGTCCGTCAGTTTGTTTTCTGAAAAAGTTAACCAAAAAACTTAACATTGCCAATATCTTCAAGCCTATTTAAGATACAAGGCCCATATTTGGCAAGGTGAAATATCTCAATGAGCTGCATCAGCTGATACTAAAGGCAAGGTCGTTTGACAATGTCAGGGCCATCTGTCAAAGTCAAAAACCTAAAAAAACTTAACCAAAAAACTTAACATTACCGATATCTTCAAGCCTATTCAAGATACAAGACTCATATTTGGCATGATGATGGATCTCAATGATCCACATCTGCTTATATAAAGGTCAAGGTCATGTGACAAGGTCAAGTTCATCTGCCTAGGTCAAATAACTCAAAACTTAACCAAAACTCTTAACATTGCTAATATCTTCAAGCCTATTCAAGATGCAAGGCTCATTTTTAGCATGATGATCAATCTCAATGATTCACATCGGCTGATACCTCAGTCAAAGTCATGTTAGAAGACCATCTGTCAAGGTCAAATAACCAAAAAAACTGAACCAAAAAACTTAGCGTTGCCTATATCTTCAAGCCTTTTCAAGATACAAGTCTCATTTTTGCATGATGATGCATCTCAATGATTCGCATCTGCCGATACGAAAGTCAAAGTCATGTGACAAGGTCATCTGTCAAGGTCAAATAACTCAAAAACTGAACCAAAAAACTTATCATTGCCAATATATTCAAGCCTATTCAAGATACAATGCTTATAATTGGCATGAAGATATATCTCAATGTCAATGTCATCTGTCAAGGTCAAATAACTCAAAAAAAAAACTTAACAAAAAAAAACCCTTTCATCGTTCAGTTAATTCAGGCATATTAAAGATACCCTGTCTCATAACTGGCATGATGAAAAATCTCAGTGACGTACATCTGTAGGTATCAAGGTCAAGGTCATGATTTAAGGTCAAGGTCAACATTTTGAAAAAAGATGCTGTTACGAAGACGTTTGTGTTTCACAAACACATCTTGTTTAACTATGAAATCTTGTGGCGACTTCTACTTCTGAACCACTAGCCTTATTTCAATGAAACCTGCAGGAATAACCCCCTTTTATAGAATGATGAGTAGGTGATCCTTTCCAAAAAGTTTTTGCATAATTCTGATTGGCATGTATGAATGGGCATGGCAAGCGGGGCACGGTTGTGGTATTTTTTCACTATGAAACCTTTGAATGTCATCTTCTAAAACACTTAAACACTTAAAACACACCTAATTTCAATGAAACCTTGTCTAGTGTTCCCTTGATGACCCTTATCGAAGAGTTGATTGGCTATTTACTAGTATAAGGGCGTGACAGTGTGTGACATTTTTTTTTCAATATCAAATCTTTGAACGACATGTCCCCTTTAACAATCCGAGGCCAATTTCAATGAATTTTCCCAGAATGTTTCTTGGGTGACCCTTTAAAAATTGTTCTCAAAATTTTGATTTGTCCACAAATAAATAAGTAAGGATCTTTTTTTAACTTTGAAATCTTTGAATGATATCTTTTACCAAACTTATGTACTCATTTCGTTAAAACATCGCAAGAATGTTGCTTGACACTTCCTATATCATCGGACCAATTTGAATAATAGTTAGCCAGAACATTCCTTTTGTTGTCCTTTTCAAAGATTGTTCGCGGCATTCTGATTGGCATATTATTATAGGCATGGTACTTAGAATTTCTTAACATCCTCTCCTCAACCACATCCATTGGACAAATAAAATTTAAGTGGGCGGTTTAGGGCCATCCCGGTCCTCTTGTTTTTTACAAAAATAACCTTTATTACGTATGCCTTATTTTATATCCTTTCATTAAGTACACGTATGAATGTAAATTTTGTGAAACAAATCTAATGTTTTCATGACAGGCCCTCAATACATCACGACCTGACCTGTCTATATTGTACCTCTTCGACCCTTTATAGTTATTCGGCCCTCTCTAAAAAGATGACGAATTGTATGTGTTTTTCAACATCTCCGGTTCGTCACCTTTTTAGAATATTAATAAGTGACATGACGGAAAACGATCGTAAATCGACTTCCACAGTTTTTCGCCTTTCTCCAGACCACATATTATATCCGTTTGACTTGTTTGTTTGAATAGAGTTTAAGGCCGCTTTCAACAATCTTTCTTATATCGCGGCCGCTGGAGCAGCTAAAAAGGATTCTTGGTATTTCTCTCACCAGTACTACCATTACATCCTTTCCTAGCCTCCAGCTGCTATCTCACATAGGTCTACGATTATTAACCCATAGGTGAGAGACAAATAGTCGGAATTGATGAGTGCCGCCGTCGGGGATCGAGCCTGGGACCTCTAGATTGACAGTCCGACGCGCTACCAACTGCAATATGACGGCGGCATCATATTCGTTTAGGGTTGCCTTGTAAGAAAGATGGCCAAATCTAAAATGGACACTGAGATTTATCTATAAATGCTGGCAAACTGCGCTGTGTGTATCTGTGTGTCGTTTGTGAATGCAATTTGGGTAGATAACAATGTTCATGATCCTATAAACATTTAGTCAGACAATGCTTTGTAAATACTGCCTAGATATAGATCCACAAGCTAGAGTGAGGTTCGAAAAACCGTTATCTCCGATCATTTTCAATGTAACATTGATATTTGATCACTCACTTGAAATTGCTGGTCTATACATAGGGACGCACATAAATAAAACAAAATATGATAAAAATATAATGATGAGAGAATAACAATTATAATTATGAAAGTAATAAAAATAAAATAAAAAAATAATTTTCTTACGCTTAGAAAGACATTTTAAAACAACAGTCCAAAGTAGCACTCCTATCATAAAAGCCAATATTTGGTGCCATATTCTTTGTATATTCACATAGTGTGTGTGATATTCTTTGTATATTCACATAGTGTGATACGACTTTTTGCTCATACATCAATGAAAAACAAAAAATATTTTCGTCATCTGATCATGATTAATATGCTTATTGATTCTATTTTTTGCAAGTGCAAATGTTTAGTCGTATACGTATATGATCTGTTCTCCAGGAAAATCTGCCTAAATGACATCACCTTTCAATTTCAAATGAGCCTTTGCGTGACATTTTCAACAATTTGAAATATGCGTGTGGTGCAATTACTGAGTAGTGTAGACAGCCACAAACTGTAAATATGAAGTTACCTAATGGTCAACAGATACTTTGAGACCTTATCTATCTACTAAAAGCTTAGTGAAGACTCTGGCCAGACTGTGCGAATGCACAGGCTGGTCAGAGTCTTTGCTTTGCGCATATTTGAAATTGTTTGAAATATCACGCACAGGCTCAAATGTCTAACCCAGATAATACAAACAATTAATTTAAGGCTTATCCAATTTCAAGGAATTTTCAGACGTCACTATAATGAGGGGATAAAATTAAAAATAGACTGCAACATTTCGAAGAAAATATTAAGAAAAAGGGAGGAATTTTTTTAAACAAGCGATTTCTCCTTTTTTTTCTCTCGCTGTTTCTCACTTAATTGATTTCAATGCATCAATAGTTCGGTTTATTGGAAAATTGTTAAATGAACAGGTCTAAAGGATCTTATTCTTTTTGGAAATAACATAATTTTTCTAGTTTTGTGCATAATTAATTTTGCATTTTAAAAGAAATGAAGTGTAAGTTTATTGTCAATTGTATTTTGATTTAGGCAGGTTTTCCTGGAGAATGGATCGTATATTTTTTTGTAAAATAGGTGAAATAGATAAACAATATGAACAAATAAAAGAGTTTGTTTCAGATGATCATAACAAACAGATAAAATTACTTTACATTTTATTTTCAAAACCCTTTATTTTAATTACATTAAATCGAGAGGGTATATCTTGATTGGTATTTTGCCCCCAACGTAACTTTTTTGTCCGTTAATTAAGAAAATAGAAATGATAGTATTTTGCCGGATAAAGGTATGTGCGATAACCTTTTGTCGAACGTATTCTAATTACCGTCTCAGAGTGAAGGATTGTCCTCGTGTTGACGGTACGTTGACGGCGCGTTGACGTGCTATTCCGAGCACTATAAACCGCTGGACATACAACGTCACCTACGTTAGACGGTAAAGTGCCGGAGCGCAGTGCACAACATCATGGCGCAGTCGTGCAGGCTCGTAACCCTGGTTCTTGGAATTAGTATAGTGGCTTTGGTAGAGTGTACGTTTTACAATGTCGGTAAGTCAATTTATAATAATCTAACTTTTCTGTTTAAACTGAACAATCTGGTTAAAATATTTTTTTCATACTTTCATGGACATGGTTTTGACGACGCATCTATCATTATGATTGAGCAAAAATTAAACTTTTCAAAAATTATGTGAAATATTTCTTTTTTACCGCTTAATTTCATCAAAATACATTTTTCTGTCCTTTTCACAACTCATACTGACAGAATACAGATACTACACAAACTTAGTATTTTCACTAACAATTTGCACCGTTTTTGTCTGCCAAATTGCAGATGACTTACGGAAAATTACCATAAAAAAGCTTACAAAAATGATATTTTTGATACTCTAAACAAGAGCTGCTTCCCCTTTCAACCGAAAAAATACATAGGCATTTTTGTATTTTGTGGGGTTTTTTTTATCTTTATTTTCTACTGAAGGATTCATTAACTGTAAAAAAGTCTAGTATGAAGTATCATACCTAAATCTTTTATACCCTTAAACCCAATTTTCGTAAAACTGTTTTTACATATCTCTGTCATGTTTCTGATTTTAGCTACATCAAGTAAAAAAAGCTAAAAATATGAACTGTTTGGTTGGATAGCAAAATAATGAGGTCTGATTTCTTCTAAAAACTCAACACTACAGCTATATTTGGCATGTCATTTAAGGTTATTGACGATATGAAAAAAATCCGGTGTAGTAAATTTTAGAGAAAAAAACTTTAAACAAACTAACGCATTTAACTTATTGCCATACAACTTTTTAGACTGTTAAATTTTTTAAATGCAGGCGTTAATTTTTGGACTATGAACTTCTTAAAAATCTTCGTTTCTTTTGTTTGTTTGTTTGTCTATTTGGTTGGTTGGTTGGTTGGTTGGTTGGTTCGTCGATTTCTACTGAAACACAGCGTCAGAACAGTGCCTCCCTAACGTTTCACCTTAAAAATGAATATAAACTTGCTATGTTTTCAAACTTCAAAATTGCCATTTTCGGCCAATTATTCAGAAAATGATCACGTTTTCAATGAACCTGTGTCGCTTCGAACAAATCAATCTTAATGATACACGTCAAATTTATTCGAAAACATCGATCTGTAACAAGGACATGTGAATGTAAATATATATACGTATAATGTGGTCAATTATTTTTTTGTTTTCATGATGAATGAACTCTTGTTCTCAACGACAGAGAAAATTTGAAAAACTAGATACATCTATGAGGTCTACAAGTATATATATGAATTACACTCAAACAATGTCTTCAGTGAATGTTTTATTTCTATAAGCTAATCTGATCCTGAAATAGTATCTAACCTCCGTCCGTCTGTCTGTCTTTTTTTTTCTTTCTCTCCGCCACAAAATTTTCTACCTGTCAATGATCATACAATCATCTTTCATTTTACTTTTTATATACTAGTGAAAGAATATAGTCATCTACAAACATCTTTTATGTATTGCTCTTACATCAAGATAACGTGTTGTCCATAATTTCAAAAATGTTAAAAAATCTCGAGACAAGTGTCGAAGTCGAGTTCGTTCGAATCGGAACTGGGTTAACTTAGATCGATACGGGGTCCCATATGAACTTATCATAGATTTTCTCTATAACTTTTCATATTCATGATCATTGTTTCCTTGGCTTGTGGTGCCATATAGATATGAATGATTAAACGTATTTTTAAACCGTATGAAAAAAGAAATTAAGCTTCAAGATTTTACAAGGTTTTCCTTTTTAGTTTTATTGTACTGTTTATTTTTTATATTGTGAGTTCTAAATGATGAGTGATATAAGAGTGGGTGATTTAGGACCACGAAAGTCACATTGCTTCTATACATATTATTATGAAAAAGAAATAGGAAGAAAGACTTAAATTATAATTTGTTATTAATTAAGTACTTGTTGGTAATTTACAAACTTTTTTTCTCGAAAGGATTGAAGTATTCAATTTATAGTGCTGGAAACAAACAAAAGAGAGAGAGAGAGAGAGAGAGAGAGAGAGAGAGAGAGAGAGAGAGAGAGAGAGAGAGAGAGAGAGAGAGAAAGAAGAAAGAAGACAACAAATCCTAATCAAGCTCTGTTTTTGTTTAAAGCTATACGCATTTTAACGATAGATTTTTCAGAATCAGTGACATTGGACCGGGTGTAGTGAGACTAATCATGATGTTTGACTTTTTGTCTCATTGTATAGATGTTTTTTCGATGTAACTTGAGTATAAGTAACCAAGAAACTTCTGCTTTTCACTTGCGTTGCGGGGTTTAATAGGCAAAATGTGTTTTGTCCAGAATCTTAATTCTAAATTCATATATAAAATATTACTTATAATCTGATCGCTTTTACGTGTACGTGTTTGTTTTACAGAGTAAGTTTTATATTTCGTTTATATATTTTTATCTACGTTATATATTTGTGCAAAAAAAAGACAAAAAAGAAAAGAAACACTTGGCAAATTAAAGTGGAATTGCATCCGGTCCGATGGACCTGGTTCTTAACCCCTTGCTGTTAAATCCCTGCCTTTTACGTGCCTGTGATTTTAAGATTGAGAAAACATTGTGAAAAAAAGAAGAAATTGCTTCTGACAAGCAATTTCTTCTTTTTCCACATTATTTTCTACCCTACTGAATGGTTATTTTTCAAATTAAATCATCTTTTAATTTTCGTCTGCAAAACCTTTGAATTTGGACAGGTCCAAAATTTTGTAAAACAGGAAAGGGTTAAACAGTATTGTTACCTGCTATGCACAAAGGACCATGTGGTTACTCCGTAAAATAAATATTTGTCAAATACATCTGTTCCAATACAGGCGAACCAGAGGTTGAAATTCAAAAGATATTTCACCAAAAGGTAGAATATTCATTCTTTATTTCAGAAAATGATCCTAGTGCGAAAGGTTTCGATCCTAGTCGGTTTGCACAGTCTGACTAGGAAGATTTTTCGCACTGCCAAGATGGCCCCTTCTGCCCTTTTTGTTAGTACCAAGATAAAGTATAAGTTGCAAAATTAGGATAACCAATACACATACGTCAGTAACCATCACTTCACATCCATGTCTAATAATGTGACATAAGTTACGCAATAATAACATAACAAATATACAGTTCACAATTAATGTGTCAAATGGACACACTATTACGTAACACAGTCTGCAAGGTGTCTGATCGCAATTGCGCAATCAAAACACATGTAATATATGCGGCCTGCGAAAATAGAATTTATGCAAATTCGTAAAAAACAAACAAACCACCAATCTAGGCAGTATGAGGCTTTTCGCCATTGCAGGAACAATACGTAGTTTCAAATGATTTCCTCTAATCGCAAAGGGCACTGAAAATAATGTATCTTATAATATCATATCAATTGTTATCTTCTTGTTGGGTGTAAAAGTTCATTATTATGTGAGTACGGGTTGAAATATCGGCTGACTAAGAATCTAAAAACACCCGTGAACAGATACAAACTTCGATCAGGCTGCAAGCAAGCCCAGACTTATCTGTGTCTTTGTTTACCAAGTTAAATAGCTGGAGAGTTAAATTTAATTTGAATTTTCAAACGCAGCCACATGACCGCCTTTAAGAAAGCCTTTAATACTTTACGTTTCGATTGAACAGGTCATATCAATCTAAATGAAATATTTTAAATTAATAAAGCCTAATGTTAGTTAGATCATTTATAATCAGCTAGACAGTATAATCGCCATTCAATTAGCATTACTAAAACTATTCGAAAGAATAATCAAAGATGGGATGCGATAGGTTTGGACAAAAACATTGCAAATTTATAAGTGCGACCCATCACGCGAGATAGGACAATATGTCGAACTAAAAAACCGGAAAACGAGAAAAATACTTAAGTAACCAAAAAGAAAAACAGATAAGTTAAAGAAATTAGATATTCAGTTAAATAAATCCAGTTGCATATTTTATCCTTAGAATCAAATGAAGGGATATTGATGAGCAATTTTAAAATTTTGAAGTGAAGGATTCAAGAGGGATGTAGGGAAATAGGTCGTGGTTTGAATTACACTTCGATAGATCTTTTTTTCTCTCTCTCATCAAGTATATGCTATTTGTTTAATGGTGTCAAAACGATTAATTATTCTTTTGTTTTCCTCATACTTTCTTGCATTTAAATGTTAATGAATTTTCTATAGGACGTATGAAAATGACGTTCAACAAGTTTGCATAATTAAATACAACAAACTACGTTAACTAAGAGAGAGAGAGAAAGGGGGGAGAGGGAGAGAGAGAAAGAGGGAGGGAGAGAGAGAGACGGACAGAGAGAGAGGGAGAGAGAAAGAGAGAGAGGGGGTTCTTAGCAGGAAGTTGCAGTAGACGTTCAGTGCAGTTATTTTAGCTCGAGGTGTCCGACCATACTGACGCCCCTTCGTTAACCCGTCCTTTCTTTATTAGCTCATCCGAGAACGAATCATTCGAACAGTTCAACGTGGGCTATTGTGATCGCTAATTGTTCGTCGTTCACAAATTCTTTACACAACACAACATCTCTCCCTAAACTGGTAGGCCAATCTTGATGAAACTTGGCAAGGATATTCCTTGAACATTCGTTCAAAATAATAATTGAAATCAACCCTTAACTTTAGTTGCCATGGAAACAAAAAGGCAAAATTATGTGATTTAAAAATATTTTCTAAACCCAGAAGGCAGACGACTTTCATATTTGGTATGTATGTTGTGCCCGTTCTTGGGAAAATGGCCATTCTCATGATTGAGCAACCGTTGTTTGCCCGTTCTTAAGAATGGTTGCTAAATCTTAAGATTGAGCAAATATATTTATAACCTTCGTTTACAATTGAAAAACATAATCAAAACTGCTTTTATCATACGAACATAAATTAAAAAGGAGAAATGTTTATTCGATTAACAAAAAAAAAGTTTAAATTACCCACTTTGATAACGATAAAATGAACACTTTTCCCTGTGTTCTGTGAAATCAAGTTCGGCAACAAAAACGAAAAAAATGATACAGATCTATTATTCCAGGATCTTTCGTAAATGACATCTCAGAGTATGTATTATCTAGTTTTGTTAATTATGAATCTCGGTCCGTCCGCCCCACATCCATTTCGCCATAATTCCTGTTTGCCCCGGGTCGTTCGCCGAAAATCCCGTTCGACCCCTCTTTTCAGTAAAATATAAATTGCTTAGCGGTGTTTTGTTAATTCTTATGTTAATTATTTTCATAATAGAAAGGATATCAACAAGATCCTTGTTTCTCTGTTAAGAAATTCTCGACACATTTTTTTTGGTTCAAGTAAAAATGAGGCAAGTCTTAGGATAATTCATTTGATAAATATATATTATTATTATCTGTATTCTTTATTAATTCAAAGCTGATTTTTTTTTGGGGAGGGGGGGGGGGGGTTCATGTCATAAGAATGTACTCTCTGTTTTCTTTAGTTGATAAATAATAATAAAAATAATAATAAAACATATGTATTTAATATATTTAATCAAATAATAATTAATCCAACATACACAGATTGAATGAAGTAAAAAAAATAATAAAATATTCCATTTCTTTTAAATTTTGACATTTGATAGCAGATAGAAATGGCAAAATTAATCTTTCAGATACAAGGTAAATAAGCAAAAACTACTGAGATGATGTTCATTTTGGTCACAATACTTCGACAAAATGTGTAGAACATGTGGTCTGATAAATTCAACAGGTTGGGCAGAAACAAAGAGAGGGAATCGACCGGTCTTAAAATTCATCCCGGGACGCACCAGGACACCCCAGGACTTAATAAGGCATCCCGGAACACATCATATAATGAGATTTGTCATTACACTGATAAAACGGCTTGTCCCGAGGTTTATTAAACACACAAAAAAGGTAATTTTACATGAGTCCCGGGATTGTTTGAATTCTTATTTTTATTTTACCAAGTGTACATTTATATAATCAATTTCATATTGCCTATTGCTTTTATTTAGCTTATTTTTTAGTTATGAAATGTCCCGGGGTGGCCCGTTGTGTCCCAGGGTGATTATCAAGACCCTGAATCGCCTCACCTTTTGGTCAATCCATTTGATAAACCCAGGGCAAAACACAGTGTAAAGAGGGTAAATGGACCTGTTACCTTAATTTTGATGCATTTGAGGACCAGTATAACATGAAGAAGGCAACAACATTTCAGAGGCACCTTTTTTATGTGGTAAGTAGTCATTTATGTGATGGTGAGCGAGACATCAATTCAACATGTCTATATATAATCTCTTCTGAAGAGACAATCAAGCTCAGGAACCATAAGTTTGCGTACTTGAATAAAAGATAACTACATTTCCTACATCTTTGATTCATATGTCAACCCTGTTATATGAAAGTATTGTGACTATAACTTATTCAATAAGTACACCTCTGCCCTTTTTTAAGTCTTCTCATATTGGATATCATATGGAAAAAGGTGGTAAATAATCACAAAATACATCCTTAAACTGTTGGATTTCCTTATATGAAAATCAACAAAGGAAAATAGCTCAGAAATTAAAAATATGTAGAGTTACAATTCTTATGCACTACACTCCATAATCATGAGAGATAAAGCTATGTAAAGTTACGATTCTTGTGCACTTTACTCCGTAATCATGGAAAATAGATGAAAATAACCGCTAAGTTATAAGTCAATTGGATATAGGTAGACAGAGATAAACTCTGGACAGATGCTGGGACATCATGGATGATCACATAAAAATATGTCCTGTCTTCTGACAGCCTTATAAAAAGGAAGTTGCTAGCCCCATTGTTTTATAATACAAGACACGGTGGCTTAACAATCCTCAATGGACAGACATAAGATTTCCAGTATTTTTTTTTCTTCAAAAAATCAGAAACCACCATGACATCAAAAAGCAGCCAAACAAATTTAAACATTCCGTCCACACTTAAAATATTTTTCATTGGAAAGTTTCATGTTAATCTAAATTTTGATCTCCATTTTTCATGCGACATTTGAATAAATGAATTTGTCTACTACCAATAAAAAAATGGAAATAAGTGTGCCTGATTTGGATCATCAGCTGATATTTGTCTTCCGCAAATGGGTTGATAATCATATGCCTTTGTGAGATAGCAGCTGAAGGCAAGGAAAGGATGTTATGGAAGTAAGGGTAAGAGAAATACAAGGAATTCATTGATAGATGCTCCAGCCGCACACATTCTTTCTGACATGTATTTGTTCTTACAAATTGGATTGGTAGTCATTAACCTATGGGGGATACTGTAAAAGCTTTATAAGAACCTCAGGGTTCTATAAGAATCATTGTATTTCCATTAAAAAGGGATGGGCTTTTATTGGAGTCTACCCTGTATACTTTCTATTACAACGGTGAAAAATTGCTAAAAATAAACATAATTTTCTCAAAATAGTAACATTTGATTGAGGGAAAGGCGCAAAAAACATCTGTTAAAATTTTAGTGGCATTGATTTTGTAGACATGTGCTTTTGTTAGTTAGGCTTCAGTATTTTGAAAAATCACATAAAAAAGGTTGAATAACAATTTCAAACTCAGATGAGAAGGATGGGGGTTTATAAGAGCATGGGCTCTATTAGAATTTTTACGGTAAGAAGTTGAATTATTAAATAGGATATCATGGTAGTTGCACTTGTGATCACTTGAGTTATTACAGGTCAAGGAAAAAGCATAGAAAACAAGCTAAATGAGGTTATTGTCAGTTTAAAGCAGATGCCTCTGATACTTTTCAAAATGAAAGTTAAAATTCCAATTAATAATTTTAATAAAATTCAACATTTTTTCTCTTTTTTTTTGCATCTTTTAGTGTTCATTTATTTGTCATTTACAAGGGGTTTGGGCACTTGTATTTATTGTGATGAATATTGAGCCTATCTTTCTATATAGTACAACCATATATATAAATATATATATGACCCGTCAAACAAAAAGGGAACATCTGAGTTACGCGTAAAGTGTCGACCCTAGTCAGACCTCGTGGACTGCGCAGACTGACTAGGGTCAAAACTTTTTGCACCATGCTTATTTTCTGAATCTAGAATATTGAATCTACCTTCCAGTGAAGGAATATTAGAAATGAGACTTCTGGTTGACCTATGCTGGATCAAAACTCTTTTTCTATAATTCATTTTACAGAATTCCTGGATGGTCCCTTTTTGCGTGACAGGTCACATATATAACCCTGTAGCTTCCATTCAACTTGGGTAAAGAACTTGTCATTTTACCTTTTTTTTTTAGACTATGTACAATGTTGGGGGCCTACAAGACTTATTAAGTGCCATAAAGACATTTTTGATAAGTTTCAGGTGAAAAGTGCTTGAGTCACTTTAAACTTTAAAAACCCAGGATTGATAGCCCATAATTCACTTAAAAACATTTGAGCAAATTGTGCTTGAAACTGTTAAGATTCAATAAATTGCCATTTTTGCTACAGTTTTTATATAAAATATGATATATATCTATCAAAGATAATAAAAACGACAACAAACAATCAAAGCTGAGGCAAATGAATGGAAAAAATGATGATAGACTCAGAATAGACTTTCCAGTCTATAAAAATAACAACAGCAACAACAACAACATCAACACTCTCTTCATGCAGACGGCGTTGACAAATTAGAACTACATGTACATTGTAACCACAACATTCTAAATCAGTCATCAACAGTCAATATGTAGTAGACATGTACTAAAAATAGGTATAGAATTTTAAGGGCCTTGCAGAAAATACAGTCAATTAACCAGTTCAGGTCCACTTTCCCTTTGAAAGCTCTGCTTGACTCAATTTTCTTGTATCATATTGGTCTTCAAAATAAGCCATAGTTAATTGCACTACAATAAGTGTGATATAAATAAATTGCCTTAAATTAAGTGACAAAATTTAACCAATTCTGGTCCAATTCAACCAGTTTAGAATTTCTTACCATTTCTTACCATCCTAGACCTCGTAGGTAGGCAGTATCTGCCTTTCATGATGCATTTCGACATTGAAATCATAGATTTGAACCGTTCAGTTACGCTTGGAACATAGCAAAGAACCAGGGGTGTATGGATTACCACTGCCAGGGAAAGATTCAAAATACTTTTTTATCTGAGAAATGCTATTCATTGATGATCACTTGTGGTATTGAAAATTTTTTGTAAAGTTAGAATAATTATAATAATGATTTTTTACTCGATTCCGCAGAACGATTGCATTTCAATATGAATAATATCAATTTTGAGAATATTAATGATACTTGCACAAGGATTGAGTTTTGAAACAAAATCATTTGAGAAATCCCTAGAGATACTTCTTCAATGAATTTTAGCCCATACTATGCTACAAATATCTTAAGTCTTCAAAAGTATTATTCCAAAGATGAATTTTTAATATTTCTTTTCCATTTTGAGACAACCCCCAAACAGTTGGACCAGAACTTGTTAACCCTTATGCTGAGCCCGGAATATTCCTGCTTTGGCAGGAGCTTTAGACCAACATCAGCCTGCACATATGTGCTGTCTGATGTTAGTCTACACCACCTGTTTCTCACTTTCAAACCAGAATTGTCAATAGATTAGTTTTTCAAAATAAAAATTGACCTACAGTTGGTACTTTCAGTGTTTTTTGCCCTTTGATTTTGATGAAAATTTTTAGCAAAAATTTATTCAGCATGACAAGGGTAAAGTCACTGTCATGTTAGCACACTTGTGTCCAATTTTCTGAGTGCCTGCGAAAGATTGTTGGAACGAAACTAGCTGTTTTGTTTCCAGGTTTTTCTCACGTGATCAGTTCAGTGACACCATGTTAGATTGTTCGGTTCACGACGTTTTTCAAAATTTGCAGCTTTCACCATTTAAGATTATTTGCCATTTCGGAGGCTTTAAATTTACTTCCATGACCTGTTTGCAGCAATGATTTGCACAAGTTGTCTCCCTTGTCACGCAAATTCTGTTTACTTTCACTTTTGCTTGAAAGCATTGTAAGAACAATATTTCAGACTGTCATAGTAAATATTATTATTTTATTAATTAATGCCTTTTATGGCCTAAATTCACACTCAGAATTTTAGTTTAGTGACAATAATATGCAGCTTTTATAAAAGCGAAAGTAGAGCATAAAGGTACTTGCAAGTCATGTAGAATTTGTCTCAAAATACAGTGTACACCCTGATCAGTTTGCACATTTATTAGCGTAGGCACACTGCTTTGATATGTGTAAGTGATCATGGTATATACTTCCTGGAATGTTTCTCTTCAAAGAATAGCTTAGTAAGAATTTCCTTTGTGTATTTACAGCTTTTACCACACACTTCATAATGGTATTAAACTTCATGCAAGAAATTAAAGGTTGTTCTTAATTTGGAGGCATGACAGTAAAAGACTGCGAACATTGAAGAAGAAGCTTATATAAATAGAAGAACTATGATGTCTGACACAGAGAAAATGCAGGTTAATGCAGATCAAAATAGTATTCAGGACTCTGTGTCTAAGTTAAGAAGATCAAAATTGACTTTGGCTTATGCGGAGAGAGAGATGGAATTGAAACAAAATAAGGCACTTTTGGAAGAAAATGAGACTATAATGAAGGCCAAATTAAGGAGGCAAAAAGTTGAGATAGAGAGCAAACTTGAACTTTCAAACAAACAGAAGGAATTGGAACTGTCAGAATTGGAACTTAATTTTGAGAATGATTTGTTAAATAGTTTTCCTCAAGCACCAGAGCCTGATAAATTTGAATCGAAATATTTCGCGACACCATACCATGAAAGACCAAAACCGGCGCTACAACTAGACTTCAATTTTGACAATGAACCTCCGATGAAGACTGAACCTCAAATTTGGTAGGAACCTCAAGCTCAGTCTGAGCCTCAAGTTCAGTCGGAATCTCAAGTTCAACAAACCATGCTTGACCCTCTAGTAAGTCCCTTTATTCTGGGTGACCCTTAGCTCAAATTTCCGCAAATGATGCGGATTTCCACAACCATTCCACAGAAAATTTTTCGCATAAAATGCGGAGTATTCGGACACGGAATTCCGCATTTTAAAGCCATTTATAGAAAAATGAGTAGACTGAAGGACATGCGTAAAATCAATGCGGAAAGCGGAGTATTCGGACGTTTCCGCTTTTGAAGATTCGCATTCCGTAAAAATGTTCGCAATGAGAATTGCGGAAATATAATGTGGAAAGCGGAGTATTCGGACATTTCCGCATTTGAAAAATTCGCATTTCCGTAAAAATGTACGCATTCAGAAATGCAGAATTAGAATGCAGAAAGCAGAGTATTCGGACATTTCCGCATTTTATATCCGCATTTGCTTAAAAATGTATGCATTTGGAAATGCGGAAATAGAATGTTGACAGTCGAGGATTTGCAGAAAATGCATATAATAAGCAATAACGCCTTTTCTCACAATGTTTTCCTCAGTGGAATGAAACTCTATGTGTGGAAAAGAAACAACTAAAATTACATGATTTGGTAAACAAGAGCACAGCATGCCAGTACCGGCATTCTGCTGCAGGTGCTAGATAATGAAAAGATCTAAGAAAAAGGGGCATAACTCTTACAAAAAGATGCCATAGTTATACAACTTTATAGTCTCGGTAGCTGTTGTGATAGTGAACACATGCCAAATTTTAAGTTCATATCTTCATTAACAAGAGATATGACCATTTAAAGGTTTAAGTTTGCCAGTTGCCAACACATACACCAATACAAATGCAAACAACACCAATGTGATGATAATACCTTGATGTTTTGTTGTTAAACAGCCGAGCTGAAAATCTTGGACCAGTACTATAGGCCTGAAGAGCCTTTAACATGGTGGCTACTATCAATCCTCCAAAAGATCTACAGGTCCTAGGTTTTAAGTATTGATCACTGAAAATCCATAGTTATGTGCCAGGAGCTCTGCTATACACAAGCCCAATTTTTACATTGACTTTAGAGCTATAGATCAAAATTTTATTTGAATGGCACAATTACTCAGACTTTAGATCTGCATTTATTTTTTAAATCTTTACCCTATTTTGTGTGTGCTCAAAGGGAATGAATTGATGAAACATTTCGAATGAGTACCCACAACATAGTATTTGATGAATAATATAAATTTTGATTTTGAAAGGGAAATCACTAGCTCTGTTGGCGCCAATGCTTGGCTAGATGATCCAGATAAAAAAACAGTAAAAAAGGGCATATCACGCAGTTTTCTACAGTAAATCATATAGTGAACACAAATGGAAAATTTCAAGCAGATCTCTATACAATTGTATTTGAAATAATGACACAGATACAATGACAGCATGATGAAAAAATTCAATTTTTATGTTCTAGAACAGCCAAGCAAAAAGGCATGACAACTTTCACATAAGAAGAAGGATAAATTTATACATTATGTAATAGTACTTCAAAAAAATTTCAAATTTCTTTATTTTCAATCACCAAGTTATTCTTGATATTCATCCATTTCTGTTCAGTGAATCATCTCTGTAAATTCCTCATCTATTTCAACCATTTTTGTCCAGAATGTAAAATGACCATCAAGCCAGACTGGAATTGACATATTCTGAAAAATAAAACAAATAATCATCACATTACTTGGCCCAAAACTATACAACGTTTTGCATTCTCTAATGAGATTTTTTTCAAACTATAGCTTGATATTAAAGCTTTTATTTTGTATGTTCATAAAAGATAATAATAATAAGTTGTAAATAACAACTTATTAATTTCATTTTTTATGTTCCACATTTATTTATATTCTTGATTTAGTCCACAACTGATTTTCTTTTGAAAACCAGAAAAGTTTAAGGCCTTGGTAAAATTTCTTGCCAGAAATTTTAATTTCTCATTTCATTTGGCTAAATGGAGATATCTTTGCACATGACATTCTGAACCAGAATTATTGCTGCAAGGGTTATTTAGCAGTTTATCTATTTGTAAATCTGAGATCTTTTACAATCCCAAATTGAGTAACCATATGTTTTCTACACACTTTCGTATTTACTAAACCTAATTCCAAATACTTAAAGCGTAAAAATGTGAGAAAACTTTAACCAAATTCACTGTATGATTTGTATAAGGCAAAAAGTATCAAAACAATGTATTGAGGATGTTGAGCAAATTTTTTTGTGTTGAAAATATTGGGTGTGTTGAAAATATTGGGTGTGTTGCACACAGTTTCATCTATGTGTCCTACCTGAAATATTCTGTGGGGCAAACTCAAGCCTCAGCAAATTGGTTGTTACAATACAGGGAAAAAAATCAATGATATGGTAATTTGAAAAAAAAATTCACCAAATGGTTTTAAGTGAAATGGATTTGTAAATACCTTTCATACATACTTGATGCAATCTTGTTAGTTTTCATAACCCATGTCCTCTCAGTACATATTTTGTTGATCTTTTGATTCCTGAAAGTCCTTAAATCAGGTATTCTGCCCCAAACTGTTCGGTTAGATGATAGGCTGCCTTCTCAATCATGGCCTCTTTTAACAGTTAATCAGTCCAGCATAATTCAAATAGGTTCAGGACAAACTTTGTCTGGAAATTAGAAATAATCCTTGTAAGTGGTCAATACAGTAAATACACACTTGATAAATTCACTCATATATTAAGGTGATTGCTTGAAAAATTATTTTAACTTATATTGTGAATAGAATGCACAGTGCGCTCAATAAGTGGACATCAACGTAATGTATGTCCAAAATTTCAGAAATTACAACAAGAATATCTTTTACGTAAAAAACGTCTGAGATTCAAGAAAAACTCCCTGTTATTTGTTGCGAACATACATTATAACTGACAAAAAAAAGTCATATGTAACATACATGGTTTTGGACAATGCAACGCGTCATTACAGCTTCTGTCATTCTCTTTCTTTGTCAGATACAGATCACTAGGGTTCTTTGATAGGCCTATTGAAACAAATGAAATTCAAATCAGGGGAATATTCCTAAGATCAAACGGAATTCATACAGCTCTGACTGATAAAATTTCAAAATGTTGCTTTGTAAGTGTCTAGAATAGATCTACGGGTAATTTATTCGAAGTGAAAAAAGGCCCTACCATAAAAACAATACCGCAAAGGTCAATCAACTACCATCGTCTTTAAACGGCATCCTGGAAGAACACAAAAAATCCCAATTACGTCATTTAAAAGTTGACTCCATCAAAATGTCTGACGAGAGATTTGAAAAGGACAGAGTCATTTTTTGTCTTAGTTATTCAGATAATTCAGCATAAGTTCAAATATATTAATAAGTTTAATTCAACTGCCAGAACATTTTTTTTGCACACTACCCGTAGAATGTTCATCACCCTTGGAATGACAGGGGGGGGGGAGAGAATAAAGCTGTGTTATATCGAAGGATATCAAAACATCTTAACTAAAATTTGGGTAAGCAGCATTTCCTAGGTCCATCATGCAAGAAACATCTACAGAGCAATTCCAAATAGAAACTTCAGTTCCTCAGTTTCCAAAATTTATAAAGAAATAAAGGGTGATTGAGCACCCAAAGTTTGTACCTACAGCCTAAAGTTAAAGCTATAAGTTTTAACCCTTGGAAGTTTATATTTTTAAAGACCAACCAAGAATAATGGACTTTGGGAACAATAAAACTTATTCTAACAAGGAGAGGAGCATTTAAAAAGTGTGTAGAAAAGGGAGGTGTTGGAAGGGGGGGAATTCCTTGGTTTGTGAAAAAAAAATCCTGAAAATCCAACATAGAATAAAACAAAAATTCTGATTTTGCCCCTTGTTGAGAGCACTGTACAATATACTCTAAAAAACATGTTGCTGAAATAAGACATGGGGTCGAAAATTTATTGGTACGAATCTACAAAAAATAATACAATTTGATATATCCATTTCATATAATTCTTCTATACCTTTGGGGTAACAAGGTTTAATGTGGGTTTAATAATATTTGGAACTATGAATTTTGGCTTAATTCATTAAAACCATGGAATCATTTTTTGCATTCCGAAGGATTCACTATATTTACTGAGATTTAAGTTGTCTTATATTTGTAAATAACTTTTTTTTAGGGTCCTACAGGACAAGATTCTATTAAAAATCATCAAATTACTGCTTTTTACATACCTTCTTTGTGCTATTCTTTCCAATGTGAAAGGAAATAAGGCAAAAAAACAAGTCAACGGAAATTTCATTTAAAATCGGCAGCCATCTTGGATTTCTATAGACTAGAGTCCTAGTCATTTTTAGACTTGGACATTATTTACTGCATTCGTTTGGGTAAGTTAATAAGCTTGTAGATATTTTTTCAAAAATATTTTCAGATATTATGGTTGTATTTAAAGATATTTACTTGAAAATAAGAAGTTTTTTTATGAGTAAATTCAGATATTTTTTTTTGGGGGGGGGGGGGGGGGGAGGGGGAGGAGAGGGGGGGGGGAGCCTTCATATTTCACATGTATGATGATTGCTTGGGACAAGACCTTTCTCATGGAGTTCTTGGTCATCAGTCAAGGTCAAGGTCATTTTTCAAGGTCAAATTTGTAAAAGATTAAACCTTTTACATTTGCTCTAACTTTGTAATGGTAAGTGATATAGCATTGATATTTTACATATGAATTGCTTGTGACAAAGCCCTTTTGTGGATAGTAAAGTCAAGGTTATTTGCCAAGGTCAAGGTCATTTTTTGCAGTTCACTGATTTTCAGCACAAAAACTTGATTATTGAACATAACATTTCAAGGGTAAGTGAAAGATTGATTGAAAGGAGTTTTACGCCTCTTTCAACATTTTTTCAGTTATATCACGGCATGAATTTTCCTCACAGTAATGATTTCTTTCACATGAAATGTTTAAGTTAGAAAAATACACCTCTAACAAAAGTTTAAGTTATTTTACGCTTGCTGAAAGTGTCTTTCCGCTTCCATAAAAATGCTAATTCTGTAAAATCCGTCTCTAGAATAAGTTTAAGTGTTGAAGTACGCCTGTAAAACTGAATAGAAAAGAAATTCCGCTTTGAATTCATTTCACGCCTGTAATTTCTGATGTTTTACGCCAGTTCTTTATGATGTAGCAGAGACGTAAATTAAACTTACGCCTGAGTTACAAGCGTAAGTGACCATTTCCGCTTCATTTCCGTCTCATTTACGCCTATTTTCCAAGCGGAATCCGCTACAATTTTTCGTACGGGAATCACCAGTTTGAACTCTATGAAATGAATATTTGAAAAAGAGATTTGATTTAACTGAGGCCATTTATGTCATAATTTTTGCAAATGTGTTCTATTTTATTTAAAGAAGGCTATGAACAGAAAAAAAGAGATTAAAATTTCTAAGTTATTTTATTCCACATGAACAAAAAGTTTAAGTCCAAATTTCCGCAAGGTAAAAACTTGTTAAATGTCTAAGTTCCATTTTACGCATCTTATCCGCAGTACAAAAAAACTAAGTTCCATTTTTCCACATGTTTTACGCAGGCAAGAAAACTAGAGATCCATTTTTCCGCATTCTTTCCGTTTTTCGGAAAAATATCTGCATTTTGTGGAGCCACTTTTGCGGAATATCTTCAGAAATTTCCTATTTCCGCAGAATTTCCACACTTTTTCCGAACTTTGTCCACAACTTCAGATTGAATGCGGAAATTTGAGCTAAGGGGATAATTATCATCAGTTATCAAATTTCTTGATTAAGAAAGACTTGTCCCTTCAAAGACTAATGAATATTGATGATCGGCCTGAGACATTTCCATTGTGGAAAAGCATGTTTCAGTCAATAACCAATGAGATTCAAGTGTCCCCAAATGAGGAGTTTGATTTGTTGATAAGATATCTAGGTCAAGAGTCTAGACAATATGCGCTTAATATCAGGGCATCAAATCAACATGATCCATCCAAGGTCTTGAGCATGTTTGGAAGAGATTAGAGGAAAGATATCGCTGTCCAGAGATGATTGACTTGGCATTACGTAGGAAATTGGAAGCCTTCCCAAGAATTGAAGTCAAAAACCTGAAAAAACTATATGATTTATCTGATATATTGTCGGAAGTGGAGTCCATTATGGTCAGAGAGCAATACAAGGATCTCGTTAGTCATATGAATACCTCTTCTAGGATAAATCCAATTGTTCAAAAACTTCCTGGTTTCCTGCAGAGTAGATGGACTTGCAGAGCTTCAGAGTATTCAAAGGTCAATAAAGTGACTTTTCCCCCATTCTCATTTTTGGTTGAATTTGTTCAAGAACATAGCTCCATTCTCAACAACCCTAGTTTTCAGTATCAGATTCAAACTGAACAGAGACAGCCTCAAAATTCGTCTAAAAGATCAGTCTTTAGTAAGAAGACTGGAGTGACACCATCAAGTCAAGTTGATACTTCAGAAAATGTGCCATTTCATAGAAATTCATGTTTTATTCATAAGTCAGACTCACATTCAATAAACAATTGTAGACAATTCAGGAAAATGCCTATCTTAGAAAGGAAACAGCTTTTGAAAGAGAACAGGTACTGTTTTAGGTGCTGTGATACATCGTCTCATATGGCAAAAAACTGCAAGGCTGAAATTAAGTGTTCTTTGTGCCAAAGTGATAACCATCAGTCAGCCATGCATCCTGTAGACAGACAGTTAATAGGCAATCAAAGGATAGCCGCGCCAAATCAAGGTGGGGAGATTAAAGATACTAAATGCACACAGGTTTGTGGAAGTGACAATATGTTTGGTCGTTCTTGCGCAAAAAAGTACTTTTCTCAGTGCGATCCGCTCATAATCCAAATAATAGTGTATTAGTCTACGCTCTAATTGATGATCAAAGCAACAAAACATTAGTGAAGCCTGAACTATTCTCTCTCCTTGATATAAAATATGAAAACGTTCAGTATGAGATGTCACTTCCTGTTCTGTCAAATCATTGATATCGGGACAACGGGGTTTTGACCTGATTATAGATTCTCTGGACAGAAGTGCTTCGTTCCTTGTCCCAAAGGTTATTGAGTGTGATGATATTCCCAACAATAGACATGAGATCCCAAACCCAGAATTGTTAAAAGAGCACAAAGACTTAAGTTCATTGAAAAATGAAATTAATCATCAACAAGAATGCCCAGATTATGATTCTTCTTAGTCGCAATATATGGGAGGTTCATCACATATTTGATCAAATAACGGGACCAATCGGATCAGCATTTGCCCAAAGACTCGCATTAGGATGGGTAATCATCGGAGATCTGTGTTTAGACAAGATGCACAGACCAAATTATGTGAGTGTCATGAAAACATATATTCATCAGAATGGAAGACCATCCACATTTCTACCGTGTGAAAATACATTCAGTGTAAATGAAGGGCCAATCTTAGAAAAATACAGTGTGCACTCTAGAGGCCACACTTTTGGGCCAAATGCCTTGAAACTTGGTCAGAATGTTTGTCTCCATCAAATCTTGGTAAAGTTCGAAATTGGGTCAAGTGGGGTCAAAAATGAGGTCAAGGGGTCAAATTTGTTGAAATCTTTGTGTGCACTCTTTGATTAAAAATTCTGTATCTTGGTCAGAATGTACACGTGTCTTGAAATCTTACACAAGTGTGATAGAGATTCAAAATCTTTTTACAGTACTTTAGAGGCAACATATTTGTCTGAAATGTTAACCTCTTGATATCTGACTTTTGTAAATCCATGTATCAGGTGAGCGCTTAAGGGCCAATGGTCCTCTTGTTTATTCAAGGAGTTTGTAGGATGTTGGCAGAAAATGGATTTTCTGCTGCAGGCACATGTTAAATAGAAGCTAAAGCTCCTAGCAAACAGATTAGTTTGTAGCAAATTTGCAGCATACTTTGTATTTCTGTAAGGGTTGTTTATTTATGTGTTAGGATTATGATAGATATAATCAATGTAACAATTTTACACTGTTTTTGATTCTTAATTCATCCATGCACAGTGTGCTTATGGTGAGGTTTTGTGATACTTTGTCCTTTGTCTGTGGTACAGTGTCAAGTAGGCCATCAACAATTCCTTCTAACCTGACTATGAGTTTCAAGTTGTAAAGACTTTCTTCAATTTATCTATGGCAAATATGGGATCCAATACATTAGGGCTACAAGGATATTTTTAAAGATTTACAAATCTATCTTCTACAACATAGGACCAATTTTCAAGATACTGTTAAAATTTGATATACTTTGGTAGACATGAACATGGCAATGGGAATCATTGCAAACTTTTCTTGCCAACGGATAAGTTTATGGGGTTTTTTGCTGAAAATTCTGGATTTCTGTAAGGGTATCTTTTAACATTATATAACCCCCCCCCCCCCTACGACCACCAAAAAAAACCACAACAATAAATAAATAAATAGATAAAAATAATGATAAACCTGTTAGGCAAAATAAGGCCATCTGCAAGGTGCAAAAAGTATCAACCCTAAATAGGGTAAAACCAAAATTGCTCTGACAGGGATCTTTTTTTTTTTTGTTTTCTGTATAGTTTCTGAATCTAGAATTATTAAACTACCTTACTTGGAAATTATGCTGCTGTCATAGCGCAGTTGGTAGCACATCAAACTTAATCTAGAGGTCCTGAGTTTGATCCCCGACGGGGGCACTCGTTCTTTCAGACTATTTGTCTCCCGCCTATGGGTCGATAATCATAGACCTATGTGGGATAGCAGCTGGAGGCTAGGAAGAATGAAATGATAGTACTGGTGTGAGAAATACCAGGAAGCCATTGTTAGGTGCTCCAGCCAATGGAATATAACTGACAAAATGTTGAAACGGTGTAAAACCCCATTGAAAAAGAAAAAAATGGGAAATTATCCCTGCTGAATCAAATATGTTTTTTCAAAAATTAGTCTCTTTTTGTGTGAGACATCACACATGAATTTTGATAGTGCAAACATATAGCATACAGATTAGTCAGATTAGCAAGGAAAACCTAATTGTCAGCTTATTACATTGACCTGCTCAAATTATGATTATGTAATAAGTCTACTTCCTTCACTTACAAGAAAAAAATCAATACAGTACACTTTACAACAGAAACGGTAGAAGTCTGTATCACTTCTTACCAGCCAAAAATTGTTCTTCAAATATATCATATACATTCCTTTTCACACTTGATCAGCTAATAATTTAAATTCAATTATTTCCATCAAGATTCATGCACTTAGATTAGCTATTTCATTTGAGATTATATATCAATGAAATCAATTTTGAGTATGTTACTTTGCACACCCAAAAGTCCTAAAGATATAAATATGTCTCTTTAAGGAAATAGATCTCATGAAGGAGAAGTGCATTGCACAGGAACTTCAACTCTTGCTTGTATAATTTTGGAGTTATTGCCCTTTGTTACTTTTGATACTTACATTTTTGTCTGGAGCAAATCTTCTAAAGTATAACAGCTATCAACTTGAAACTTGAAGGGTGAATAGAACTCACGGAGGAGAAGTTCAATGCATAATAGCTACAACTCTTGCTTGAATAATTTTGGAGTTATTGCCCTTTGTTACTTTTGATACTTAGATTTTGTCCGGAGCAAATCTTCTTAAGTATAATAGCTATCAACTTGAAACTTAATGGGTGAATAGAACTCACGGAGGAGAAGTTCAATGCATAATAGCTACAACTGTTGCTTGAATAATTTTGGAGTTATTGCCCTTTGTTATTTTTGACACTTTGATTTTTTAAGGGGTTAATTTCTTAAAGTTCAAAAGAATAATTTATATATTAGGCTTCAGTTTTACTATCAAGCTTTTTCGGCGGGGGATGGCCATGTCCGACATGGCTCTTGTTTTCCAATATAGAATGAACAATCTACCTTCCTGTAAAAGGATTTTTGAATTGCGACCTGTGCTTGACCTTTGCTGGACCCAGTCTCTTTTCAAATATTTATTTGACAGAGTTCCCAGATGGTCCCTTTTTGCATGACGGGTCACATGTTCAATTCCTAGGCTAAAAAACTAAGTATTTTTTAGGATGAAACTTCTGATAAACACGTTCATGTAGGTTGAAAAAGCTATTTTTGACTCCAGTATAAAACTTCATATTGTTTCTTATAGGCTTATATAATTAAATGTGTGACCTGTCAGACCAAGCAATATTCCAGATAGTGATTAAATTGTCGACACAAATCTAGCTCAGTGGACTTTATGTGGAGAGGGGGGGATCACCTTTGGCTTCCACTGCTTAGTCCGCAGCATATTTCTGACACCGTATGTTGGATTGACTTGAAACCTTGAAGTTATGTTCCTTTTATGATAATGGATAGCAGAGCACAAGAACAACAACTCTACCTAGCTTAATGTTTTTTAGGTATTTCCCTTTGATGTTTTTCAAACTTGGACATCCAGCTGTGTAATTGGCTTATCTTGTGACAATTGGCCACCTTATTAGTACCCACCCGGTTCCTGGTTGGGGGACTATAGATTTGCTCGATTCCGTCTGTCCGTCCGTCCGTCTGTCTGTCCGTCACACTTTTGTCCAGGCTATATCCTCTAAACCATATGTGCTAGCAACTTCAAACTTGGTACACTTATAGATCTCATTGAGGACAAGTGTCATGTTCAAGAACCTTTACTCTTCCATGCCCACTTTTTGAGTTATTGCCCTTTGTTGTTTTTACCCTTACATTCTTGTCCGGATCATATCTCCTAAAATATGTGTGCTAGCAACTTCAAACTTTGTACACTTATAGATCTCATTGAGGAGAAGTGTCATGATCAAGATCCAAAACTCTGCCACACCCACTTTTTGAGTTATTGCCCTTTGTTGTTTTTAGCCTTACATTCTTGTCCGGATCATATCTCCTAAACTATAAGTGCTAGCAACTTCAAGCTTGGTACACTTTTAGATCTTATTGAGGACAAGTGTCATGTTCAAGAACTGTTATTCTGTCATGCCCACTTTTTGATTTATTGACCTTTGTTGTTTTTACCCTTACATTTTTGTCCGGATCATATCTCCTAAACCATAAGTGCTAGCAACTTCAAACTTTGTACACTGATAGATCTTATCAAGGACAAGTGTCATGTACAAGAATTGTTACTCTGTCATGTCCACTTTTTGAGTTATTGCCCTTTGTTGTTTTTAATCTTAAATTCTTGGCCGGATCATATCTCCTAAATTATAAGTGCTAGCACCTTTAAACTTTGTACACGTATAGATCTCATTGAGGACAAGTGTCATGTACAAGAACTGTTACTCTGCCACACCCACTTTTTGAGTTATTGCCCTTTGTTGTTTTTACCTTTACATTTTTGTCCGGACCATATCTTCTAAACCAAAAGTGCTAGCAACTTCAAACTTGCTACACTTATAGATATCATTGAGGACAAGTGTCATGTACAAGAACTGTCACTCTGCCATGTCCACTTTTTGAGTTATTGCCCTTTGTTGTTTCTATCCTGACCTTTTTGTCCCGCACTTATCTCCTAAACTATAAACCCTAGCAACTTCAAAGTTTGTACACTGGTAGATCTCATTGAGAAGAAGTGTAATGCACAAGAACTGTTACTCTGCCACATCCACTTTTTTAGTTATTGTCCGTTGTTGTTTTTTATCCTGACATTTTTATCCGGCTATATCTCCTGAGCCATCAGTGCTAGCATTTTCAAACTTGGTACACTTATAGATCTCATTGTGGACAAGTGGCAAGTAGGAGATATATTATAAGTAAGGATTTTTTGTTATCCGGTGGGGGACACCTGTATTGCATCGCAATACGACATGCACTTGTTTAATCTTGTATGGTCATTTTACCTTTCTGCAAATGCCCCTTAAAAGAAAGGATGTAATATTGGATGGGTTGTGGTGCCAATATCCAACTGGCGGGTGGATCTTTCTGTGTCAGAAGCATAACTTTGTCCCCTTATGTCCGATTGACTTGAACCTAGGCAATTCATTCCTTTCATGATTAAAGGCCAATTTACACATTCACGATTTTTGGCTACGGTGCCCCTACGATTCACAACAATTTGTAAAATTGTCATTTACCATGGTGATTTGTAGTACAACTGTGGTGACACTCAATGTTTTGTGATAATTCAGGAAATTCTATGATGGTGCTACAAAAGTTTTAAACTGTTTAAAACATTTGTGGCGAATTGTGGTGGTTATTGGGCATGGCCTAATTTATAGCACAACCGTAGCGAAATGGTGCTGATTCGTACTGACACTGAAGCTTTATTCGCGACAATTCATGAGAGATCCTAGCCAGTCGTGGAATCCCACATTACGAATTCTCACAATTCACCATGACTTGGGTACAGTTGTCGTACAAATCATCCAAGGTTTCGCTGCAGAGCTTCATGATTGGCCATGACCAATGCCGCTTAGAATCAGACTTGTACCGTATTGAACCTTACGAGCACTGTGAGCATTCGTTGTGCCACTACAGTCAATCCTCATTGACTGTACATAGTGTTGCCGTCAAGAATTGTCATTGATTCGTATAAATACCTTACAGACACCGTACTTATATTGTGCACATTCTTACTGGAAACGTAGTGATACTGAATATTTATACTTCTTGCCACGATTCAACCCGATCCATTCCAATTTTTCTGACCATGAGAAATCTTGGTGAATCGTGGTGAATCAGAGAGAAAATCGAGAAGGTGTAAAGAGGTCTTAAAAAGTGCAGTTGGCAAGGAAAGTAACTCTACCTTGCTTAATTTTTTAGTTATGTCCCTTTGTTGTTTTTAATACTTGGGCATCCAGCACAGCAACAGGCCTATCTTGTGACAATTTGTCACCATGTTGACATATCAAATCCGGCTAACCTCTAATGAAATCAAAGATTTTTCAAATACGGATTAAGCCGCCTTTATAATGCAGTCGGTAGAGCTTTGGACTGTCAATATCGAGATTTTGATTCCTGATGGGGGCTTTCATTCTTTTTGACTATTTGTCTTCCAACAATGGGCGATAACAGTAGACCTAATTGGGATAGCAGCTGAAGACTTGGAAAGGATGTGATGGTGGAACTGGTGTGAGAAATACCAGGGATCCATTATTAGGTACTCCACCACGCTATTGCTGAAAGATTGTCAGAAGGGATGTACAACCCCATTCAAACACACAAATCAACTATTGATTTTACAGAGTTCCAAGACGACCCCTTATTATGTGAGAGGTGAGGTGAATAGTTTAAAGCCCGTTTTGTATAGCATCAGCTGCCCTATAGGCTTCTTTCATGACCACCATTGACAGGGGATTTTTATTTCAAGTGCGTTTCATTTGCTGTCTGTTTTGAAAATAACTGGGTATTTTGTTGGATAAAATTCGGAAGAGCCTGAACAGACCGGTAGAACATCTGATGCACTGTTCCAGATGTTTTCATTGGGATGAATTATCATTGAAAATAGTTATCCGGGTTGTACAGACTCTGACAGTTAACGATCTATTATATATCGTTTCCCGATGTTTCATGAATGTCCAGACAATCTTTAATTAATATAGGTTTACAAACTGAAAATTATGCGAACAACAATTTAATTAATAACGATAGGTCTCATATATTTAGATAAGCGAGCCGGGATATTCAACCGGAAGTTGGTCTGTCAGTTTGTCGAAAGTTGAGATCGAACAATAACATGGTTTTATAGTTTATATGTTGAATTAATCGAATAAACTTTATATTGGAATCATTAAATGAATAAAATGGAATATTTAAATGCAAGAATCATACTTTTATGACATGTTGTGTTGATATAAACGTTGGTTTGACCATTCTTAAGAATGAGCAACGACCCCCTGTCATCACTTGCCCGATCTTGAGATTAAGTATTCCCGAGATCGGGCACGACATGTATACTCATCTAGCGGACATTTTCCATACCCCTGGGGTTGATTTTGGGCTAGAATCAGAGAAGGAAACCTTTGAAAATCTTTTATGAAACCAGAAGGTAGATAGTTTTCCAGTTAGGTTTACAGTTTCATTTAGTCGAAATTTATAAAGCTTTTTCATATTATGGCCACGTGGTCAAGTTTGGACGCTGCCCTGTTGTACCCCATTTTACATAAAAAAAAACATTTTGTTCCAGACCTTAAAAAAATATTCTGTAACTGTAAGGCAAACTGCATTGATACTTGGTAGATCTATGTGTAATATGTGGTGAACCTCTTCCAAGTTTGTTCATATAATGCATGTAAATCTGTGCAAATCCTTTTTCAGATTTCTATGTTTGTTTCATAGTATCAAATATTGACTCTGCTAAGGCCCAACCCATTTTACAACGAAACATAAAAGGAAATGTTTAAGAATGTTCAACTCTGAAACCAGAAGACAGACATATTTCATTTTTAATAATTCAGTGAACATCTACCTAGTTTGTTCATATCATGCCGCGTGGGTCATTTTGGGGTCTGTGAGCGATCCAGGGACCCGTTTTACTAAACATCTTTCGACCATTTTTTTGGCGTAAGTCGAAAATTAAAGTTGCTTCTACAGTAGTAACTATATATAGAATTCTGCCATGCAATATCTCATTGGAATCGTCTTCTAAAGACGATTTCAATGAGATATTGCAAGGCAGAACCTACCAATGAATAAAAACACCAGATACGATTATTGATTTTGACTTACGATCGATTTTTTCGTAAGATGTCTAGTAAAACGGGCCCCAGGATCTTCATGATACTCTTGCTATAAAACTTCTTCTCACCAATTTTACCGGTCACCTGTTTTGAAACTGAGCTCTCTCATTTAGCTACTTTTTTTTCTTATTTTATTTTGTAATTTTGAAATCTCTTACAAAGGGAATGTTTATGCACTAAAAGTGATAATAATTAAATCCCATATATGTTGCATTATACTATTTTAACTAATGCATTCATACAAAAAAGAATCGATTGGAAATATGCTATCATTTATAAGAGCAAATAAATTCCACCGAAAAGTATATCAAGAGACCATTACTTTAAGCGACCACTCATATGTATAGGATTCGTCATTTGTTTCTCTTTCAGAGTAGGTTGATATACTTCCAGACCCCAGGATTCGTAGAAGAAAAAATCTTTTTCTCACAGAAGTCTTTTAATCATACTTTTCCAACCTGTTTCAAAAAGTCTTGGCGTAATGTATCATAAAAGTATGATTATTGTAATTATTTGAAAAATGTTTTTACACATGTGCCATAAAATGGAAACAATGGTATAGCTATGTGAGAAAAACATTTCATTCAAAATATTTTCAGGGATCAAGTACAGAGTACAACTCAACATGTACTCGGGTGAGAACGATCCAGAATGGCTGATTGATTCCAAACACCCCCTTTACCACAGAATGGCACGTGCTGTCAATAGAGGACCACCAACCAAGTAAGTAACAGGCTTGAAACTTTTACCGCATGCTTCCGTGCGTCCAGGATGATAAACCGATGCGAACTGTATGCAAGTTATATCACACTTTGCTTGTGCACTTGTGTGCAAATATGGCTATAATTTTCAAACAGTTTGCACCGTTTTATCAACCTGAACTCAGGGCTGATTTATTCAGTCATAAAATGGGGCTTCGCAATTTTTTTTTAAAAACGGGCCATGCATATCGGAAGTGAAGTCAGCAGATTGATTACGCTTGATGATCATCCATCATATACCATGTAACGTTTACGGTCAGCAATCTCAGAACGTTTTCTTGGTGTGCGTTAAAGAGTAACAAAAGGGTAGGATTGTTAACGGTCGGTAATTCTTTTTGCCTGAATTTTGTGTTATCATTCAAACTTCAATGCAATTATGTTCGGAATACGACATCTGATTGACCTCTGATGAGAATACGTTTTTCATGATAATTATATTTATCTCACTGCATCCCTAAATGGCCCCTGTTCGCGAGGTAGGTAAGCGTTTTTTTTTCCAGCGAGCATGATGTAACCTTTTCAAGCGTTTATTGTAACCCATTTTCCACGTAATCCTATGTGCAAAACGAGATTCCGTGTATTATATTTATAAGAAGTGATAATATAGGACGCGGAGCGATCATTGAATATTGTTTTTCATATTTTCAGCATGTACAAAGGGTTGGGCTACCAGGGTTTTACCGTCGAAGCCAACAACGCCTTTGGCCAGCGAGCCTGGAAGACCGTTGGTCGTCATAGCAACAGAAATCTAGAAACTTTGCTGCTCAAATCCTGTCCATCTAAAGAAATCACCCGGTCCGCATATAATCATGTTCGATCCTGTATATATGGACAGGTGAGTAATAAAAATTAATAAAAAAATGTGCCAATTGCTTATTTTTGTACAAATACTTTTAATTCCATTTAGACTACATTGTAACTTAGGTAATTCATTGTAAATATTTCCTCCTTTTCTAACACAACAGCGCGATCAAATATCATGTCCCTTTTCCTGTGACAACCTTGGGAGTGATACCAGGAAATGAAATATATTACCTTGCACAAATGTAATGATCTACTAAACATAGTATAGCGCTTACAGAGTCATTAGGCCAGTCATAAACACTGATGAAGTATAGCAATTGCCCTACTGATGTACGAGACATTAAACAGAACTTGCGTAGGCAATCATTGTTTTGGGTTACTTCATGATGTTAATTCTTCACTTTAGATGCACAAGTTTGAGTCAGTGTGTGATCAAAGGTCAATTTTGTCTATCTTCTAGACAAAACTGATCTTTGATCACCCACTTTTATTTGTGTATCTATATTACAGCAAAATTCTTTCATAGATTGTAATTTGAATTTCATGACGATGATTTTGATTTTGGCAAGATATGTGTCTGGTCAAATTGTAGCATTTTTAAGTATAAACCGCGCGGTTTAAGGTGTATTTTCAAAACTGTGCTCTGACGTAGGCGTTGAGTCGATTACCAAAGATATATCGGGTGTATTTTAAAAAGCAGGTGATACGAGCTGAACGTGATACCTTCCTGTCAACTTTGAAAGTACATGAATGAGTAAACCTTACGATTTAAGACAAGCGATACGTTTCATTTGCTTGAACCTGTTTAATCTATTTTGAAAGAATAGCACGGGAATTTAACCGTTAAGAGTAGATTTCACGGCTCACCGCGCAAAATCTACCTATATTTTTACTATTTGTTTACAAATACAGGATCAGTCTATGATATTGAAAATTTCGACACAGATCGAAGTTGTTGCTCCGTACTAGCTTATAATTGCATCATTTCATCCCTTTTCTTTTTGTTATCTTTCTCTCTTCCCAAATTCTTTTCCTCTTTAACATCTTGCTCTTTGCTTTAATCCTCGTATTGAATTGAATTTTTAACGGTAATATAATTAGATTAAAAAAAACCCGCCCAAATTGCCATTTTCGTGCGTAGTTTTGATCCCCTGAACCGAGCGTCTCGAAACTTTGATCGTTGCAAGTTGATTGGGACCAATACTTATTCCCATGACCTTGAAATTATTTTTGACATTTACCGTTAGTTTCATTTTACAGTTTTTCATAAAGTTCTCATTCTCATTTATAGCGAAGAAAGAATCCCATTGTTTTATACGGGATGGAAGATCTAAATTTAAAAAAAAAAACAAAACAAAAAAAAAAAAAACAGTAAAGTACGAAAGATTTCGATACTAGCCAGCCTGCACTGTCCATTACGCTCGAATGGCACCTTTTCGCCTGTTGGGTGTTTGATCAAAATTTTCCTATTCATTATCTTTTGCAAAATATCATCTATCAATCAAACAATAAAATTTTACTAATACCGTCGAAAAAAAGGCACATGAATACAACCTTTTTAGTTTCCGCAAGTCAATTAACTTTGTCTCATATTCAATGAGTCAAGTTTAATTGACAAGCGGATACCGAAAGGGCTATGTGCATTTTAAAACATTTCCTTTTCCTTGAACTTTTTACCATTGAAAATAAAGGTCAATACGAACGATCTTCTCCAATTTTTCAGACACAATTGGTCCAACGGCCTCACTAACACGAATTAGTTAATCACATTTTACCCTTTAATATTCATTTCTGCTCAGCTTTGGCGATATAATTTTTTTTATTATTATTTTTTTTCAACACTATTTTCTACCTTACTGAATGGTTATTTTTCAAATTAAATCCACTTTAAATTTTCGTCTGCAAAACCTTTGAGTTAGGACAGGTCGAAAATTTTGTAAAACAGGAAAGTGCTAAATATCTGTTCTCCCCGTCTGGACTGAGCAAAGAGAGAATTAATGATAATTTCGATCATTAAACCAGGCCTGGTCTCTGATGATATCACATACAAACTTGTCGGACAACCTATAAAAATGTTCGTCCACGACAATTTATGTGCAAATCATGACAGGTACATTGTTGATATATGTTTGATCTACTGATCCCTATTGTCTTAGATCTATTCTTACACTTCCGCTAGTCGTTAAAACTATAAAAGGATAATGGTCAAAACATTCAAATGTTAAAGATAATCAAAACTCTACCATTAATGATGATGATGATATTAGTTAAGCCAATCATAAATAACTCGGAACATTTGCACATGAAATGAACTCGCCTCGTGATTGTTTTCTTATACTTAACTAACGGAGATGCCGACTTAAATATAATTTGTTCCTTTTTGATGGACTATATTACTCATGATGAAAAATGGATTGTCGTTAGTTTACAAGTGCGTTGCGTTCGGGATGACAAAACGGAGCAAACTGTTTGAAAATTAAACTCTCTTTGCATGCAAGAACGCGTGCAAATGGAGTAAAATGTGCCAACAGTTACCACCGTATAGTCACCCTGGATGCAGGCCTAGGCTAGACTATAGGTCATAAGAATTTTGCCTTGAGAAGGTCATTTTGAGTCTCAGCCTAGCACCAGCCTTGCAAACAGGGTGACAAAACTGTCCAATATGTTTGAAAAATGAACCCCTCTTTGTGCGCAAAAAGACGTGCAAAGCTAGGTATATTTTGCAAACAGCTTGCACCGATTTTTATTTCTGAACGCAGGATTTGATACCACGAGATGTTTATTACACGTACCTACATCACATACATGTTCTATTACTTGTTTAAAATGCAGTCTACTGTTTTGTAATACGTTGAGTCACGTATCGTTGGTAGGCAATCATATTATCGAATATACAGCCTTATCCGTAGAAATGCAATTTTTAATGACAAAGGAAAATGTTTTCGGGTGAAATTCCGTGCGAAATTTAAAAGCCCAATTACGCATAATAGACACATGACCCTGACACCGTATGTCGTATCCTCTATAGTAATCTATCACGACAGACAGATGTGATTCAAAAATATGACAGTTACAAACTATTGTAGGTGACAAATGAAGCTATCGGGAGTGATTTACTGAAAATTTCGTAAGGAGATTTGTAGTACAGTAAACATGCATGAATCTATTTAAATCTTTAATCTAAATTGAAGTGCAATTGAAGAAAAAAAAATTAAAGAAAAAATAATAATGAATTAATAAAACAGATGATAAAACATTTGTTTGGATGATTCGTTTATATTGAAAAAAACACACAAAAACTTAACAGATTGAATATAGAATATACAATGCATAATGATCTATATGTACATGTATATGAAAAAAAATTATAGTTTTATTATTAAATTTCATTTTGTTTTGAGATAAAAATTTAAGTTTAATTATTCTTTATTGAATAATTTTTCCTACAAGATATACAGACAGAATGCATACGATATCGATGGGTTAATGGAAGAATGTAGTCAATATACTTACACCGTATAAACATTTCTTTCTTTCTTGTTTGACCAAGTTTTTGAAAAAAAAATAACGAATGCATATTGTAAGTAAACTCATAACCAAATTTCTTTACATTTTATCTACTGTTGGTATTTTTTAATTACCGTATTTTCGGACAATAAGCAACGGCTTAACAGTCAATATAAAGGAATTTTCATAGCTGCTGATAATATACCAGTGCCACTTTTTCGTTTTCCTCAATTGAAATTTTCTTTGGTTAACTATTTAAAGGAAAGTATCATTAAAAGGGTTTGGAATGATCTTAAAAAAGAGATCTCTCGCATTTTACCACCGGGATTTAGATAAAAATGTGATTATTATTAGGATCAAGGCATATTCTCATTTCTGTATTTTATTCTTTTTGATTACTATTTTTATGTTGTTTTTATTTTTTCTTGAAAACGGGTTATAGGTGTGTCAAAATATGTAAAGCACTCATTTATCAATAGATGTTTTGATTTCTGCCTTTTTTCAAGGAGATATCCAAATACTGCAACTTATTGAATAATAAGCTTACAAAATGAATTTTCTTTAAAATAAAATTAAAACATTTGATACTATCAGGGTATTTTGTTACTTTTACATCATAGTCGCAACGCCATAAATAAAGATTTAAATCAAATACAATTCTATAGGACAGTCCAAATACTTTCACGCTGGTGCTAATTATGCAATGAATTTTATTTATTTAATGATGAAAAAGATAGTTGTTTTTATCCAGAAAGTAGGTAAATAAGGAATTTTACTTTTACTTGAATCCAAAATATAGTCAACCTTTTGGCTTGACACCAGCCCTGCGTTCAGGATTACAAAAAAATGCAAACAGTTTTTCAATTATACCCCGCTTTACGCGGGCACTTGTGTGCAAAGCGGGATATAATTGGAAAACTGTTTGTACTGTTTTACATCCTGAACGCAAGGCATGGCGTAGGTCTGCTTTTATTACAAATGAAATTCTATAATATCCGCTATTACTTGCTGGTGTAAGCGAGGGCCACTTGGGAGGTGCCGTTGGTAGTCCCTTCGGGTAAATCTTTTCAACACGTTTTGACTATGTAACGATTCCCTCTTCCAGGTAGCCACAAAGCCTTTTGTCAGTATTAAGATTTCAACGGAAGAAAAGAAAAAGAGAAGAAAGCGACAGGCGGTTGGAGCCACCTGTGGTAGTAGGTTCGAGCCGAGTTTCTGGAACGCAGACCCAACGGTTAGACGAAGAAATAACTGTTACAACTATGCCACAAACGTCGTTACTAATACATTCGCTCAGCCAGGTAAACATTTGCATTTCGTTACGCTTTCCTTTTAAGATAAATTATAAACGTGCGGAAATTCTGATCTTTGCTTCGATATATAAGGCCTGGATTCAGATGAAAATATTTGCGAACGTTTGGAATATCGATCGTTCCCTACTATGTACGTTTAATTACAGCCAAGCCATTGCACTATTTCTCAAACGTTTGGCGAACGTCCAACAATTTGAATGCTGGGTTTTGTTGCATTTTATTTATACAGACTGATGTAAGATTGAACAAGAGAAATGTTCGGTGTAACCGAAAACCTAGACGAAACTGTCGATGTTGAATCTTCGCAAAGCAAATATACTAAGCAAAACTTAAAATTGTATATCTTGCATTTCAATAAGGAAAAAGAAAGAAGCAGAACTAATTCTTTTAGTGCCATCTTTTCTTTGATTTATCGTAAATGATCCTGCTTTCCTACTGTACATGTATGTATACATTCATAAAAGGTTAATTTTCCAATCCTATTAGTGATTGCATAATCGTAAATTTAAGTGGAAACGACCAAGCGCCTTGACATTTTAATCTTGACCTTGACCTTTTACGGACTTTGAAAAACTTTAACCAAAAACTTTAACCATAGAAATTCCATATATCAATTATTATTATTATTATTATTATTATTATTATTATTATTATTATTATCATCGTTATTACTATTATTATTATTATTATTTTTATTTTGTAAGTGAACACGATACAAACAGTCATCAATCAACAAAATGTGACTTTTCACGCATATAAGACGAAATGTGTCTCCGCAAAATAAACATTTGAAACAGTAATTGAGTTTAGTAGGGGTAAAACTGAGGTTGCATTTCGAGAATTCATGAAAATATCTACATGTTTAAGTCCTTTAAAATCAAATCTCAGCTAGCTGCGACTCAGCTTGACTAGCATCGAAAATTTAAGTAATATCCAGATGGTCCTTTTTCTTCTAACGAGTCACAATTATAAATATTTTTTCAGGTCGGGGATCTGGTAGAAAGTTTACCCGTAGAGAGAGTTCCGATGTATACGATGCCGCGGTAAGGGACGGGCTTATTCCCCTTGGGTACGACCCGACCCCCGGGCAATATTGTATTATCGCCCTATATATATGGCCCGGTGAGGACTACCATTTCTTCAGACGAGACATTGATGGCACCTGGTCACAGAAGAGCGGCCGAACACCGGCTAGAAATGTTGACGATAGTGGGAGTCGAATTATTGACCCTAATTACGCGGACAAGGGACCTTACACTGACTTTGCTGGCTACCTAGCCGTCCCACCTTCTCTATATATTAATTAGGACCATATCGCCACGTAGAAGTATCTCTTTTTTATTTATTTTGAAAATAAACTGTAAAAAAAATATGTTGGTGTTTTTCGATCACTTTAAAAACATACAAGCTTGTTAGAAATATATAATATAAAAGAGATAATAGTCTCTCACTAACCTCTCGGTATAGGATCGTTTGCCTCCCCTTGAACTCCCTTACGGGAAATTTGGTCATAAGTTAAGGTTCATATAAAGAGTTTTTGGATCAATTTTAATGCTGCTTCTGTTTACAAATAGATACTTTATCCAGCTAAACAATATATCAAACTGAAGCTGTAGATGAACACAAACAGCTGCACAACATTAGAGGTCCCGTTTTTATAACAGAATAGCCAAACAATTATGGAAAAGAGATATTTTGTCAAAAACCAACAACTTCATTACGGCTGGATAAAATTTGCTCAAAATTTGTCAAAATATAGACAAATGTTCCTACTAGGTACTACTACAACCTTAGATATAAAACTCGGTCTCAAAAGGCTCTGTTGAAACAATCAATTTCCATTTATTTTGTCAACATACATATCAAACCGGTTTGATCTGTTTTTAAAATAGATGTTAGGTATGGTGCAACATCACACGATACTATTTTGAAATATTTTGTGAGATTTATTTCAAATCATATCTTTTTATTTCAATGATCTATTATAAATTACTAAATATTGATAATTTTGTGAAATAGAAATTGTTAAATTGCTAAAAAGCCTCACAGGTATATAAACTGTTCATGTCAATTCATGATGTGACAACACACCATACCTTACATATATCTACACCTTTACAAAATTAGAATCACATATTCTACTCAAAGTTTGCTAAGCACCAAACTTTTTCGCTGTCCTACAGGAGCTAATTAAAAAAACAAAAAAACATTCGTATCTAAAAGTTTACACTAATGTATTGGCAAGATATCTAATGTATACATTACCAAATTTGACACGCAATTTTCTGGCGAGACTCATGCTCATGCAAAATGAGAATCCCCGGTTTCTTACCTTTCCTTTCTCATTTTCTACATGTACAGGTTTCGTGTAGATGCTTAGTTTCTGTTTTTCAGCACTTTAAGTCGATACTCATGGCAAATCTAAATGTCAGATGACATTTATCTGTTGAACAACATAGTCAAGAAGACTGTGTATTCGTATTCCGCTTTCCCGAGTTCCTTGTCGGCGTCGTTTCACATGGGCATTGGACCACGTTGGCTGGCGCATAAGACGCTGGCGCCCCGTGCTATTCACGGATGAGTCCAGGTATTGCCTGGACTTCACTGATACGGTATACTTGGTTTATCTTCTCTTTCTTTTGTTTTTGATAAGTCTTTCCTCTTAATTTTCATCGCTTTGCTGAGGCCATTTTCAATTAAGGAAGTCGGATATTTTTGGGATTTCAAGTATGTCTTAAGTTCTACCATCCTTCGTTGTAGAGTGGTTTTGTTAGATATTATTGTACATAAGCGTCTGGCTAGACAAAACGGAATATTTTCTTTAGTATGTTTTGGATGACAAGAATTTAAGAGAAGATATTGTTTACTGTCCGATGGTTTATAGTAAATATCTGTGTGGATTTCTGTATTTGATTTTATAACTAGAACGTCTAAGAATGGTAGTTGCTTTTGGCTTATATTAATTGTAAATTTCAAATCATTGTGAAGTTGACCTAATAAATATTCTAAAACGTGTAAGTCATTAGTTGATCTATTCCATAAAATGAAGATGTCATCCAGAAAACGTTTCCAATTTTCTTTGAAGTAAAAGGAAAGAAAGAGAAGATAAACCAAGTATACCGTACGTCTATCTATCTATCTATCTCTGGATACTGTCCACCCCTCTCTCGAGTGTTACAGACAGGAAAAATGTGCACGTTGGACTGTTAGTAAAGTGAAAGAATAAAAGTAAAGATCTGACATGTCAGATAAGTGAATGTAGATAAAAGTAAAGTATTGGTTTAAAATGTTAGTAAGTGAGAGTGGAGTAAAAGATCTAGTTAAAAACAATCACCTCCAGACTAATATTGAATACCTGCCACAGCTCTCTTAAACTGATCTAACTCAGAGAGTGTGGCGATATGACAGGGTAACTGGTTCCAAAGGCTAATAGAGTGAGGGTAGAATGAATATTTGATGTAATCAGAGTTAACCTGGATTTGTCGTAGAGAGAGAGGGTGCATATGTCTAGTTAATCTGGTTGGGGCATGGATATACAACGGAAGTTTAATTGCAACAATGTTGTGATATATACGATAAAACATGATAAGTCTGGCGTCAATCCTGCGATGCTCAAGAGACCTCCACCCCAGATCATCCTGCATGGCTGTAACACTCGAAAGAGGGGAATAATCATGCTTGACCCACCTGATGGCTCTTCTTTGGACCTGTTCCACCTTTTTAATATTGGATTTGGTGTGGGGGCTCCACACAGTGGAAGCATATTCCAGCTGTGGCCGGATCAGTGACATGTATGCCAATTCTCTGACTCTCTCCATCTTAGTGGTGATATTTCGTTTTAGAAAGCAAAGAGACCTATTTGCAGCTGCAGTAATTCTTGTGATGTGGGCCGAGAAGTTCAGATCAGAGGATAGATCAAGGCCCAGGTATCTTGCATGCGGAACAGCTTCTAAGGCCTGGTTATGGAGATAATACTTGTGCATGATTGGGTTTTTGCTTCTTGTGACATGCAACACTTGGCATTTGGAAGGATTAAACTCCATGTCCCAGGCTTGTTCCCATACCTGCAGTGCATCCAGATCTTTTTGAAGAGCTTCAGGGTCAGAAGGAGAGTTGATTGTAAGATAGATAGCAGTGTCATCTGCAAAGAGGCGAACTTGAGATTTAGAGACAGATTGAGGTAGTTGGTTTATATAAATAAGGAAGAATAGTGGGCCCAGGACTGACCCTTGGGGCACGCCTGAGGTAACTGGTACTTCATCCGACTTGTCTCCATCAAGGACAACTGTTTGACTTCTACCAATCAGAAAAGAGCGACTCCATGATATAACCTGTGGAGATACGCCATACTCTTGGAGAATATAGAGCAGCTTTTGATGGTTGACCTTATCAAAAGCCTTACTGAAATCCAAGAGTATCAGGTCAGTTTGCTTACCAGCAGAGATGTTTCTGAAGAGACACTCGGTGAGCTCAATAAGTTGTGTCTCACATGAGCGTCTCTCCCGAAACCCATGCTGTAGTTCATAAAGAATGTTGTGAGAGGAGAGATGTGCAGAGAGGTTAGAGGCTACAATGTGCTCCAGGGTTTTGCAGAGGATGCATGTAAGGGAGATGGGCCGGTAGTTTGCTGGATCACTAGTGTCTCCTTTCTTGTAGATTGGGCATACATTTGCTCTGGTCCAGTCATATGGAATGGTGCCGGTAGAGAGGTATCAACGTAGAACCCGAGAAATACAGAATTCTTTAAAATTATCCAGGATAATATATCAATTCTTCAAAGTGATGAGACAATGGGCAAAATTATCCAAGAAAACAAAATAATCAAGAGCAAAAGGCAACCACCGAATTTGAAGAAATTATTAACTAGGGCGCGGTTTGAAGAAATTCCCGAAGAGCCAATCGTAGAAAAATGTGCAAGACCAAATTGTGGCCTATGTATTCATCTCCTAACGGGACAGAAATTCGTCTTCAAATGCGGAAAAGAATTTTACATAAGATCTAGGGTATCCTGCGATGTACAGAATGTGATTTATGTTATAAGATGCTCTGGATGTGACGACGAATACATAGGCGAAACTGGGGACTATTTACGAAAAAGGGTCACTGTTCACAAACAACAGATAAGAGAACCAAGACTCAGAATCCTCCAAATGAGTGAACATATCTCAAAATGTGCGGGGACTGTCTCACCTGATTTTTAAATTTAATTTTCCCGATGTACAAAATGAAAACTGACATGAGAAAGGTCAAAGAAAACTATTTCATTTTTTTTTTCAACCCAAGTTAAACAGAAAATGAAGAAAAAATAATATTTCTTACCTCAGGAATGGTAATTTATAATGTAACGTTAAGTAAAAAAAGTTATAGAGTAACGTCCCTTTTAAATGACGTTACGTTAACGTCGTTACCATGTAACGTCGTCATTGATACAGTGTAACTCCTGAAGATCATATTATATGTGAAATCGGTTGAGTTTTGTTACGATTAAATGATGTACATGTAATTTGATTGATTCCTTCGTAGTTTTCTTTTTTCCCGATATTGATATCCGTATTGTTTTTTCTACATATATATAAATTCATATATGAACAACAAAAACCCGCATCGCTTCATTCTTAAAATATAACTTGTTTCATTATATAAAGTTTGAAAGAATGGTAATATCAAAATAAACTTTGGCCAATTATTGATTTGTGTCAAGAAGGTCGACAACGTATACATACGCTATGAAGAGCTACAAGCTCATAGGAGCAACAACCCCTAAAATCAAAATTTTGAAAGTAGAGTGGGTTTCCATTGTTATTATATAATTTTCCGTCACCTAAACACAGAATAAGTATATTATACAACATAGGTTGTCTTCAGCAGGCTTTAATTAATCAATTTAATCATTCACTGAAATTCTCATCATTTAAGTAGATTCAGGCCTGTGGAGCAAATCAGCTGCTTTAGGATTTAGTTTATACTTCTTGTTATCGAGTTTCAAGATATGAAGCTATTAAGAGATGGAAAGGGTATTTTTTATTCCATGGAGATATGAAATTTAAACATTAATCACACGTTTTTTTATAAATCCGCTTCGGCTATTCAAACAGTTCGAATAGAGTTTTAGTTTCATATCTCCATGAAATCCGATGCTCTACCAACTGAGCTAATCGGGCTGTCTATTCAAACATATCATTTTTTTACATGATTTTATTGGCTAGTGAGGGTTTTAAACCATCTTACTAGTACATAAAACCACATAAACAGTAATGTACGTATTTATTTTTAGTAAATGTGGTAAAAAGGATTGCTAATTTCATCCAATTTGACAAAATTAACGACAGTATTACCTCCCTTTTAAACTCATTCAGAACTTGCATCGACTAAATCCATTTCACGTGGAAACAATTCAAACATTATTTGCCTTGTCAAAGGAATGGATTTGCGCTTTTATGTTTAAATTCGGATAACCTCGACGTCATTTTCAATACATGTTACCTGACGAATTATGATCCTCATGGGAAAAACGTCTACATTTACTGTTAGCTGATGCACGTTCATAATGAAATTATGTACACGGCTTTTCAGCCAATAAGAAGGTCAGTATTCTAATATATATTCTTGGAAATTAATTTCTACCAGTATTTGAAACAAACAGGCAAACATGACCTAGACAGATAAATGACAAAGACTTTTCTATTGTATTGACATTGAAGTAAATAGGGGTTTCCAGAGAAATGCGCTAGTATCTACTTCCCTTTCTTGGACACTGCCAACTCTACGCCTTCCTTGAGTCCATAACATAGCTATGGGTATTACGGTACCATTTCCAGTGAATGATTCGATATCTTGCATTCGGAGTTTTTCCAGAAATAAGTTGAATATTAAGGGTTTATCTATAGTACTATATATGAATGATTGTCCTGTTTAATAATAGATTACGTTCGTACGTTCGTATATATATGATTTTCAAAAATGGCGAGTTTGAATGTAGTTTGGATATTTACTGCTGGGTTTATAACGCTGGGTTTGTATTCACCATTTACACGATGTTGTGTGTCACATTTCAAATAATTATTTGTTTCCCAATCGATAGGAAATAAGTAAGTATAAACCAAGTGAGCATATTCAATGATCGTGTACAGAAAACTTTATTTCAATATTAATCTGTAGAAGCTATAAGGACAACTCTGAACAGTCTGTATTGTTCATGTAAAGGTGCCTGACAGAAGAAGTCTTCTCATGCTTCAAATTTAAATGACTATATGTTTAGTATAGGTAGACAAATTATAGATATTTTATTTCCCCACCACAAGGGCGAGCTTTCCTACAATAACAAAGACAAACATGCAAAATATCGCACGCTCGCAATCACACTCAGGCACTAAAGTAGCAGTTAATAACATCGTGTAATTTACAAGGTGAATGATTTTTTTTCAATGGTTAAAACCATTTTTATATGAGATATAACAATATTAATTAATTATCTATCCACCAGTCAGCACAGATCAACAGTCGTATCACGTGACGTTACACATATTTTCTGGGGTACCTGACCCCGAATGGGTTGTGGGTTCATCAAGTAGTGGGTACACGTTCTTGTCACAGAATGTACCGGTCGTGAGTACACAACTCGCCAGTCGACTGGGTTACAGTGGTTTTAGTATCGACAAATATCAAGGTTTGTTTAACTATTACAACCAAATCAGGCGGATAATTAACGATATGGAAAAAAATGGTGAGAAAATAATATTGGCAATGTTTGTAAGTAACCTGAGTACAACGTGCTCAATGTGAGCTTTTGTGATCACCTTTTGTTCGTCGTGCGTCGGTCGTCGTCAACAATTCTTCAAACATCTCCTCAGTAACCAAAGGGCGGATTTCAACTCAACTTGGCAGAAATGTTCCTTGGGTAACCCTCCTCAAAACTTGATCGTGAAATTTTGATTGACTCCTGAATCATGGCAGGACGGGGCTTAATTTGAGCCCAAAATCTTCTCCTCAATTACCAATGGGCGATTTCTTGACAGAAATGTTCCTTTGATGACCTTTTTTAAAACTTGTGCGTGGAATTTCGATTGACACCCAAATATGACCGTGGCAGGACGAGGCTGATTTTTAGCCCGAAATCTTTAAACATCTTTTCCTCAGCAATCAATAGATGGATTTCAACCAAACTTGATAGAAATGCTCATTGTGTGACCCCTTCTCAAAACTTGTTCATGGAATTAAGATTGACCCCAATATATTCCTTCATTAAAACTTGTTCCTGGACTACTGATTAACCCCCAAATATGGGCATGGCAGGGCCACGCTCAAGATTCGTTCCTCAGACTCATTACATTCCATTCCTTAATCATTCCAAAATCATTCACAATTTCAATTTCACAATTTTGTTAACTGTAAAGTAAAGACATCGTGAAGTTGACAAAGTGAATGATTTTCGGATTTCGGATTGAAATTTAATAAGCATGATGAGTGTGTCTTTAATGATCTTAAAGCCTACGTCTGTGTTTAGGCTTATTTTTGGCACAAAATCTTTAAATATTATCAACTTAGTAACTAAAGAGGGATCTCAACCAAACCTGACAGAAATCTTCCTTGGGTGACCTTTCTCAAAACTTGTTCGTGAAATTATAATTGGGCCCCAAAAATTGGCGTGGCATGACGGGCCTAAATTTGAGCCCAAAATATTCAAATGACTTCTCCTCGATAACTGATAGTCGGATTTTAACCAAACATGACAGAATTGTTCCTTGGGTAGCCCTTCTCAAAACTTGTTAGTGGAACATTGATCAATCCCCAAATATGGGTGTGGTAGGGTAGGGCTTGTTTTGAGCCAGAATTCTTTAAACATCTTTTTCTCATTAATCGATGTAAAATCGTTCAAAACATTCCATTCAAAGCGATCAATTTATTCCACGATCTTTTTAACCGGTGTAGGTTTTAGAGCGTTTGTTGATTGGGATGTGAAGACCAAAAATATTGGCAAGATCGGAGGCTTTGAAAGGGAGGTAAAAAGTATTCCTTATTTTGTCCAAGTTAGACGAAATCACCCACAAGTATTATCTCCCTTGATAATGGCTCAAGATTCGTTCCTTACACTCATTACATTTCATTCCTATATCATTCTTAAATCATTCATCGTGTCAATTTCACGATTTTTTAACCATAAAATAAAAACATCGTGAAGTTGACAAAGTGATTGATTTTAGAATTATTTCGGATTGAAATTTAATAAGCATGATGAGTGTGTCTTTAATGATCTTAAAGCCCCCGTCTGCGTTTAGAGTAAATGAAATAGCTATTTCATGAACATTCTTTAAATAATTATTCTTGATCTAGACTTATGAAAGATGAGTTACATAAAAATACAAATCAATCGACAAACGGTGGCTTTTTCGAGTATCATATTATCTGCAGTATAAAGTAATATATGTAAATGATATTTTTGTCACGTGAAATATGCTCAAGCGTTGAGCGGTGTGCGCTCTTTTTAAAATGGAGTCCGAAATTTTGCGGTTCATAAATATTCATCAAGTTAGGCCATATTCAGATCATCGCGTCATAATTGTTTGCATTACCGAATATTGGAATGACAAATTCAAGCTTATCTTTGAGAATAAAAGTCTAGTTTTTGTGTACATAGTCGTTAAAGATCATTAATGATTATGATGATTAATTAGTAGGAATTCTGTGAATGAGCGGGATATTCAGTGTAATTTTGAGTGAAATGAACGTCAAAGTGCATGATATTTATAGCTATGAGGTTCTTGAACAAAGCCTTATTTAAGGATTTTGTCACATGGCGCTTAATAACTTGAAAATTCTTTAACTAATAGTAATGCATATAACGCACAACGGTCTTGAAAAGCTAATAATACAATTGATATAACGTCAATTTTCTACCAAAACCTCGTAACTACAGCTTTAAACAAGCTGTAGTTACGAGATTTTAGCAGAACACCGACGATGATATGCCTTCGATAAAACCCGTTTCTATGATTTCAGGATCCCAGAAGTTATCTAACGTGACTGTCGGCCGCTGTAAGGAGCCACTGTTTGAGGGAGAACTCCTTAACGTTATAGGATCACTGACTCCAGTGGGACATGTTTCACCATTGTCTCCATCACTCATGCAGAAAGTATCGCAAGATATAGCCGGATGCTAAATGATGAAATATATATACATCCTTGGAATGAAGTGTTATGTTAACATCTGTTTTGAAATTGACTAATTATAAGTTTTACATTTAACCCCCCCCCCCCTCCCCGTAAAAAATAACCATTTCTTATATACCAGTATATACCAGTATATACCAGTATCATCAAGCAAACGTGAAAACGTAGACAGGTTTTCAGACTGAACTAATTTTGTAACTATATTTTAAGTAACCAGGGGCCTCTTTCAAGAAAAAATACGTACGATTTATCTTACAATTATCGTACGATTATGTTTAAGACGTTCGTAAACGGCTTCCACAAAAATATCGTTGAAAATCGCAGGCTATACGACCTCATAAGATTATCGTGAAGTTGATCTTTCACATCTGCACGTGCTGATCATATAATATAAACTTCCTCGTTAGAGGGTAATTGTCCGCTTTTTACAATACCAAAAAGGGTAAATCAGCAAACTGACCGTAGAAAAGGCATTTACTTGTATATCAATGCATATTTAACGAGATTTTTTAAACTGAATTCGTCGAACTACACATTTCTCATCGATATCTAAATATTTATGTCAAGATAATTATACAAGAACTCATAATTGTATAGTTAATTTAGCTTAAACTGTCGATTCCCTTTTCCAATTGGAATTACACCGGCTGTCGCGACGAATTTGGAGCAATCGAACATAAGACTGCATGGTAAAGTTGCACTTGTTCTAGTTAATGATCATCTCCGCCAAGTTTTCGGTGTATGACTTTATTATCATTTTATTTTATTATCATCGATGTTTGTTTGGTTGCTTGTTTTCTGGTGAAGTATGTATGTACAAGAACACAAAATTGTTAAAAAGGTAAGATGCAAAAATGGCTCATCTATTTTTCTTATATGTATTTGTTATGTAAGTCTTCAAATCTGTATAGTTCTCTGCCTGTGTGGACGGTATGGAAACGAACTATAGAAGGATGGTATTGAAACTTATTTTAGATGGATATTGTATTCCATCGATTACATACAAAATTACCGATAACTCCAGTTCTAGTACAGTGCTCGTTGTCGTATCCGTGTAACTACAACAGTCATATGTAGCTAAGGCATGTTTCATCTGGCTTAGTATCGTCGTTCACTTATTGTATTTGCTTGATTATTTGATCAGTCCATATTTGACGAAAAGAGAGAGAAAAAATATTGAGTGCAGCGGTTTTGTTGTTGATGTTGTTGTTGTTGTTAATAAGAAACCCTATTTATCTAGAATTATATGGTTTTGACTATAGGTTGTGGAATTTTCCTTTTAATTAATGTAGTTCATCAAGCATAAAACACAGGAATCCATATTGCATAATGTGAGAGTAATTTTTTTTTTTTTTTTTAAAGTAAGTAATTTATATATATGTGTAAAAAATCTATTGATTTGGTATCTCCCACTTTCAGTCATGATCATGAAAGGGTCGATTCTTACGGTAAATAAACAACTTACTACCACTATGTAAACATTCTGCGACAATCGTACAATTATCGCAGAGTAAAATCAAATATCGAAATGATGGTGCATCAACTGTTTTCAATATATCTCGTTTGTTACGCTATATTGTACTGGGAAATTTGGCATGTGCATAGCTAAATAATCGTTCTAACATCCTCGAGAGCTAGAAAGGAATCCGAGAAAATTTTAGGCTCATGGGGACGAAATCGTAAAATTTAAGACTGGTCCGAAGTTGTCGTATAATATATCGTAGATTTCACGATACGACGCCTTTCTTGAAAGCCAACAAGTTTCTTGAAAGCCAATTTTTATCGTACGATTGCGATACGACCAAAATGCAATCGTAGGACCTTTCTTGAAAGAGGCCCCAGAATACACAGATCTCGTATGCACAACTTAAATAGAATTAAAATTAAATCATGTACTACGGCGGCATGAAGGTGGCATTTGCATTTTTTTCCTTTTAAGAAAATGCGAAAAATAAAATCTAAATCCCCGATATTCTCTTTACAAGCTTTTATTTCATAGAATAAAAATGGGAAAAACAAAATCAATAAACTAATGGATAAATTATGGATTTTGTTTTTGCATTTGTTTTATTCTTCAAAAATAATAATAATAAATAAGTAAATTAAATAAAATTAAAAAAATGAAAAAAAAAAACGAATTATATGGATTGTGTTTTTCGCATTGTATTATATAAAAAAAAGAGGTGTAAAACAAAAATCGAGGATTTTGTTTTTTCGCATTTTTAAGGGAAAATAAAAAAGAAATACAAATGTCACATTAAAGCCACCGTAGAGTGTATAGATTGACTCTCGTAAAATTTCGAGAAAGAACACTTCTAACTTAATCATCTGTACGACCTTTTATGGTGTTATTCTATATACAGTATATATATTGTATAGAAAATAACCGGAAACTTGTTCAAGCTCAGGAAGATTATAGGAACAGATTTAAACGACAAAAAACTAATGATTAGATCAGTTGCAATGAACTTTAGACGGGTGCATATCAATTAGAAGCATTTACCTTCCTGTACCAGAAAAAAATATAATGCGATTAATATAAGAAGATGTTAACCTTTTACAAATATTGAATACTAATGTTATTTTGCATTTGCAGCGTTATATCAACTATGTAAAGTTTGTGAGGACAATGTACTTTGAGGGAACGGGGTCATAGACAGGGAAAGTATATTTTGTCAGCTCTTCTGGAGAAAACCGCTCTTACAAAGGCCACATAAGCTCATTTTCATTCGGAGAACTGTAAACTTGAACACCGAATGTAAAAGTATATCGTTTTCGAGTCACGGTGTTGTACTGTGTCCGTTCTGTATTGAAAACCACTACTAAAATGTGACTGGTTTTTGCCAGCAACGTTATGATTTATTAAATAAGAAATCGATGGTATTTTATAAACTGTCCCACAAAACATCAAATAAAATATATATACTATAATACTATTGCGAAAGATGAAGCTAAAGAAAAACATATAAAATTATGTAAACGATTAGATGGGTTTTCATAATATTATAACATCAATATACGGAAACTCTGTACAAGCAAAATGTTGGGAGCACCTCTGTTATACGTTGAAAAGTAGGGGGTCACATTTTTCTGACAAGAACTCATTTTATAATTTATCCAAGGGAAAAAAGTATGAATTTGAAGAAATTGAAAGGTGGATCAAACGTCATATCATTCGAAATGTCTATTTACAAACTTTTCAGTTTGATAAGATTTTGAATGCACTTCAAAATACATTGTAAAGCTCAGTTTGAAAATTATTTCTCGTATTAACTTGCTTTATATCATGAATATACGACTCTCAGTTACAATGATTGCGAAACGATATAATTAGAATGAGTAAACATGTAGCACAGCAATTATATGTTGCGACAGAATAATTGTAATGAAATTGACAGATTTGTTTGTTTGAATGAGTATTCACACCGCCTTCAACAATTTCGCAGTTATATCGCGGCCGCCGGAGCACCTTACAATGGATGCCTGGTATTTCTTTCACCTGTACTACCATTACACCTTTTCCTAGCCTTCGACTGCTATCTCACATAGGTTTACAATTATTTTACCCATTGGTGAGAGACAAATGTCGGAAAGGATATTTGCCGCCACCGGGGATCGAACCCGCGACTTCCACATTGAAAGTCTTATGTCTAACCAACTGCGCTATGGTGGCGGCCGAAAATGACAGATATAATTTAGTTTATTAAACATAGACCATTAAATTTAAACGATCCTACATATAAATTTTTCGAACCCACGACTTCCAGATTGGAAGTCTTATGTCTACCCAACTGCGCTATGGTGGCGGCCGAAAATGACAGATATAATTTAATTTATTAAACACGGACCATACAATTTAAACGATCCTACATATAAATTTTTCCAGTCAATCTGATACTGAATAATCTTGGTTTAATAAGTATTATAGGTTGAATTAACATTGACAACAGTTTGATTACGTGTCAAAAGATATGCTTTGCGCATGCGTTATGCAATTCTGAACGTCCACATTTATTTAACCTGGTATGATTGGAGTACCATTTAAAAGTCAGCCCGATGAGCTCAGTTGACCGAGCACCGGAATTCAAAACCATTAAAGTTTGACCGCGTGGGTTCGAGTCCCAGGCTGGCACACTAACAAGCTAATCTTTCGGATGAGACGTTATACCGAGTTGCTGTGAGACGGTGCTTTACACCGAGCACGTTAAATACCATGGTGGATCTCAGAAGTGTTTTAGTCATGCATCATTGCACTATTCTCAACTAACCGTCTTCGGTGAACGTCGCTCATATGGACATGTGCTATCGCAGCGACGATAAATGAACGGAAACACACACACACACGCCATTTAAATTCCGTTAATACAGAAACGCGTTAAATAAAAAAAGAATATGATTCTTCACGACACAAGGAGGTATCCCGAAATTGCTTAATATTTTAAACTTTGTTTAAAAAAACCCAAAATTTAAAATTATAAATCGTGTGCAAAAATAGCATTTTTTCAGAAATGGATATCAAAATGGCAATTATACATTAAGGCAAACGATGTTAACAACATTAGATATCGACTTTATTCTTATTTCAGAATGCAAAGTTAAAAAAGATTACCCCGATTTCAATGTTACATATAAGAACGGGTTAACGTTTCTCCAGATTTTCTTGAAAGCATGGCTTGTGCACAATGTTACCTGAACAGTGGACAGTTTTCAAATTCAGATAGAAACCTGCGAATTTCGCTCCCGTCAAAAATCCTTTTTTCAGCGGATCGGTCCCATATGAAAAGAGTAGATCGTGGAACAGCCGTGCTTGATTTACACTTCATTAACATTTAAGGAATATTATTCCTCTTTACAAGTGTGACAGATTTTTTTACACACAGGTGATCGTTATTGTCAGACGAGTCATGGAATTGTTGTCTAAATGACATCATGGCACGCATTCAGGAACACATAAAGTGATCTTTATCTTACAGTTCATTGCATAAGACAAAGGCACCTATTTCCCATGTCAAATAATAATATAGGTGAATTTTCAAAATTGAGCGCTGACGTAGACGCCGAGTCCATCAACATGGGTATATCGGGTATATGTGAAAAAGATATGAATTGAACCTCGTTAATTATCTTTATTTTTGTAAGCACATCCATGAGCATACTTCACGATTTAACCCAAATAGTAAATTTTGTTTGAAATGCAAAGTATAACTATTTTAACGTGTTGTTTCTACCGGTTTTATCTATTCTAAAAAATGGCATGGGAATCTATCAAGGTAAAATAGATTTCACGGCTCACCGCGCAAAGTTTACCAAAGCAATTTTTAAAATTAATATTTTGTTTCTGTAGTTGCCCCTCGTGCTAAATGACGCGCTACGCATTTTATGAAATTCTCCTACCGTCAAAAGCATTACCTTTTTATTAATTTAACACCGAGAAAATATTTTAATACTATTTTACACCCAGAAGAGGGTAAAAAAAAAACTCATTTCAGAATTGCGATCGTGTTATTATATATATATATAATTCTATTTTCACGTTAATGAGGCCATACAATAAAGTCTGATGGGGTAGGATTTATATGCAACGCAAAATCCTCGGGATCCGCCCTCGGATGTTACTTTTCGCATATAACTACTCCTCCCCACTCAAACTTGATTCGTAGACACATGAACGCGAAAATGAAATTATTTCATAAAAAAGTTCAGTCAATTTGATAGGATGAAGGTCCGGTGGTATTATCTTGCAGAATTTATCACCTTTTTCACAAACCAGTACAATCTCAGTAATGATGTCCCAGGAACATATGAAAATGTACCCTCGGATTTTCATTGATAAGCATATAAGCATTTTTAGCATTACAATATAACAATGAGAATTATGAACAGTGAAATTTTGTCATCAATGTAGGATGCACCAGTTTTAACCACTACATCTTTAAAACTATCCCGTTTTTTCTTTATACCTTTTGAAAGCAAAAATAAATCCCTTGATGACCTACGCTACATCCGATATTTCCAAATATTATTTCTTTGAGTTCCGTGATATTTCCTTGTCCAGTAGTGGTCTTATTTGCGGTTGGTATTTAGTTCTATTGTAACGACGTTTAGGCCTCCGATCAGTGATTTGACATTTCTTTTGTGTTACGAGCCACATATTTTCCAGAGACTATTGAGTACGTTAGCGGGCTGTCCACTGTAACTTGTCGTACTTTGAAAATCTCCAACATGGTAGCTTGTTTGATACTTTAAGTATGTTGTAGGATACTTTTCTACAATTAAGGAAATCATAAGTCTACAATCTGTAGAAACCCGTAATAGGACTACCTAAATGTCATGTCAGAATCATCCAAATACCATAACAAAGATAAAAGCCGGGGCTTCACAATTCTTCAGCCGTTTAAAAAACACGACATCTGCAAACTGACATATATGTGCACTGCGTTGTTTTTCTTTTTCTCTCCTTAAAATAACATTATCAATAGGCATTTTATAAAATGGGTATACTTTAAAACGTGGTTCTGCTGTTGAGCAATGGGCTATGTGACCACTCATCCTCAGCATCCTCACAGATGGATCTCTAATTTGTTGACGATGGATCGTCATTATTTGTCTTAGATTGTTCGTTTCGCCGATGTATTCCTCTTTGCACCAATTACAAATTATTACACAAGAGTACCGCCTACGGATGCCTACGCTCGGCTGTCGAGTGCTGGATGGTGGGAAAAAATCTAAGTAAAAAAAGGGGCATAATTTGCACAAAATGCATCTAGAGTTATCCCTCTTGATAGTATAGGTTGCTCTTTTGATGGTGAACATGTGTGCCAAGTTTCAAGTTAATGCCTTCAGTAGAACCAGAGATATAACAAAATGTCAAAGTTTTCGCACGACGACGACGACAACGACGACGACAACGACGACAACGACACGGAGGCTATAGCAATACCTCGGGTTTTCTCCGAAAACAGCCGAGCTAATAAATGATGTTTCTTACATCGCAGCTGATTTTTTTCTCTTATTGACATATTTCTGCCACATCGGAAAATGTATCGTTGACCTTCTAACAAGTAGTTACAGAGTCCACAATTTGGTCTTCCACAGCGGGAAACATTTGGTTGAATTAGGTTTCTAAACTAAATTTGGCTTTCGCCAGTAATCTTTTCGGGTTTGGTGAGTGTGGTTTTTTAATAATGATGAAGTTTTGTAAAACTTCTCTCATGTGTGGGTCGCGTTTAAGGATATTTAGGTCTTGCCTTAATTCTGTCAACATTTCAGGGATCCTGGGATATATATTTATATATACATGTATATATATATATATATATGGATATATATTGATATATGTATATATAGCAATTCCCTTCTTCAAAGACATATGGGCTTTAACATGCAAAGCAACATATTTAAAACACCCTGTTTCTACTTACCTTTATCCACTAAGCCTTTTAAAATACACAAAAATACTCGGAATAAGGAGGGCTAATCAGCCAAATTTTATATGGAAAGTATGAAGAAACATCGGCCTTGCCAAGACTGCACAAGCTGTGTAAGCTAATTTAGATCAAAACTTTTCGCCCATGACAATTTTGGAATTTATAATTTTCTCTCTTACTTACAATAAAATCGTTTTAAAGTGAACTCACTAATCGACCTCTATTGACATGGCGCCTTTCAAAAAACAAAACAAAACAAACCAACAAAGAAAAAGAAAGAACATCTCTCAAGATGGGCTTATTTTGGCCTTTGGATCATATGCCATATATCATAACTTCGCAAGACTAAAACCGCCCATTGAATATTTATTACAATGCGTAGCCTAGAACGTAAAGACTTTTTCGCCGTTTTATTATCACGAAAATGACGATAATATGCATACGATGACGTCATTCTACAAACGATCTTATGTTTCATGGAATATCATCAATCAACGATTCCCAAGAATCTTATCAATTTGTTGAAAACAATAAAGACCTTACTTAAAAGCCTCGCTAAAAAGATTAAAAAATTGGAGTGCATGCCTATAATGTCACCTTGCCTCTTAACAAACTATGCCTTCAGTGCTTTTAGTACGAGTTTGATATCAGGTTTGTAAATTAGCCAAAATTGATACTTGAAATCTATGGATTCTTGACACTCAGTAAAACAACTGCAGTTTGTAAAATGACTCGCATGCATTATGACGTTATTTTCAGTAACTCGCAAGGGCGTTTCTACACACCCTAACTACATTAAAAAGTTATTGCCCTTTTGTTATAGTTGATGTGTAATACAAAAATGGTCAACGTGGTTATTTTGCAATTTGTTTTCTTCGAAAAAGTCGAGCGAGCAAGCCCTTTTTAGATGAATTCGGAGAACAATCGGTACATGATGATGGAGTATAATCGGATATTTACATCGCCCAGTACAAACAGATTAATACGAACGATCCCATTTTTCTAGCGATTAAGATATATTATATAAAAACGTGTTACAATAGCTTTAAGTACATAGGGGCGATTGGGAAACATTCTGAGTACATCACACGTAATAAAACATTAACACCGATTCCTAGGAAAAGTGAGTTTAAATTTTGTTTAATACGTATACATACGTGTTCATATTATATTTAGTATACCAAGAACTAGCCGACACTCATGTTATTCAATTCGCCGAAAATATATTCCAACGTGTAGTAGATCGATTATATTGCTGAAAAATTGACCATCCAAGTAGTTTGCGTTTCATTCTGAAAGACTACTCGGATTTCGCAATAAATGTCTTTGCAAACATTAGGGAAAACGAACAAAAGATAAGCGGAGCTTTATTTTTTTAATGGTATTTAGAGTTATCTGTGGAAGGTCAGCTCGAAGTGTCTGTTTCTAGAGTTTTAGCAAACTTATAGGGTTATGCCTATTTCCCTTCACATGGCGTTATGAAAAGAAAGGAAAAAATCGTAGAAAAAAGACAGAAATAATTGATTTTACTCTCTTTAAAATCACACAAGTATAACATTTCAAATATGTCTATCTCTTACGAAAGAACTTGTTCAAAAAGAAAGCGAGCATACTTTTTTCGAATATCTAAATAACAACGACGCCTCTTTTTTCATGAAATTATGTACGACTTACTCAAAGATTATATACTATAGATATTTTATCTTTTAAGTGAAACTCATTCATCACGCAGATTCTTTTGGCAAGGTTACGAAATTTCATTTTGAGCGCTTCAGTGCAAGAAAATATTAAGCAAACAAGCCACCAGCCAGTAGTAACAATAAACGGATGTAGGAAACTACAGACCTATTTCAATTTCGAGCGGGAAATCTAAGTTTTTGAGCGCGTTGCATATGATCAGATTGAATCGTATCTTAACAAATTTGAAAGAAAATATGTTGTATTGTTTTCAGTCTGCTTCAACATTTTCACCATAAAATGATACATATTTAATTCACTGAATTTGTTCGATTTCAATTTAATAAGGGCATCGTAGTAGGAACGGCTTTATTAGATCTTCCTAAAGATTTCGACACTATAGACCATCCCGTTCTTGATCATAGAGCTTGCATGTAAAGGCCTTGATAACGACATTACCCAAAAATTTAAGGCCTTTTTTTATTTAAAACATTACTGGAAGTGAAATCTTGGTATTTCCCAGTGTCATAAATTTTGAAATCGTCACTAGTGACGATAATACTTTTCAGTTTCAATGGAGGAACTACTTTTTATGCCCTTGCTCAGAAGCACAATCATTGATTCAGGATATCAGCATATTGGGTTCAAAATTACAAATAGGGGGTTCGGAGATTTGGTCTCGCGGGTTCTCATTATATATATACATGTATATATATATATATATCTTATTATAAATCCATGCCAAAAAGAAAATATTAGGCTTTAGATGGGGATGTCGATTGACCACCATCCTTTCCTTCTGGATCCGCAACATAAGCTTCTGAATCAAGGAGTAACGAGAAAATCTGTTTATTATCATGAACTAGGAAAACAGCAACTAAATGAAATAATCCTGAAAAAAATATGAACAAGAAAACATTCTAAAATGGTTCTAAAACAATAACTACCCTTATCCGACTGTTTCTATTTTCTGTGACCTTTGGGCGTTTTCCGAAGAATTGAAATCCGATGACATTGTAGTTATATCGACAAACACTCAATCCAGCCCTAGGCTAAGCTTATTCAAATGCTCATCTTAGGGGATTGGGTGATCACAGACCGCGCAATTCTACAATTATGTCCATCTCGGTATCCAGTCGATCTCCAAAGAATCCCGGTGTTCCGATGTTTACATCATTTACAAGGTTGTCGTTCGTCAATGACTACAGTGTTAGATTGGTCCAAATTATTTTCGTTGCTTCAAACTCGCTTTAGATGTGCTCGAATTTTGAAAGCATTATCCAAAATGGCGACAAAGAATTATCGAAATTAAAATTTTTATGGTATCAATATATTCCCATTGAAGGACAACAATACAAATAAGATTTTATATATTCCTATGTGCTATCTTTTTAATGTATAAACCGTTTAATAAAGTCAAAATAACGACAAAATTAAAGGGTCTGTTCCATTTTAATTTCTCAGATATAATAATCGTCATTCTTTTTAGGGAATGATTTACTGATGTGTATCCCTAGAACGCCAATTTCTCAGCGAAAGGAAGTCTGGATGTAGTTAAGATTTTTGGTGCACGAACGTTTCGTTCACCGGTGTTACTAAGCAGGGAACACCCTGTAGGTTCTTAATAGCTTCGAAATAAAGTAGATCTGAACTAGTAATAACTGAAAAAACACCTCAAATATTCAGCCGATAATATCAAGTTCCGTTTATATTTTGAACCGAAATGTAGATGAATAAAAAACAACAAAACCCAAATAAAATCACACTATGTTCCTGTGCAGTGGTCTTCCATTTTTTTTTCATTGTTATATTTGATAACAAATTCGACACGCAAAACAAGTTTGAATTAACATTGAGAATTGCCAAAATTTTGTCGGGACCTTTTTTACATGTTTAATTTCTTTAATTTCGAATTGATCCGACAGTAACCAGTATTTTAAAAGCTGGAAAAGGAATATTGAACAAAATTGATAAGGTACACCAAAAATACTAGAAAAGTAATGAGAATATAAAAACGATTGAACCCCCCCCCACCCCCCCCCCCCCCACACACACACACAAACCATCCCAAAAGAAAGGTGTTACAATATTTTATAATCCTTGCTTGAAGGAGTAAAGTTTTTCAATGTTCATTGATCTCTTTTAGACGTTCAACTAACAGAATCGCTGACGAATTAAAATTATCCTTTGCTCATATACCAAGTTCCTTCCAGGTCGTAAAATCAGATTTTTGTGTAAATTTGCAAGAAAGTGTAAAAAAACAGGTTTGGTGCATTCCTAGAGATAAATCGTGTCGATCTATTTTAATAATACCGCATTTTAATCTGTACATCGAACATCACACTTAAAACCCGGTGTTATTCAAGCTCAGTGTCTGCTAGCGTTTCGGAACGATAAATGACCTAATTCTGAGTAAATTCCTGGAAAACTGCAAAACCAAGTATCTTCATATAAAAGCAATGTATCTGATTAAACTAAGAAACTGTTTTATAACAAACTACTGTAGAGTCAAACACGAAAACGAGATTTATAAATATTGTCCCTCTAGCAAAAAGGTCTTGGAAAAACTGATGTAATGGACTGACAGACAGAAAGACAAACAAAGCGAAAACCTAAAGTCTCCTTTAAGGCCCGGTCCAACTGCCGAACGGACACTTAACGTGAGATAAACGGACATAACGGAATACCGAAATTTTCACCAGCGCTCATATGCTTGATAACAACTGCTACTAGTTGCAAAAACTTGCAAAAATAGAACGTAAAATATCGGACGTGTAAAGTATGTAGCCGGGACGTTGATTAAATGTTCATCTGAAGAGCGAATGGCAACTCAGAAGGGGAAACCGGGTGTAATTGTGACGTAAAAGCACTGAATATATACACAACGTATGCTGAGCGGAAACAAAATGGATACAATGCGGATCATTCAATCTTACGCGATACTTACTGGTATATCCCTGTTACTTTTTATATACTTTCCGTATACCTGATTATTCCGTCCTCTGTACGTTTTCATTAATAGCGGATTCGAGTTCCGGAGATGCCCCACGGGTGCATTGAGGATACAGCAGAAATATGACGTATGTAGTATGTGCATAGCGTTTGTTCCTCGTAAAGTTTTGCATTTACATCGTACACAGCGGAAACTTTATCTACTCTTAAAGTTTTGTGCAGCTCAAAACTTTCTGCACGTATGAAATTACAATTTGCGGACTCTCAACGGATAGATCACATGCAAAGATTATGTACATATGAAAAGCGTTTTTCGAGCGGATTTCATAAGTTTAACATCCTGAATGCCCCCGTAAGTGCGGTGGGACTTGGCATTTAGCTTGTAAAGTAAGTAAATTCGTCAATAATACATGTTTAGTCACACCCTTGCGTGTGGTTACCGATTTATAAGTTGTTAACAAGCTGTTGTTTATGCAACTAACAGGAACATAACTAGGAGCACCAAGGTGGAAATTACATAACATTTTTTCTTAATCCATGCATAATTTCAGGATGATTATTTAAGGGTGACTTGAGTTCACGCATAACTTATCTGAGGTTATCTTATTTAGTGAAAATTCGATTTGAAGAAGTGTAAAAATGAAATAATTACACCCACGTGTCAATTGTCTACATAATCATATACAATTAAAAAATGATGCTAAAATATTTTTTTAGTATAACAGAAGGCCCTTATTTCATTAACATATTTGATAAACCCGTGTAAAACACAATGTAGAAAAGAACAACGGTTATTTTAATTTAATCTGTAGAAGAACGGTTTTTTAGCTCACCTTAGCACATGGTGCTCAAGGTGAGATTTTGTGATCATTGAATGTCCGTCGTCCGTCGTGTGTCGTGCGTCGTGTGTCGTCTGTCGACCGTCGTCCAGCGTCAACAATCTTAGTGTTTACACTCTAGAGGCCACACATACGGCCCAATCTTCATGAAACTTAGTCAGAATATTTGCCAGGGCACAAGGATAAACCCTAATGAAAATTGGAATGATCCGTTGCATATCACGGGAAAAGGGGCCTTAATAACAATTTTCTTGCTTACACTCCAGAGACCACAAATATGGCCCAATCTTCATGAAACTTGGTCAGAATGTTGGCCACGTCACAAGGATAGACTCTAGAGAAAATTGGAAGGATCCATGCCATATCACGGGAAAAGGGGCCTTAAAGACAATTTTCTTGTTAACACTCTTGAGGCCACAAATATGGCCAAATCTTCAGGAAATTTGGTCAGATGGTTGGCCAAGTCACAAGGATGAACCCTATAGAAAATTGGAAGGATCCGTTCCATATCACGGGAGTAGGGGCCTTTACGACAATTTTCTGGTTTTCACTCTAGAGACCAGAAATATGGCCCTTTCTTCATGAATCTTGATCAAAATATTGGCCAGGCCACAAGGATGAATCTTATTAAAAAAGGGAAAGATCCATGCCATATCAAGGGAAACGGGGCTTGAATGTCAATTTTCTTGTTTACACTCTAGAAGCCACAAATATAATTCAATTTTCATGAAACTTGGTTGGAATAATTGCTAGGTCACAAGGAAAAACCCTATCGAACATTGGAAAGATCCATGCCATATCACGGGAAATGTGCCTTAATGTCAATTTTCTTGTTTACAGTGTTAGCCAAGTCAGAAGGATGAACCCTATTGAAAATTGGAAGGATCCGTTGCATATCACGGGAAAAGGGGCCTTATTGACAATTTTCTTGTTTACACTCTAGAGACCATCATGGCCCTATCTTCATGAAACTTTATCAGAATGTTGGCCAGGTCACAAGGATGAACCCTTTTGAAAATTGGAAAGATCCATGTCATATCAAGGGAAAAGGGGTCTTAATGACACTATAGAAGCCACAAATATGATTTAATTTTCTTGAACCTTGGTCAGAATATTGGCTAGGTCACAAGGATGAACTCTATTCAAAATTGGAAAGATCCATGCCATATCACGGAAAAAGGTGCCTTAATGCCAATTCTTGTTTACACCCTATGGGCCACAAATATGGCCCATTCTTAATGAAACTTGGTCACAATGTTGGCCAGGTCACATGAAACTTGTTTAGAAAAGGCTAGAAATTTATGCAGGGATCATAGGAATAGAGTAATGTCTTTCTTTGAAAAATTTAATGGTCATTTAATGATCTTTCAAGTATTTAATTTTGCTAAGGGAGAAGTCAAAGAGACGAAGATGAGCGATATAGACCATCATGGTCCTCTTGGTTTTATAATCGGACTGTTGTGTACTAATTTATGGCGTCATTTGGAATCCAAGTAATACAAGCCTGACATAATATCAAAAGCATTGAGGTCGAAAGGTTTCGTTGGAATGGGAACCAGGTTAATGCCATATGAACTTACCCCATGTGGATGGATTCATCTACTGATAAGCGTAATCAAAATCAAAATATAATCTCTTCCATAAATAAAACATGTATTATATCATAAGCGTAATCTTACAAGATACATGCTTACCCAAAATTGTTTTCTCTTTTCAGAATTGAAACAACTTTTCAGGCAATCAAAATAATTTTGATTGACACAACTAAAATTAAATTGATTCAAAATATTCATTGCCTGTGGTGGGTAAAAACAGTACCAACAATTGTTTAAACCTGATAATAAATGGGCCACGCCCGTGTCAAGCCAAATTTATGCTTTTTAGCCATTTGACCTTGACATGTGAGTTTAGCATGTCTTTTTTTAAATTGACAGATAATGATCATGTTCGTTTATTCTTTGATATACCAGAAAAGGGTAGATATGTACACAATACACATGTACCCTCTTCTCTTATTGTGACATTTGACCTTGATTTGTGACAACGATCTTGTTTCCTGTTATTCAACACAATGACGCATCCAAGGATAGTAACCCATTCCTAGTGTTTATAGTGTTGATCGGGGTATTTTTAGTAAACCCCTAAGTTTTGTTATCCCCCTCGAAGTCGTTGTTGTGATTGTTGTCTCCGCTCCGGTTAAAAGATGAGTACATTTGACATAGCACTTAGGATATAGAATCATTCCGGGAATTCACATCCAGAGTAAACACTTAATATACATCAGGCAGATCAAACCTCCTATTGATCCACAATTTATCAATGCGCGATTTAGATTCCACTACATTTTTGGATTTTACCACTGAATCTGGAAGTTGATTCCACACATTAACTACTCGATGGATGAAGGAATAGAGTCGAATATTCTTTGTTGCCCTTGGCTTTTCGAGCTTTAAACTGTGGCCTCTTGTATGTGTATTAGAAGTAATTGAAAATAATTCGCTGAAGTAATTATCACCTATTCTATAAATCAACTTGAATAACTGGAGTATATCAAAACGACATCTCCTGTATTCCAGGGTAGGAAGGTTGAGCTTTTTAAATCTCTCTTCATAGGAAAAACCTTCTAAATCTGGAACAAGTTTGGTCGCACGTTTCTGAACATTTTCAAGTTTAGACTTGTTTTTCTATAACGCTAGGAACCAGATGATGTTACCGTAGTCCAAGTATGGCCTTATAAGAGTCTTATTTAATGTTTAAAACAATTTCTCGTCCATATAGGTAAAAATTCTACGAATGATTCCTACAATACGGTTTGCTTTGTTTACTGTCTGGCTTGTATGACTGTCTAAATTCAATGAGTCGGTGAAATGAATTCCGAAATCCTTTACGACATTGCCCGATTTGACTTGTGAAGTTTGACTATCCTTGTCCAACATATTTTAATCAAATTCAAATTTCCCCATATGTATGATCTAACACTTGCTTGGATTAAAACGCAAAAGCCATTAGTCACTCCAGTCACACAGATTAAAGATATCTTTCTGCAAAGCTCCCTGGTCATCTTTTGAGTGAATAACTTTATACATCTTGGTGTCATCAGCAAAGAGACAGCAAATACTGTCAGCTATGTCTCGTAAATCGATTATAAATATGATAAATAAGATTGGCCCCAGGATCGAGGATGTGGGATTCCGGAAATAACAACAGTCCATGAAGAAGCATTGCTGTTGATAGTCACTTGTTGTTTTCTTCCACTAAGGAATGCTTCAATCAAAACATAGAGAGAACTGTAATACCATATGCTTTGAGCTTCAATAATAGTCGACGATGTAAAGCAGTGCCAAAAGCTGGTAGAATATATTGTCTTCCTGCAGAAGTTTGGCTGATACAGGCCAAAGTCGACTGTCCAGTACTTCAATGTATTTTTTAAATTTATTTGCCTTCTACAGCTGTCCCGACATCTTCGTCATTTAAACCAGCCCCCCACCCCTCCCCCCACCCGAAAAAATGATACTCAACACTGGCACTGACTTGTCACTCTGTACACACCTAAACACCTTGGCTTACATTTCTCCCCATTTCTTCCACACAAACACACATTTATTTCTACCAATGACCACCTGAGTTCTATCAGATAAATAATATTGGCTCAACCTCTTTCCAACTGTCCAGTGAAGATGGGATCTGCTGAAAGCCCGTCTCTTTACCCTAATCCTGACTGTGAGGGTACTAACTTTCTTAACAGTCCTCCTGTAGTACCCATGTTCATGTTGCGCCTTTGTTTTGTTCTCGTAGCTTTTTGGGTGTATGTTCATTGAAGGAGTGATAGTGTCTTCTACAAACTATTTTCACATTCAAAAACAATCTATCAGTCCTATCACTTGACTTACGTTTTCCACTAGACTTTCTTCTTCGCCCACTTTCTTTGATTTTTTTTTTACAAACAAACATTTCTTTTTGAGCTGATATCAAATATTTAACCTCATAACCCTATTTTGACTGCAGACATTTTTTTTACATGTAAACATTAGATTAACTACCCTTGAATTTTGAAATAGGTGTACACAGACATTTTTGCCCTCCAAAAAAAAGGACTATTTAAATGCGGGAAAATGGTTACTGCATTTTACATCACTGAGAAGTCACCCTGACGTCGGGTCACGTTTGTGGTCAAAGATTTTGCACATTAGTGTAGATGCCTGACAAAAGTGTAATAGAAATCTATCTTTATCACGAAAATGCTCTTATGGAACACTGTCATTTGCATGTCTTCGATAGTACTTAAAATCGATAATTCTGTGTGAATGTACGGAAAAAAAATAAAACCAAAAACTTACTGTTTTACTTTTGACTTTTGTTTTCGTTTGCATAAAGAAACTTCAAGTTGATTAATGGAAAAATGCGAATACTGATTTTTGCGGATTTAAAAAAAGGATCGGTCCCCAAATGAAGTCATGATGACGATATAACCTGCTCGAAAACTCTTTTGCGTCTTCGTTAATGTTTATATTTCAATGATTTCAGCAATTATTGTGAGATTTTGGGAAACTTAAATTTTCGGCTCTTTAATGTATCCGCAGTTTCTTTAAAGTTGAAAAATAAATGAAAAAAAAACCTACTTTTGAATACAAAGATACATGTAAACACACTTTATCTTAAATAATAAACGTGATTCTATTCTTCATTTCACAGAAAACAACGATACATACCTATACATACATACAATTTCCCCAGAACGATGAAGTTACGCCTTGTGCTCATCACGTGCGTCTTGGCGTCCGTCGCACTGGCCGCCCATGGTACCTTTCAGATGGGAGGGGATATGGGTGACAAGTTAAGAGAAATGCTCGAAAAGATGAAAAAGATGGCAGAAAAGAAGAAGGAAGATTACCCACAGGTAGGTACAAACCTTATCTCAATAAGGTAGTAGACCCATAATAGTTCCGCAAGATATCGGAAGTAATGAGCTTTAACAGTGTTAACCGAGGTTTCCTAATGAATTTCATTAGGAAACCTTGGTCAATACTGTGAAAGATCATGAGTTCCAATATGTTGCAGACTTATTACGGATCCACGACCTTAAAACAAGGACCTCCTTATTTATAATTTCATGTTCCTGATTATATTTAGACAGTGATAGCTGTAAGAAATGTAAAGAGATGGTTTGAATACACGCTAGGTGAAAACGGGTCCCGAAAATTGGTAAAAAAAATTCGCAGAAATGACGATCATCTAAAGCAAGTTCTTCCTTATTTTCGATCATGGCTTTGTACTCACGCCAGGTTAGTATAGCCCTTTAAGTCGGTTTGTGTCTAGAATTCAGGTCAAATGCACATCACGTCCGTCACTCAGAGGCTGCGTTAACATAGAAATTTACGGTATACAGTATAAATTATACGGTATTCCATAATTCGCTACACGGTATTCACATATATAGCGAACCTATATACGTTACACGGGCACGGCGGTTCACATTGGCAACACGGACATTAAATGCGTTCCTTTCGTGATTACAATAGATATTGATTAGAAGATGATTTATCTTTTATTTCAGTTCGTAACGCCTTGAAGTTGACACCTCGATCAAAACAATTCTGTTCCGCTCCCTCAGCGTTCCATTCAACGCCCCAGGTTCGATCACTGATGGCAACACTTATCCTTTGCGACTTTCTGTCTCCAACCTATTGATAATCGTAGACCTAGATCGAATAGCAGATTGAGGCTAGGAAAAGATGTAATGATCGAACCCGGGACCACTAGATTAACAGTCCGACGCGCTACCAACTGCGCTATGACGGCGGCACTTTTGAAAACAAAAATACATGTAAACACACTTTATCTTAAATAATAAACGTGATTCTGTTCTTCTTTACACAGAAAACAACTAGTGTCGCACTGACCGCTCATGGTACCTTTCACATGTGTGAGAAATACCAGGATTCAATTGTTGGTTGCTTCAGCCACCGTGATATGACTAAGATATACTGTTTAAAGCTGCATAAACCCTATTCAAAGAAAACAAAATCCATTCAATTCTTTAAAAAGATCTCAACGCTTCCCTTCAAATCTATCAAGCAGTTACAGTATATGATATGCTTAATTGTAATGCAAAGCGTCTGATAAGACCGCGGAGACACACAAAAAGAAAAGTACCTAGATATTAAAAAGGAAGGTAATAAAACAACTGTACGAACTTACCGAAACTTTATCATCCGCTTTAATTTTATTTAAAACTTGCTCACACCTTCACTCAATTTTGTTCAGACATCATTCGTCTTATCAACCACATGTTATCGTCTACAGAATCCGAGGTGGAGGCGGATAGAAAGAGAGAAACATTTTGGTAAGGAAGCAATATACTATACGTACCTATGCGCCTTAATAGGACCTTTTCGATTATTGTTTTCTTATGTGACTCGGTATAAAGAAATCATAGTGTTTGATTTTAACTATTTGCGTGCTTTCAGAAGCTTTCATCGTATTACCGAATAGTCTTCTCCTATGTTAACGCAGCCAAAGGATTACGAACTAATGTCGACATCACACCGAATATGCGGAAATGTGAAATATTGTTCTGACTATCCCAAAAACCTGTTTTAAGATCAAGATGTGCTTTGGGTAGGTCGGCTAATCGGGTCCTCTAATGTTAACGATCCGATTTCACATTAAATCAAAGCACTAAAAGTGCTGACGGTGAACGTCCCTTTTCGTTTAGCAAGATGACAGATATGTTAAAAAATCTACTCATATAGGCATTATATGAATACGTGGCCAATCGATAATACCAGGGAATTCCAACCAATCAATTTTTTCTTGTAACGCAAATTATTATGAAAAGCCAGTCAAGCATCATTCTTTTGAAATGTTGATTGCATATTTTTCATATATTGAAAAAAGCTCTGTTTATAAATTGGGAGATTTTCATTTTAATAATATATATTTATTCTGTTAAAGTGTCCTCTGACATATATTTTGTGAGATTTGGGTGACATCAATGCAAGCTTTAGCTCGTAAGAAAAGGATCTCATCAAATAAACTGTTTGACCTCCGCACCAAAAGGACATGTTTTTCAGGTAATCATACTAATACTGATATCTCACAGCAAGAGTATACTCTTTATGTACAACTGTTTACTCTGTGACAATTCATTTCCTGTTTCTTCTGTATCCATAGCTTGATAAAATAAAATTCGATACGAGAAAAAAGATGGACAAAACTTCTATAAAAAAGTTAAGCAATTATCTTCAAAATTCATCTAGCCTCCCGGGATGAAGGGTGGAGATGATAAAGAGAGCAAGGTTGACGATGACAGTCCTGGCGGTAAGGGAGACGATGGTAGTTATGGAGATAATGGCGACGATAATAGTAATGGCGAAAAAGGAAGTAAAGGAGGCGACGATAGCAAGGGCGATAAAGGCAGTAAAGGCGACGATAGCAAGGGTGATAAAGGCAGTAAAGGAGGCGACGATAGCAAGGGTGATAAAGGCAGCAAAGGCGACGATAGCAAGGGCGATAAAGGCAGTAAAGGTGACGATAGCATGGGTGATAAAGGCAGCAAAGGCGACGATAGCAAGGGCGATGAAGGCAGTAAAGGCGACGATAGCAAGGGTGATAAAGGCAGCAAAGGCGACGATAGCAAGGGCGATGAAGGCAGTAAAGGCGACGATAGCAAGGGTGATAAAGGCAGCAAAGGCGACGATAGCAAGGGCGATAAAGGCAGTAAAGGCGACGATAGCAAGGGTGATAAAGGCAGCATAGGTGACGATAGCAAGGTTGATAAAGGCAGCAAAGGTGACGATAGTAAGGGTGATAAGGGCAGCAAAGGCGACGACAGCAAGGGCGATAAAGGCAGTAAAGGAGGCGACGATAGTAAGGGTGATAAAGGCAGCAAAGGCGACGATAGAAAGGGTGATAAGGGCAGCAAAGGCGACGACAGCAAGGGTGATAAAGGCAGTAATGGAGACGATGACAGCAAGGGAGATAAAGGCAGTAATGGAGACGATGACAGTAATGACGATAAAGGCAGTAAAGGAGGCGACGATAGCAAGGGCGATAAAGGCAGTAAAGGAGGCGACGATAGTAAGGGTGATAAAGGCAGTAAAGGCGATGATAGTAAAGGCGACGATAGTGATAGTGATAGCAAGGGTGATAAAGGCGATGATAGCAAGGGAGATAAAGGCAGCAAAGGTGATGATGACAGTAAAGGTGATGATGACAGTAAAGGTGATGATGACAGTAAAGGCGACGATAGTTATGGTGACGACGATGGAAATAGTGGCGGATATGACGACGATAGTAATAGCAGTGACGGTAATAATATTATTTCTCTCATTTATTTAAACTTGTTATTATATTCTCACCTGATAGTATTTAGATAACGGCACGCAAAACAATTTGCTATTCGTAATGTTTTTTTTTTTTTTTTTTTTTTTAAATAGATTTTAAAAAATCTATACTCTACAAACTTTTCAAGATTGCGATGATTTAAAACGTGATAAAGAAGGAGGAAAGAGCAGGATATTGTTCAGTGACCAAAGTAATTGATTTTACATCAATTTTTATTAAAGCATATGATATATTCTTTAATGCTTTTCGGTGGTTTATCGAGAAATAACGGTAGATTATCACTTGATAATCTCATCGCAAAAGCAGTTAGATTATCAAAAACTTATACCCTGCTTTTGTGCAATTCATCCTATCTGACGTCATCTATGCGGGGCGAAATAAGTGACGTCACAATGAACGTTGCATAGCAATCACGTGCAAAATGACGCGCTTTACGAAAATATGTCATAGAAATTTCACATTTTGTATCATTTTTGCATTAAAGAAATAGAATAATCGTTTGCTTTTCGAGTAAGATCGATAAATATTTCATTTCATGAACAACAAAAGTTATATTTTCACTCGTGGCTCTGCCACTCGTGAAAATATATCTTTTGATGTTCACTCAATGAAATATAAATCGATCTTACACTGAAACAAACGCTTATCCTCTATACATTCCCAGTTTTCATTTGCAATATTCCTACATACATACATCCACCAATACCATTCCTTCAAGCTTTCAGATCGTTGGAATATGAAAATCGCGAAAATGAAAAAAAAAACCTAAAAAAACTGTTAAGTATATCTAATATTATACCAGTGTTATAACACTAGTGAAATAGCTATGCAAATAAGCTAAGACAATAAAGCAACGTATTTTTTCTTTGTGAAATTGACGTCAATCCGCAAACAACGTTATAAGTATGTGACCCGTCGCGCAAAAAGGGACCATCTGGAAAGTGCGTAATGTGTCGCCCCTAGTCAGACTGCGCGGAACTGGTAGACTGACTAGGGTCGAAACTTTTCGCACTTTACTTGACTTTTCTTATTCTAGAATGACTAATGACTCTTTTTGCGTGACAGGTCACATATATAAATATATTCTCGCAAAATAAGTTGAATCGATAAATTTCTGGAATTACCTCGATTTATCGCAAAAATTAAAATAATATTTTGATAAATTTGTGGTCATAAAATACCGAATTTATTAAACTTATAATCTTAAACAGATCGAAACTCAACAAAGCCTCTTTTTACATGTATAGATTATTCGTTTAATGATTTTGGTATTCAATGACCTCTCATTCAATTTTCAATATTATTCCTTCGTAACTACAATAAATTTTGAACTTCCAGAAGAGAAGAAATGCGACGGTAAAATCAAGGTTCTTCAATGCTCCAGTTGGGATTTTAAAGATCAAAATTGTGATGTCAATGAAGGTTCCATTAAGGGTGTGAAACTATATAAACAAGAATCGAAAACCATGTGCATAAAGAATGTGAACTGGGGATTCACTAATGAGTATATTTGGGTCAAAAAAGGCTGTCGTGGTCTGTTCAAAATATGTATGGACGGTAATTATATTTTAAGTATTAGTTTTATGTAATTTTCAAGTTTCAGATTCTTAGAAATTTTATAGGGTTTGAGATGTTTTATAACATTCGTTTAAGATTTCCTAACCTCAAAAGAATTAAAAGACGCGTTTTTATAATTAAATAATGTATAAATATAATTATATACTAATGTCTAATAACTATATTTTAAATATTAAATATAAGATATGAGTTATATTTTAGGAAATCACAATCATTATAAATCGACTTAAAAAAACTTTCTCCTAGTCAGGCAAAGAAAATTTTTATATTAAGCTTTAATTCAGTCTTAGAAAAGGTTTGTACATAGCAGACAAGATTTGACGATATATGAATCGGTACATTTGTACGAAGCTAATTTTTTAAACAAAACGTTTACCCTAATTATTTTGTATTTCACAAAGCCAAAGAGATTTGTGACGGCACAGTTTTGGATTTGAAATGTGAGAGCAATGACTTCAAAGATGATAAGTGTGACGTTGATGAGGGAACTATCAAGGGTGTTAAACTGTACAAACAAGAATCAAAGACTATGTGTATAAGGAATATCAACTGGGGTTTCACGAACGATTATATATGGGTTAAAAAAGGTTGTCGAGCTGTTTTCAAACTTTGTATCGAAGGTGCGTATGATTTAATTTGCTAAGATTTTTATGAAATATATATAAAGCTTGTGTCCATGAAAATCTTAAGGGAATCAAAGGTCTTCTAGTTTAATTTCATGATGCCACTTTTCATTTAAATTTTATATTTGTTATTCTGTGCAATACATCATTATTTGATGTAATATCGTTTGATATGTAAACAATATTCGATTGATTTTCAAGATTAATTATTAAAAGGTTTGTTTCAGACAAAAACAAAATTATTCATTAACATGGTTTGGAATGATAAGAAATAAATCAGAATTGTTGATAACATTTTTTTCTCCTCTGATTAGTGTGTTGCTTAAAGGATTACAATAGAAAGCATGTTTATATTTCGTTTTTTAAACTTAACCTTTCAGAAGAAACGAGGTGTGACGGTAAAATCAAGGTTCTTCAATGCTCCAGTTGGGATTTCAAAGATCAAAATTGTAATGTCAATGAAGGATCTATAAAGGGTGTGAAACTTTATAAACAAGAATCGAAAACCATGTGCGTCAAGAATGTGAACTGGGGATTCACAAATGAGTATATATGGGTGAAAAAAGGGTGTCGTGGTCTGTTTAAAATTTGTGTTGATGGTAGGTATCTTTTAGTTTAATGATTAGAAATCAGCATTAGTTGTTAAACGTTTCATCCTAGTATTTCTAGATGCCATATCTAAATGGAAGTATACCTCGTTTATCAAAATGTTACATCATATACATATTTTTAAGATTACTAATTAAACAAAAACAAGGCTATCTAGCTGCTTCAAGCTCATTCCAATACTTCATTATTCTTCATTTTTGTAGAATGTAAACTATTTTAGGCCTCCAGAACTGGTAGCTTTAAGGTAATTGCGGACAATTTACATTGTCGAATTTTCGACCTTCTTAAAAATCTCATGATTGCTGAGATGTATCTTTGAAGTGTGGGCATTGGCTAACACGCACTGAAAAAGGTCCGAAGCTTGTTCATTTCACGTCGTGACGTCATTTAGGGACCAACCCCTTTTCGACCCGCAAAAACAGTATTTACAAATAGTTTTGAAATAATCCGCCGATTTTTAAGAAAAAAAATAATTTGGAAAATTCAAGAAAGTCCGAGCTAATCGTTTAATTTCTGTGCATATTCAAACATAAAAACAGGCCCGAAACGCATTTCTATTTCGCGATTTTTAAGATTTGACGTTCCTTTTTTTTCATTTCATTTTTTGTAAATAAATAGAAATTTTTCAAAAGATCCGGTGACATTTGCTGAAATTTTTTATTTGTAGTCAAAAGAATATGCTTTGTATGGATAAAATAAAAATGATCTGTCTTCGGGTTAGATTTTTTATTAAATTCGGTTTTGTGAAGTTGTTGCAACATTTTCCTTCGAATTGGACGTCGCACCGAAACCCACGTTACTTTGCCTATTAGACGTCATTCTCCGTGCAATAACGTATTTTAAATTATTATAAATTAAGATTTATTGTAAAATATAGGCTTCAGTAGTATTAAATCTGAATTTGATGTTAAGAAATACACAAAAATACTTAATTTACATCCGTTTAAAAATACAGCTTTTGTGAACATTTGACGCGACCTTGAAATATCCTTTAATTTGTGATATCTTCGCGGAATCGAATTTTACAAAAAAAATCTAACCCGAATAGCTTTTATTTCACAAATCTTCAGCGGTATGGTTTTGCAGCAACATATTTAAATTTCATAGGTGACTGGACAAATTTTCGAGAAAAAATCAATATTTTTAGTAACTGTAATCGAAAACAGCAAAGCACAGAAGTCATTCACATTCACAGCAATTGGCGTTTTCGGGATAAAAATCGCCTAATTTAATTATTTCCGAAAAAATGGACAATTTCTAAATTTGGCCCCATAAAAGGGGATCGGCCCCTTAATGACGTCATGACGCCAACTCTACGGTATGAAATCCCTTTTTATGACTGACAAAGTTAAAACGGGTATTTCAAAGTTCTGTTTTATCGCATTAGACAAGATTTGCAAATAATTTAAAATTTGGACTTTTGTGGCCCTCTATGTGACCGCAGTTACTTTAAATGAAACAAAGTTTGTCTTTTTAATTCATCATATTTGTGGTTGGTCCTTAAAAGTTCGGTTATTGTTCTTCAAAGTTTAGACCAAACATATCAGTATATGATTTTTTCAAACTACAATTTCGTTCCATAGTCCATACTTAATATCAATCATTCTATTTTGGCTCTAATCATTTGTTAGCTAGAAGATATTGTCTATAAAAATTAAAAACCAGTTTTTGTTGTTTTTTTTTCAAACTTATAGTAAGATCATTCTAAGAAAATATGGTTTGAAAAATATGACCAACTATTACCATTTTACTTCAACTACATGATTTAGAATCCTTATATTTCAGAAGAACAGAAGTGTGACGGTAAAATCAAAGATCTCGAATGCTCCAGTTGGGATTTCAAAGATAAAAATTGTGATGTACAGGAAGGTTCTATTAAGGGTGTGAAACTTTACAAACAAGAATCGAAAACCATGTGTGTCAAGAATGTGAACTGGGGATTCACAGATGAGTATGTTTGGGTGAAAAAAGGTTGTCGAGCTAAGTTCAAGTTATGCATCGGAAGTGGTAAGGAACTTTATTTTAACAAGGTTTCTCTCGAATGCAAGAAAAAAAGTATCATAAAAATCATTAATCGTTTAAGTCGAGTGATTGATAATATATACCTGTATTTTCTGACAGATTTGTACTTAAGATTTTTTCATTAAGATTTTTATTCTGTTTAGCTTTTTGGGATCTTATATATTCAAATTCGTAGAACACAAAGTTGAAAGAATATAGACACTCTGAAATAAACGTAGTGTGAATTTCAAGCTGGGCGAGCGATTTGGAATAGTTTTTATCAGAATCATTGTCAGTTTCATAATATAACTTTAATTCAAATTTCAAACCACATTTTTAGAAAAGGGCATTGATATAAAAAGAAAACAACATTTTTGTCCAGGACTGAACCTTTAAAGTTACGATCGATAAAGACTGTGAAAAGGACATTGATCATCAAGCAACGAATGTTTAGACAAAGTACAGGGTTCAATTGTATAAAAGATAACCACTTGTTATATTTTGACCGGAAGTTTATTTCAGCCTTTCAGGTTTGTTGTTTCAATTGATACCACTAGAAACAACAAACCCGATTGGTTGAAAATAACTTGCGGTTTATATTTGACCAATGAATATCTTTTAAACAATTGGTCAGAGATCATTTTTTGACCTTACGTTCTAATTGAATGTTTTGATTGGTTAATCAATTTATTATAGGATACTTTTTTTACAGTTGACGGGGGATGGTCAACCTGGGGTGAATATAGCCAATGCTCAAAAAGCTGTGGATCTGGCACACAGAAGAGAACGAGAACGTGTTCGAATCCCAAACCGTCTAAATATGGAGCCGACTGTGTTGGAAATTCTGAAGAAATGACGAGTTGTAATACACAGCCGTGCCCGAGTGAGTTTAACCCATGGCATTGACAATCGGAAAAAAAATTAAAGAAAAAGAAGGATGATTCTCGTTAGAATAAGAAAATAAGAATGTTGCCAGCAACTTCTTTTTTTAAAAAAAAAGGGCACGTCACGTCGGCGTTTTTGTTTGACTATGTTTGTGCTAACATGGCCGACGCCCGACCCTTGCTTTTTCTAATGTATCGGCCGTTGGAAAATAGAAATCTCCGTCGTGTCAACGTAGCAGATTTGAATGTGAATCGTTTCATCTATTGTCATCTTGTAGTGTTTGAAAGAATATGTCTGAATTACATGACGTTGAGCGAGGTAAAGGTTAAATAATGTCCCATAAACGCTTCGACATGCCAGCAATGTCTGACCGACGACTTTTTATGAAATCGGTGGTAATGTCGGCGACAGGTTGGCGGATGAAAAATTAGAAACGCCAACGTATTTGCGTCGTAATTTTTTATGTGGATAAATGGGTAGGTTTTATGTGCGCTATATGAGTCAGAAACACGTCGCCGATTTCAGAAAAAAACATGCTGAAAAGACTAGTCGTGGATTAATCGCCGATTGTATTTCCGACTCCACAAAGAGTCGTAAGTAAAGCATGACCAGCGCGTCGGACTGTTTATGTGATAGAGTTTAAAGTCATTCGTCTGATACGCGACATCTTTTATCGCCTGCGATCAGGTGGGTTTCAGCCAATTTTGTACGCATTGTAAACGTATGTTTTTTTTTATCTCTCTGTCTTTTTCATTTGCGTTACAAAACAGACTTGTATCGGCGTATCGGCGATCAGTCAGTGATATCTCGCCGGCGTATCGACATCACTACAAACATGAACAAGTGTTCCCTCCTCGCTGTCTAAAAGTTAAGGCATTGTCATGCCGATGGTTGTATCTCTAGGCCCGTCGACTACGGCCAGACAATATTCTTCAAAAAATTGAAAAGTTAAAGATATTCATCGTCGATTTATATGTGACATAGCATAAATCAATAACTTCCAATTGGTTACCTTGATTTTTAAATGAAGAGTATCTTTTTTATTATATTGAACATTTGGTTGTCAAAAAATAGACAGTTGTCAAACTCAAAGACAAAAATGTCGATATCTCTTTCGCTTATTGAAAAGAACTAATCATTTGCTGAATTCAAGGCTGCTCTTGTTTGTGAATCCTATTTTTTTCTAAATTCTATAGACTGTATTTGACAGAATCTTCGAGTACCCATAAGTGTTTCTATGCTTCGAGAATTTTGACTAGCTCAAACCTGAATTAATAGATTACTGATTTGAGAGCTCGTGTTAGACCCGTAAACCAGGAGTTTGACCCCAAAAATCTATAAGATCTTCATTTGACTCGTAGAAGTTTGTATCACACGATCCCTATATTTATTCTGATTATCTCTCCAAAGAAATCCTTGAAACTGTTATAGGCAGATTCGTATAATTTAATCACATTATATAAACTATGGTGTTTGTCCTGGAAGGGCGGAGCCCAAGGAACGGGTCATTGCATGTGAGGTTACGGTGATTCTGCTTTTTCATAGTCACTTGTTTTTATAAATAGTCAACAAGAAACGTTACAACAAGCTGAAATCACGAGGGTTTGATACCAAACGATGAAATGCTTTATCTTTCGCTCAGCACCTTTATCTATTTGATTTAAGGATACAGTTTTTACATGCGTTAAAGGTAATAGCCAACTAACTTTTGTAACAATCCAAAACACTGAAACGTAAACTCGCAAAATTATGTCAAAGTTAAGCCACTTCCTACCCAGAATAATTAACTTTGAAATGCGTTTTCAGTCGATGGACAGTGGACAACTTGGTCAAGTTATGAGCCTTGTTCAAAATCCTGCGGCACGGGTACACATGCTAGAACACGCAGCTGCTCGAACCCACCTCCCTCCAATGGCGGATCAGACTGCATCGGGGAGGATAAGGAAGGGAGAACCTGTAATACAAATCCTTGTCCCGGTAAGTAGCATTGATAATATATAAATGATCGTAGGGCCTTAATACAAAAACGCAGATCCGCAATGAACTCTTACCACTTCTGCCCACTTAACAGCTCGGTCCACTTGGACTTTGTCTATGAGTGTCCTAAATAAATTACGAGCCTTCGATGGGTCTCAAAAACTCAACCATCCGTAATCGAGACTAAATTCCATAATTAAAAAGAAAAAAATACCATGAGGGAGAAGTGCCTTAAATAGATAATTACTGCCTTTAAAATGGTGCCAATTAACTAGATGTATCTTTATCAATTTCAATTGGCAGTTAACTTTCAAAATGATGCTGTGTTATCAACTCGTTTTTCTTTGTTTAGTTGACGGTAGTTGGTCAGTATGGAGTAGTTATAGTATTTGCTCGTCAAGTTGTGGTCCAGGAAAACAGTCCCGCACAAGGTCCTGCTCAAACCCAGAACCCTCTAATGGCGGTAACGATTGTGTCGGTGATGCTACAGACGAGAGGAGCTGCAACATCAAACCGTGTCCAGGTATGACTTTAAACAACTAGCATTTTTTTCTTGTATTCTGCATTATGAATGTACTGGCAGGGCTGGGCTTAGCCGTGACGTAATTTGTGCATCGACCAGTTCCTTAGGCTCCACCCTGCCAGGGGAAAAATCGTGGATTATACCGACTTCAAAAATCCTCATCATGGATATTATCGAAAGTAAAGTTAAGCCCTCCGATACCTATTGTATTTCTACGATAATTATCGGTAGGCTAAACTTTCTGATGCAAAGCGCTAGGCCATGTATGCTCAAGTGAGTTGTCTAGGTGATCAAAGGTAATTTTCGCCTCTACAGTCTTGTGTTTCAGATAAAAACGTACGCTGGCTAAGTGTGGAACTATTTTCATACATTCGAAACCATGTTTGCATTCTGAACGCAAAGCATATATAGGCAAAAAAAAAGAATTTTAATAATTTTCTCGTATTAATGCTTCAAAAATTTCCAGTGCATACCTTTAAATGTAAGATGCGAATTATACGGTACAATTTCATTCACCCAAAACGAAAGAGAACTGGTTTTTGCTTCAATAATTTACTTAGAAAAAACTCAAATTGCTAAAAACATGATGAATTATCAATAAATAATGCTTTCCATGACAATTTTCAACGAAGCTTAAGTAAATTTTATATATTTTTGTTTGAAATCAATTTATAGTTGACGGGGGTTGGTCATTGTGGTCTGATTACGGAAGTTGTTCGAAGAGCTGCGGCTCCGGAAAGCAGTCTCGTCAGAGAAGCTGCTCGAACCCAGCACCTGTATACGGTGGGACGGACTGTGATGGTGAAGCTATGGAGGAGCAAGATTGTAACACTGAACCGTGTCCAGGCAAGTCTATAACTTACAGTTAACAAAATCGTGAAATTGACACTCACTACGATCAAAATCCATAAAGCGCTGGATTCATTAATTCAAACAATTACTCAAACCATTCACAAACGCTCGAAAATCTCTGAGAAGGTCAACAACTACGTCCATATCGCCTCAAAGAATCTATAATTTCACCGACTAGTTTGAATTTTGAGATGTCTGATCAGCTGAGACTGACATAAAAATCTATTTGTAGACTTTGTTTGTTTGGTTTATTACAGAAGCTAATGAAAATCACTTTTGTTTGTTTTTTTCGTTCAGCCTGAGCAAAACTAGCGGTTTTTGGTCCCTTTAATTTCATTTCAAATGTAGTTCAGTCCATTCAATTAATTGAAGTCCTAGTTAATTCTATCTTGTCAATTTCAAGATGTTATCAACTTTTCCAAACCAGACATTATTTTCTCTGAAAGGTCGAGCCACACGATTTGTGAATGCAGTTAATACCGAAGAAAGATCTTTTTAATTGATCTAATTGAGAAAGGAACTATTCTCAGCTCAACTTTGTGAAAGCAAAATATAGCAAAATGTGTCGTCCTGGTGATAAAAATAGATGTACGTAGAAATCTATACGATGAACCAACAATCAACTTAGCCCTGATTCATTTCTGTGTTCCAGTTGATGGACAATGGACCACGTGGTCACAATTTGGTCCCTGTTCGAAGACGTGTGGAACCGGGAAACAATCAAGGACGCGGACATGCACGAACCCAGCACCTACTAATGGTGGCAAAGATTGTATTGGACTGACGACCGATGAACAAAGCTGTAATACTGAACCGTGTCCAGGTAGGATTATTATAGATTACTTGATAGATATAAAGGAAATATCGGGTCAACTTATTTCTCACCCTGGGCGGGTAAAGTTGTCCGCATTTTCAGAGTATCTCTCAGAAAGCGGACTACCAGCTCTAGACTGGTCCACATATGGACTATCAGAATAGCCTAGAATAGGCTATTCTGATATTCGACAGTGAGACCAGTCTACACCCGACCCGAAAGAGGGCCAGAAATAAGTTGGCCCATTGTATTTGCGGATCAGAACAAATAAGGTAAACGGTCGCCTGAAAGATACCGAATATAAAACTTTAAAAAAGCAAAAATCGTATGAATAAGCATGTAGCTATTTAAGTACATATAGGTCCTTGAATAAGCATATTCTTTACGCTCACCAACAAGAGCATTATGCTACAGAATGAAATGAAAATTTAGTTTTTAGTCTGATTGTGTGACAAAGAAGGTAGATTTTCAAAGTCATTATGATGATCGCGAGGTTCGAATTAATGGTTTGTCTGATTGTCTGTCTGTCTGTGACCAACTATGCGATTGGAATTCAAGCCCACAACCGTTCATTTCTCTTAGACGATAAGTTTGTCAGGACACAAATATCTAAGTTAATTTGAAGAATGTTTGACATACTCACATATTGTTATATGCCACCATAATGTCGTAACTATAGCTCAACTAAATCTATAGTAATAGATAGAGTAATATAGCTGTAATATTCTTTGTTGCCCAACGAATATAGAGCCTACATAAAAAATCGCATTTATTCACCATGTTCTCAATTTTACAAATATTTATTTATTGTATTTTACAGTTGAAGAAGAATGTAAAGGGACAATTATCAAGAAGACGTGCCAAAGCTGGAAATATATTTACGATACGTGCGATTTCGAACTTGGATTACAAACTATCAAGGGAGTTCGAGTAGCAAAACTCCTCTCCAGTGCCAAGTGCAAAAAGGGCGAGAGTTGGGGTTTCGACGCTTCTTCTATTTGGGTAGATAAAGGATGCAGAGCAGAATTTGAAATCTGCCTTGGGAGTATGTATTCTCTGTCTTTCTTATTTATTTTCCAATTTAGTAATGTGTGTATGAGCCCTATAGATAAAAATAATTATTTTACAATAAGGATCATTACGCGTAGTGTATTTATTTATTCTTGTTTGTTTTATGACGCATTTCGCACCATTTTTATAAATGCCTATTAGAGATGCTATTGAATTAAGAGTTGAATCTCTAATGGGAAGGTTTTCATTTACTGAAGCAGCATTAAAAGAATTTCTACAACTAATTTTAGCTGACGGTGGGTGGTCCCCTTGGACACCATATGGATCATGCTCACTTTCTTGTGGAACTGGAAGCCAAAGTCGTAGCCGCACGTGCTCGAACCCGGTACCTTCAGCAAACGGTGCAGACTGTGTTGGAAACTCGTACGAAGTACAAGGTTGTAATGCCCAACCGTGCCCAGGTGAGTCTAGGGGGGACCTTTTTCATAGCTGTAATGGTGATTACTGTAGTTTTTTTCAAGGTACCAATATGAATAAGACCAGTTATTACTTCATATTCAACAAGTCTATCGCATGTTTTGTTGTGAGGTTTATATCATTATAATTGAGCCTTTGCATGACATTTCAAACAACTTCAAATGTGCGCTAATCAAAGACTCAGTCAGTCAGTCTGTGTATCTGCACTTTATTATTAAATAAATTAATTTATTATCAAAAACTATTTCATTACCAAAAGAAGAGATTTTCGCTTCCTGCTTAGATTGAAAAAGGCGCCAAAAATAGGGACTGTCGATATCAGATGCGTCGTCTATTTCTTTGTTAATTTTCTCCAGATAGTTATAGGAACACATTCTGTTTAATTTACGAAATTGTGATTTGGCCTGTTTATAATTACGATAACTTGTGAATAAATCACCCCATCGGCCGACCTTCATTCAACCAATTATTTCGTTTCTGTCACATTTCGAAATGATAAGATTTGAGTTCTGTTGGCCAATAAGGCTTCAGATAATGCCTATATTTAGCTTTTGGAAAACAAGCATCCGAGACAGAGTTTATAGAAAGGACAATACTGTTATACAAGATATCTATAAATTCGCATTCGTCGTTGACTGGGATTTCATCTACCATTCTTTTTAAAGACGAGTGCAGTTAGTTTGTGTAGTTAAATATATGATCATTTGTTAACTTATTCCACCGTATAGGTGAAGGTTTATTGGTTTCATTAGGCTTTGAATGAATAACAAAATTAATACAAAAAACAATCGGACGATGAGACGATACATTTAAATAGTTATCATCCACGATAGAACAATACGAAACTAAGTCACGAGACTCAATTGGAATCATCACATGATCAATTAACGACGAGTATTTACCATCGTAAGTCACATAACTTGAATCAGACCCGGTACACAAGTCGCTGGTTGTTAATACAAACAGATTATAGTCACTTACTAGACGCTCTATCAACGAGCCTCTGTTATCCATTTCTTTGATAAATACGTTTCCTGACAAATGTGCGTAAAAATCGCCCATCAAAATAACCATGCCCTTTTCGGTATAAAGACTTAAAATATCACGAAGCTCGTCCAGGAATGAACTATATTTGACTATACTGTGATTACTGCTAGGAAGATAAATTTGAATTAAGTAGGCAAAATTGTCGGGTGATAATTGTATTTGTATACCGATAATTCGACCAGAACTGATTGATAGGGGTATTATAAACGGATTAAGTTTCTTTTTCCAAAGAAGCATAACTCCTCCTTTCCCAACTCTCGTACCACTAGATAAGGGAAGATCATTGTCACAGACCCCTATACCTTTGTAACATGCATGAATACTGTTAATAAAAAGTAGATCGGAAGAAAAAAGCCAATGTTTGGAGATACCACATATATCTACCGAAAATTGATCTAGCAAATTACAAAGATATACAGTGCTGGACATTATGCCAGTAACATTCCACGTACAAAATTTTAGACTAGCCATTATGAATTAATGCAAAGAGTACGACGAACAAAGTTTTGAAATTCACAAAAAGCTTTAAAATATCATTTGTCATGCAAAATTGGCAGTAAAATTTCAAGATCATGCTGTGGGCAACGAAACGAGCAAATGCATATGTGATAGGCTTGTTGTATAAATTACGTGACCCACTCATGAAATTTATGGTGGAATAACTCTCGCAACGATGCTTTACTACCGTGATGCAACAAATATAGTTTGAGCGACCATGATAAGACGGATGTGCGCGTACACAAATATTAGTTTCAGACTGTATCGCTATATTTGCGACCAGCATTAAAAGTATTACAAGTGTATGTGCACATATAGTACATATTACGTTTAAAGAATTTCCTGAATGACTTGTAAATCAAGCAGGCTGCAATTATCAAAAACCATTGTCAATTGATAGAATTTATCGAATGCATCTATGATAACCGGTATGTATTGAATTACTTTATTCATACTGATATGAGAATGAATTTCTGCTTTAATAGTCAGTCCTAGGCAGTATCACGGGGGTAACTATATCGTCCGTCCGTACGGTGATATCCACTGTCTGGATACCTCATCTCATCTGGGTCAACACTGTATTGGTAAGCGTCATTTCTGTTTCCCTGAAAGGGTCGCTTCGTATAACGATAAGTGTTATTTTCACCACCGTATCTTGTCGAACTATAATGTTGATCATTGTGATTATCACGATCGTAATGATCTCGATTCACACGCGCTCTCTCAGTACCAGAGGTACTTGCATCCCAATATGTTTCGCGCGCTCTCGTGTCTCTATCACGCACTTTATCACTTTTGGATCCCGCAGAATTTGAGTACAGTCTGACCAGAGTCTTCACTGTGCGTTTTACAGATAGACAATATCTCAAAATATCTGTAGACAATCGGGTTACTTTACAGTTACAGTATGTGGCTGTCTTCACTGCTCCATGTTTGCCCTCGTGCATATTTCAAATTGTTGGGAATGTCACGCACATGCTCATTTATATTTGACCTGCGATGTGGGATTGTAATAACCATTTGTATTAATAGCATTATAAGACATTGGTGCATTACATAAGCGTCAGATATATTTAAATGAGATAAAGCTGACCATTACGCTTTTTCTTGAACCTTAAGATGCCGTCAAAATGCATGCATTAAAAATACAAATTAATCAATTTCTCGAAATTTCATCTCCTTTACCGTTTTCTACATTATTCGAGAATCAAATCTTGTTAATGATACTGATAATGTAAAACACAAAAACGCTGAAATTCAAAAGAGCTCTAAGACAAGATGGTTCCTTGAATAAAATCGGTTCCCGTGTACATGTACATATTTTATGTACATGTATATCATTAGTTATTTATTATTTACAGTTGATGGAGGTTGGTCTAGCTGGGGACCATATGAAGCATGTTCTATATCATGTGGCTCAGGTGTCCAGTCTAGATATCGAACTTGTACCAACCCTAAACCGGCGTTTGGCGGGAAGGACTGTGTAGGCAATATGGAAGAGTCACAGAGTTGTAATAATAACCCCTGTCCTGGTAGGTGATTTTGTTATTTGAATTCTAATTCGGCTATCTAACATTATTCAATTCAATGAACTCATCTGGAATTAATCATGCTACATCTATAGTAAGCATTGTTTTAATAGTCTCAAATAACATAAAGTATTATGGCCAAATTGATTGAAATCTTTATGACTAAACAATTGTAAAGTAAATATATCTTTAGAGTCTTGAATTATTGAGTACCCATGCTTGAATCATAGCGTTACTTGTTACAAGCGTTTTCTTCATTTACCACAATGCTTGCTTTTCCAAATAAGACCGACTTTTGAAAATTTCATCATTAAAGAATGCTTTCTGCATCTTCTTTTATTTTGCTGTACATTCTTCTCTTCCTTTGCAAAGGTCCTGTTTCAAACAACTGTATATGGATTCGGTCACTCAATTTATATCGGAATCGGTTTTCTGCAACCTAGGTTAACTTTTACCAAAAGTGGTATTCCGTTACCACATTTTTTTGTCAAAATTACATTGGATATTTCAATATTTCAATTGAACTAACTGATTTTCTGCAAATAATTCTTAATTTGAAGCTGTTTCCCTTTCGGATGCCTCTTAGTAAGAATAGAATATTTGTCTAGTTTGTCTATAAGTATGCATACTCGACCATATAATACCATGTTTTACATGATGATATAGTTGACGGAGATTGGAGTGAATGGTCTGATTATAACACATGTACAGTGACGTGCGGAGGGGGCACTCAGACACGGATCAGATCCTGCACGGACCCGCCACCGATGTATGGAGGGGCTGATTGTGTAGGAAATCAACAAGAGCAACAATATTGTAACTCTCAATTTTGTCCAGGTAATTAGGCAGGTTATATACATGTAAGAGATTTTGTTAAAGACAAGCTGATCTGTGTATAATAAAGAAATGTTATTAAGCTCGTCAAGGTACGCTGATAAACTTTTTATTTTAAAAAGGTTAAGATCAGCTTGTCTCAAACATAATAGAGTAACAGTTGGGTTTTTTCCGTTATTTTAACCCTAGTTTTTGAAAGCCTGGAAGATAATTTTTAGACCCCGTAAACTTGACACTTGAAATAAACATTCAATAAGGATTCCTAGTGAAATTTAACATGATGATCGAGTACACTACTGGTTTTGACTCCGGTATCGCCTCGTCAAATATAGACTGGTTCTGCAGGTACTCATCCAATAGAATTCAGTATTGTACCCGATTATGTTAAATAACCTCTTATTATTTAGGATCGTGGCAGGTGTTTCATACTTCATTTTGTGTGTTTTCTTCTCTGAAATTCTGTTTTGCAATTAGCTCAAGATTTATTTCGATTTTTGCCAATAAAGATTTGAATTGAATTTAATTAAAAAGGACTTTTTAAAAAAAAATATAAATAACATTTTTACAGTAAATGGGGCGTGGTCGGATTGGTCCGACTATGAGATGTGTACCGAGTCATGTGGGGGCGGGACTCAAAGACGTATCAGAACATGTACCAACCCACAACCTACATTTGGTGGAAACGATTGTGTGGGAGATAGTGAGGAAATAGCAGAGTGTAACAAGCAACCATGTCCGGGTAGGTATTGAGTTAAACGTTAAAGGCATCGATTAACTGACAGTAACTTCGAAATAGTGCGGTGCCGTGCAGTGACCTACGGTTACATGTATCTCATGTTTTAAGGATGGGTCAGACCCTGCGACGTGTTACACAAAACGTTTTACATATTTAAAGAAGAGGACCGCAAAAAGATGTCAATGTCAGGCCGCTGAACTCCTAATATATTCATCGTATTATGATGCTGTCACAAAAGAAACATACTTTGCACTAAATATAGAATTACTCCCTTAAACATACTGAACATGTATTCTAACTTCCAAGAGAATACCTTCAGTAATACATGAAAATGACGACGACGACACCAAGGCTTAAGTAAAACTCGAACAGCAGGAATAAAAATCGACCGACTTACAGAGGCCGTATCCCGTAGATAGGACGAAAATTCGTCGGATTGATGGCAAATAAACAAAGGGCGATTTCTGTACAAAACTGCGTCGCATCATCCTAAAGTTACCGAACAATCACCGAATGAACATCTTACGGCGCCCGTTTGGTCTCGACTAATCTCGCCGCGTCCGTGGTTTGATCGTGCGATCAGCTCGCGCTTCCCTTGCAATCGCAGCACAAGCATCTCGAGGTCATTTGTGATATATCTATGAAAACCGGTATGGGCTCCATACGCCATTATGAACACAAATACAGTAAAAAAAAAGAAACAGGCGTGCGAGTTAAAAAAAAAATCATATAAGAATTTGCAGGCTACGACATCGTTCAAATGGCATGTGCTAACAAGACTTTCACATTCGGATGACAATTCCTGTTATATTAAGGATTCTATACGGTACACTTGTTAGATCCTTCTGCCTTAGTCATTTCATTGAGAAAAGTGGTACAGTTAATAACATGGTGAAAGTGATCCTCATTGCGATCAAAACCATTCTAAATCGCTCACTTAGCGCTCCATTCATTCATTCATTTACTTATTTACTTATTTATTCACTCATTTATTTATTTATTTATTTATTTATTTATTTATTTATTTATTTATTTATTTATTATTTATTTATTTATTTATTTATTTATTTATTTATTTATTTATTTATTTATTTATTCATTTATTCATTCATTCATTTATTCATTCCAAACACTTTCTCATATCACTCAAAACGCTGTAAAAAAACTTTACAGATAACATCAACAACTTCATTCAAAATAAAAATCGCTAGAAAAAAACACAATTTCTTAATTGAATTGAGTAGACGTCTGTTTGTTCGAGAAGACATCAAAAGCTTTTAATAGAACTTATATGCACATTTTATTAAAGGGAGTTAATCAATATAGCTAATTTTGTTCATCTTGAACAAAATTAGCAATATTGGATGAACTCCCTTAAATTTCATTCAAATCTCGCTCTTCTCGCTAGATCAATTTCGTTCCAAAATCATTCCAATATCATTCAGATTGATATTTCACGATGTTCTTAACTGTTTATTAGATAGGAGAACAGACAATTCCATGTTGTATCAAAGATTTTTCAGTATTTTGTTTTGTTTCGTTTTAATTCATGTCAATAGTTTTTGTTGGTGAGCAACCACACTGTAAAATCAACAGCTCTATTCAAGCTATATATACATGTACCATTATGTTGTCGCTCAACGACCTAGATGTATTTAATTGTAATTAATACAAAGTTGATTTCCTCTATCCAGTTGACGGCGGCTGGTCGGACTGGTCAGAGTATACAGCATGTTCGAAGAGTTGTGGGTCCGGGAAGAAGTCTCGTACACGAACCTGTACAAACCCACCTGTCCAATATGGCGGTACTGACTGTGTAGGGAGTGATAAACAAGAAATGGGCTGCAACACAAATCCTTGTCCAGGTATATAGAGAATGGATAGGTGGTAACTTATGATTGAATTGTTTATCCGCAAAGATGTAGAAAATATTTTGGTCAGCCGGCGGTTAACCCCCTATACCCTATAAATTCCGCAGCGATGCCAATTATTTTTTTCCATCTCAAGCCACCGATCATCTATACTATCTATGGTATATATCTATACGCATTATCTTAAGTATATTTGGCATGAATATAAGAAAATCCTATTCTATTTACCACGCCACCCGCTTATCATAATGGTGTGTAAAGTAGGGTGATCGCATGCAATCTCCACAATATTCTTTGATGTGATAAAATCAAAATTTATATATATGCATTTTCAAAGTAAGCAATCGTATGACTTGTTTCATTTTGAGCCAACTTTGAAATGAATCTGGGGCAAGCGATTCATGATTTCCTTATACCATTTGTTTGTCTTTTTACTGATAGTTTATTGTAGCTAGTAAATAAAGATACACGTACATTTTTATAATTTTGCTTTTTGATCAGTGTCCCAAAGTCGACTTATAAAATACTATAATCAGGATAATGCATTTCTAGTGAATGGTGGATGGTCGGACTGGAGTGATTATGGAAGTTGTTCAAAACCATGCGGCACGGGCATGCAGTATCGCAGAAGAACATGCACGGACCCAGAACCTATGTTCGGCGGTCAGGACTGTGTTGGAGACGCCCAGGATGAACAGGCATGCAACACACAACCGTGTCCTGGTAAGTCCCGGATGAATAAGTGCAAAAGTGATACATTTCTTAAAATATATAATAATGTGACCATCTGGGTAGTGCGTAAAGTGTCGGTCCTAATCGGTCTGTACGAATTTCGCAGACTGACTAGGGTCGAAACTTTTCGCTTTTTGCTAATTTTCTGTATCTATAATAACCAATCTACCTTTCTGTGAAAGAAGTTTTGGAATGCGACCTCTGGATGGCCTACACTCGAACCAATCTCTTCATATTTATTGACAAAATTCTCAGATGGTCCTAATTCGCGTCACGAGTCACAATTATGCTACATTTTAATGGAATTTATTTAAGAGTTGATATTAAAAGGTTTCTCCTCTGTTTCTTGGACATTGAAATAATTTTATTTTATGTTCAAGAATGGCTTTGTAAGCAATCAGCGTAATCCAAAAGATCATGAACTGAACTAATTAACTGATTATAAAAAGGAGGTGACTAGCCGTACATGACTAGCCGTACGGAACCGTACGGCTAATTTGGTAGGCTAAACGTACGGATCCGTACGGCAAGCCACTTCCTTATAAAAAAAACCGTTTAGCATAGATCTATATTGTAATTGGAATAAGATTCTCGGACCTCTCCAACATTTCAAATTGTTGGAAATGGCACGCACAGGCTTAATTATAGTTGTTGTGTTGTGTTTGAAATTCAATTTCTGTACTTCTTTCTCATAGTCGACGGTAAATGGACACCTTGGTCAGGGTATGGATCGTGCAGTAAAACGTGTGGTACTGGCATGCAGTCCCGCCAGAGAAGTTGTTCAAACCCGGCACCTATGTTTGGTGGAGCTCATTGTGATGGTGCCTCGTCAGAAGATAGAGCATGTAACACACAGCCTTGTCCTGGTAGGCGTTTTTTTGTTTGATTATAATATTATCCTTTGTTTCAACATGTTTTGTTGTTTGTTTGTCTTTCTGCTTGTTTGTTTTTTGTATGTTTAGAATGAAGTGAAGTTAGGGAAAGACATGTATGAAAAATAACCTTCATAAAACCACTTTCATCCAAGACAATATAGTTTAAACATATTTTTATTGAAAGAATAATCACAACATGTCACATAATATAATTTACAAATCAATAAGGATTAGAATGAAAGCTATGCTTATAAAATTCTTTTCCTTGTTAGCAACGGGAATCTGAGCAGTGATGACATAAGAAAATATAGTTCAGGCTAATTGTTGGATTACATTAAGTCATTATTATGGAAGAATAGCAATAAAAAGAAAAAAAAAATAAAGTCATTCAATATTGAAGATGGGAAACTGTTTTCTGTGGACATTAATTCGGTTTTCGGAATAAAGCACACGATACAATATCGATCTAGAAATAACTTGTTATCAAGTAAAGAAGAAAATATTATTAATTGACAAACCTTCTGCTAGATTGAATATATGAATGCACCTCTACGAAAATATTTCGATTAATATCTAATGACAAATTTTCATCTCCGAATAAAAGTGTGGTTAAATTTACCCTTGTATATTGTGAAACCTGGTTTATAAGCCTTTGTCTGATTTCTCTATAAAATCTACACTGAAAAAAGAAATGTTGACTAGATTCAACAGACCCGCATCTACAGAGAGGCGAGTTAACGATATTTCTTAAGTAAAGATGCTGATTGAGTGCACTACACTTATTTCTTATCCTACTATGAATGATTTGGAATTTCCTTTCGCCAAAGAAAAATATCTTGTTCGGAATGGGTTTCTCTTTATCTAAATAAGTTTTAAAAGCTGAAAGATTTCCTGAATGTCTTACTTCTATTGGAAGTGCATTCCAATCATTAACTGTTTGTGGTATGAACGAATTATTATAGATATTGGTTCGACCTGCTATGTTCTGTACATTTTCTGAATTTCTCAAATTATAATTAGAACGTTCACTTACTAGTGGTGGTATAATAGAAACAAGATATTGTGGAACCATACCATGAAACATTTTAAAAAATAGCGTGATTCTGTGTTTGTACCTGCGATGTCCTAGAGACTCCCAACCCGTTTCTTTACTTAGATCATTCAGAGAAACTAGTTTTGTGCACCCGGTAACAATACGTGCAGCCTCGTTTTGGATTTTATCAATTTGTTCCTTATAGTAAAGAGGGATATTATCCCATACAATGTCTGCATACTCAAGAAGAGGCCTAATGAAAGTAAAATACATGATTTGTAAAGACTGTCTATCTAGAGTATACTTAAGACGCCTCATAACATGAATTCTTTTCCAAGACTTGTTCAACATATCGTCAATATGCTTGTCCCATGATCCGTCGTTGGATATGAAGACACCTAAGTGCTTATGACTTTCTACTTGTGGAATTACAGTGTTATGCATTAAAACATCAGGGTGAGCAGGTTTATTACGTTTTCTCGAAATGACAAGTGATTCCGATTTAGATGGGTTAAACTTTACTAGCCACTTAGCAGCCCATATTGTAATTTTATCAATATCGTTTTGCAAAATTGAACCGGATTCACTCGGATCGCCAACAACAATAGAAAGACACGTGTCATCAGCAAATAAGTTGATTTTTGATTTGTTTGATTGATGACTCTATAGGTCTCGCAATAGATACAAACATAACAGATATCATCGTCACAGGAGATTTTAATTTTAATGCTCTTAATCAAAATCAGTGCAGGAAAATAAATTCCCTTTGTCAACAATATCAGTTGACTCAGTGTATAGATGAACCTACGCATTTCACAGAAAATTCAGCTTCTTTGATAGACCTTTTATTTGTATCTAATACTGATTCGCTTATATTATCAGGTGTCGGAGAACCATGTCTTGATTTAACTATTCGCTACCATTGTCCTATCTATGCGGTCTTTAATTATAACAAACCAAAACATAAGTGTTTTGAACGAACTATATGGAAATACGACCAAGGAGATTATGACAGTCTGAGACAAATCCTTGGAGACTTTGATTGGGGTTCATTAGTCGATGAAAATATTGATATCTACGCAAATAATATAACATCCTTCTTACTTAGTACTATCAGACGCTGTATTCCCCACAAAGTAGTTAAGGTCAAACCTTTCGAACCACCTTGGATAACAAGTGACATAAAACGCAAAATTCGCCAACGTAAACGTTTTTACCGCAAAGCAAAGCAAACAGGCAATGAAAGACACTGGTTAAAATTTCAGTCAACAAGAAACGAGGTCATATCTTTAATAAGAGAAAGTAAGGGCAATCATGTCAACAAATTAGTAGAAAATTTAAAATCGGGCAATCTCACATCAAAAGACTGGTGGAAAACAATCAAATCATTTATGTCTCAGTCATTATCGTCAAGTATACCGCCACTTTATGACGAAATTTCAGATACTATTTTAACTGACGAATTAAGTAAAGCCAACCTTCTCAACTCTTTTTTCGTAAGACAGACGATTATTGATGAAGTAAATAAGTCTTTACCAACAAATTATCAAAACTTCCATGGAACCCCACTCACTACTTTAGTAATCAGTCCACAGGAGATTTTAGATATTCTTAAAAATTTAAAAACTGGGAAAGCGCCTGGTCCTGATTCAATTAATAACCGTATATTGTTCGAAGCTGCTCCACAGTTGGCAAACCCATTATGCAATCTTTTCAATTTATCTTTAAACAATTGCAAGGTACCATCGGCTTGGAAGCTTTCTAATGTCTGTCCGATTTCTAAAGGTGGGGATACCTCACTGCCCTCAAACTACAGACCCGTTTCTCTATTAAACACAATGGAAAAAGTCTTTGAAAAAATAATTTTTAAACACGTATATAACTTTTTGAAAGATTCAAATTTTTTCACCCCCAGTCAATCTGGTTTTTTACCTGGAGATTCAACAGTTAATCAATTAACATACTTATATGATAAGATCTGTAGGGCTCTCGATGATGGATTGGAATTTAGGATGGTATTTTTTGATATTAGTAAGGCTTTTGACCGAGTCTGGCATTCAGGTCTGATTTTTAAACTTGAAAAAGCCGGGGTTCAAGATAAGTTACTATCATGGTTTTCAGATTATTTATCCTGTAGAAGGCAATGTGTAGTGATACCTGGTACTGTCTCGAACCAAGAACAAATTAGCGCAGGTGTACCACAGGGTTCTATTCTAGGCCCGTTATTATTTTTAATCTATATCAACGATATAGTCCAAGATATAGAATCCCAAGACAATATAAAAAACACAAGAAGCAATCCCCTGATTCATAGTTTAATTTATTTTAAAGGAAAGGGGACTCGCTTTCAATGCGTTTCAGTCTTTATAAAATCGTCAAGAGTAATAGCTGCATTTGCTAAAAATCGCTTTTTATCAACTAAATGAAATTTGTATCGACCTTATGTGAAACAAACTCTCATCCTCTATATCTGACGTCACAGTTGATGGTGGGTGGTCCGACTGGTCTGATTATGGCGGATGCTCAAAGACATGTGGAACCGGAAAACAGTCTAGATCTAGATTATGCAACAACCCGGTACCAGCTAACAATGGTGCCCTGTGTGTTGGGGATAGCAGTGAAGAGATAAGCTGTAACCCGGAACCATGCCCAGGTAAATTGTCCTGAGGCATGTGACCTGGTTATTCTTGATTAAAAAGAGAATTCAATAGATCAAAGTTTGTTATTTCGAGAAAAAGATAAATAGAACTAAAACGTCCGTTAAAGACTTTTTGAAAATGCTCTGAATTTCCCAAAAGATGAATCATCCTTCCAATAAGAGAGTTCTACGCGTAAATAAGAATAAGAAGTCAATTTAAATATGAAATGTTGCGTTAAAATCTAAATTTGAAGGAATACTGATAGTGCAAAAACCTTGTATGTCTTTTCTTGCTTTGCATTATTTACAGAAAAAGGCCATCTTATTTTGTGATTATTTTCTGATTTTAGTATCGAAAGGTCGTAAGCAGAAAGAGAATTCGGTACGCATACTTACAACAACAGCCCCGTACAATGGCTAAAGAAATGAATAAATACCATCTAAGATAATTATTTTGATAATTTGTGGGAATACTTCGGTTGTGAGGATTTTAAAGAGATATATGGTTATCTTCATAAAAATGTGAGGAGGACAACATTTTAAATGATATGCGTTTCTTTTGCAAGTCAGTATATTTATTTGTTTAGCCTTGAGGTCACCACTCAACCCTTGTTTTTCAATTGGGCCGCGTCGTTTAATACAGACATTCTCTTTACTTTTAGTTGAGGAAGACTGTAAAGGAGAGATGGTAGAAAAGAAATGTGAAAGCTGGAAGTTTACATATACCGAGTGTACAGAACTAAACCTTGGAGTAAAGACCATTAAAGGAGTGAGGGTCGCTAAACAAGTCTCCAGTACGGCGTGTAAAAAATCAGTCAACTGGGGTTTCAATGGCACAGCGATCTGGGTAGACAAGGGCTGTCGTGCTTTCTTTGAACTCTGTCTTGGAAGTTAGTATAATTGAGCCTGCCCGTGACATTTCCAACGATTTGAAATTTTTGTGAGGTGCAAACATTGAGTAGTATAGAAATCAACATACAGTAGATATTATGTTACCTGATGGTCTACAGATACTTTGAGACCTTATCTATTTACCGAACGCATAGTAAAGACTCTAGACAGACTGTGTGGATGCACAGATTGGTCAGAGTATTTGATTGCGCATGTTTGAAATTGTTGGAAATCTCACGCATAAACTCTATTAAGATTTCAATCTTTACTAGAGCACGTAGTACTGCCCTGTGATCAGAATACAAAATGTTTACGAACGTTAAGACAAAGCAAACATTATATATTAGGTGGATAGAATTAAAACAATAGATTAATATTATACTGTTTAATTGTTATTTGTTTGAAGACCAGCAATTGAGCAGCAAAGAATTAAGTTCACGAGAAAACTAATTGGCACGTTCATTCAAATATGCATCATTGAAAGACGATCATTAATTTCAAAATCATGTGCAAAATTATAAATTAGTGTACATTGCTTCTTTCAACATCCGGTCAAGATTGTGCATTGACTCCCATCTGTTGAACGGTAACTTAGTGCATTTATGTAATCGAAAATACAAGTTTCAAGTTTACGCGTGTAAATTTCGAATTCCCAATTCCCAAACCATAGCTCATTTAGATTCCAAACAGCTGGTTATCGACTGAAAACTTCTTTTCGTGGTTCAAAGTCCAAAGCGACACCGTATAAAGTGCAGTTTACTGATTCTTAAAGTTGATGGTGCGTGGTCTGACTGGAGTTCATACGGATCATGTTCGAAATCCTGTGGTACAGGGAGCCAGTCTCGTACAAGATCATGCTCGAACCCATCACCGTCAGCCAATGGAGCCTATTGTGTCGGCAAAAACGAGGAAATGCGCAGTTGTAATACCCAACCATGTCCAGGTAATGAAATATTACACTATTATCTTTCCTTTATGTACTTGTATACATATTCTATTTTTCCTATAATTAAATAATATAATCTTCCTGAAATTCTACTTCTCAAATTAATTTGTAGGAAATTGTTGAACTTAGTTTTGTTGAGGTGTTTTGAATATAAACTATACTTTAGTAGATCCTTTTGTTATATATAAACTATAAATAAACCTAATGGTATTTACGGTGTCTATTTTTAGACTGGGAATTTTCTTATCTCTTGATTCTGTTAGGTAAATGTATGTAGAATATTGTAGATCTTTCTAGAAAGGCCTTTTGGAAGGTGATTCAGACTCTAGAGTATTCTTATGTTCTATACTATTTCCAGATTGTTCTATAGTATTATATAAAGGGGTTCCTACAGCATTCTTGGTTCACTTGATTTAGTCTAATGGTTTCATTTGGTAGTACTGTGTTAAACTAAAAGGGGATTTCTCGTTATCTTAAAAGTGTGTTTAAGAGCGTGTTTAATTTTGAATTCGGATATTATTGGACTTATTATTTGTGGACCAGGAACTTAATTAAATTGGATCTAAAATTTAAAACTCTAGGATTAAGCATTCAAGGTATTGTAATTTGTTTTTGTATTAGTTTCATATTGTCAATAATTCTGTAATTATTGTCAATAAATATTGTTAATTGTAAAGTTTGTTGCTGGCTTCTCTGTTCTTGTTACATTGGCACGTAACAATTGGGGGCTCGTCCGGGATACGAACATCAGACAAACAAACAAATCAAACAAATTCTTTATTTAAATCTGCTGTTCAAAATTATTTAAGAAATTAATTTCATATTTCAATTTTGATAAATCTAGAGTGCACTTTCACTATTATTTATCGAAATCTTACATTTTTATTTGAATACAGCAACAAGCTACCATGTCTTTTGACTTAGAAAAATTTACGCACAAACCTTCCGTGGAGTTATTGAATTTGGGTAAAAAGCCTGATTTGCTCAATCTTGCCAAGCATTATGAATTAAAAGAAGTCAAGTCCTCATTGCGAAAGCATGAAATTAAGAATATTTTGGTTCAATATTTTGTTGATGAGGACATTTTTGATGAAAAGGCTCTGTCTCTTATTGTTGATGTTCCATCAGTTTCAAGCTCAAGAGAGCTTGAACTGTTAAAACTTAAACAAAGGGAGAAGGAATTGGAAATAGAAAAAGAGAGAGAAGAGAGAAAATTACAGGAAAAACAATTAGAAATTGAAGAGAAGGAAAGAGAAAGGCAATTTCAAAGGGAAAAGGAAGAAATTGAAAGAGAAAGAGCACAAAGAGAAATTGAAGAAAAAGAAAGAGAAAGGCAATTTCAAAGAGAAAAGGAAGAGCGAGAAAGAGAAGAAAGAGAACGAGAAGAAGAGAGAGCAGAGAGAGAGCGAGAAAAAGAACGAGAATTTCATTTACGATTAAAAGAATTAGAAATACAAGATAGAGCAAATCAGCCCAGATATATGTATAATGACCATTTTGATGTAACAAAACATTTTAGGCTTGTTCCTCAATTTCAAGAAAATGAAGTTGATACATATTTCGAACATTTTGAAAAAGTTGCAAATAACTTGAAATGGCCAAAGGAGCAATGGACCTTACTTCTCCAAAGTGTCTTAGTAGGAAAAGCTCGCAATATTTATTCACAACTTAGAACAGAACAAAGCAATGATTATGAAACTGTAAAAGAACTAATTCTCAAAGGTTATGAGCTGGTTCCAGAAGCATACAGACAACAATTTAGAAGTTGTAGAAAAGAATCTGGCCAGACTCACGTTGAATTTGCAAGAAAAGAAGAAAAATTATTTGACAGATGGTGCTATTCTAAGAAAATAGATCAAAATTATGATAATCTTAGACAACTTATATTAATTGAACAATTCAAAAATTGCATTCAATCTGACATTAAGTCACATTTAGATGAAAAAACTGTTGAAACTATACATGAAGCAGCTCGTTTAGCTGATGATTACTACCTTACACACAAAAATTCTTTCGTTAATAAAGCAAAACCTGCGTCCTCACATCCCCAAAATAAAACTATGTCTGGTGATTCATCTAGCATGTCTAGTCAATCGAATTCACCTAAACCAAAGTCTACTGGTGAAACCAATGTTCAAAATCCCTTATCTCGAGTACATTGTACTTTTTGTAAAAAAACCCAGGTCACCTTATTTCAGAATGTTTTAGATTAAAAAGGAAGAAGGAACTGAGTGCAGCCAAACCTACAGGGCTCACCAGCCTTCAGCCTAAATCACAGCCTTCTTTTGAGTTAAATTCAATTGTTAAGGCAGAACCAAATTCTGATTCCTGTATGGAGATTTTTGAACCGTTCATGTTGGATGGTTTTGTATCACTTTCAGGTGATATGTGCCCACCTACCCCTATTAAAATTTTAAGAGACACAGGAGCTTCTCAATCTCTTATTTTAGCAGATGTTCTGCCTTTTTCTGAGAAGACTTCGTCTGGTACTAGTGTCCTTATTCAGGGTGTAGAGTGTGGTGTTATTAATGTTCCTCTTCATAAGGTTGATTTGTCCTCATATTTGGTTGCTGGTTCTGTGGTTGTTGGTGTTAAACATTCTTTACCATTTATTGCTAGGCAATGACTTAGCTGGAGATAAGGTTGTTGTTAATCCTCTTGTAACTGACACACCTAATGTAGGTCAAACAGATGATCCTATTTTGCAGGAAATACCTTATTTGTACCCTTCATGTGCAGTTACTCGGGGTATGGCTAAAAAAGCTTCCTTGAAAAATTCAAATGATATTGACTTAACTGATACTTTTGTTGGTCAATATTTCAATGACGAGATTAAAAAGTCTTTTAATCTTAGTCTGCCTGATACTCAGACAGACTCGTCAAAACTTTGTCAGTCATCTCCAAGGTCAAATGACCAAGGTCATGAAATGCATTCAAAGTCACAGTTAATCCAGGAACAGCAAAATGATCATGAGATTTCAAAGTTAATTAATAGGGCATTACCCGAAAAAGAAATGTCTCAGAATCCTGTTTGTTACTATAAAGAGAATGGTATTCTGATGAGAAAATGGCGACCATTTGATGTCTCAGCTGATGATGATTGGGCTGTTCATCACCAAATTGTTATTCCAAAGTCATATCGCCATGAAATACTTAGTATAGCACATGAAAGTCCAATGTCTGGTCATTTAGGTGTAAACAAGACTTATCACAAGATTATGACGCATTTCTTTTGGCCTGGACTTATATCGGACGTTTCCAAATATTGTAAAAGTTGCCACACTTGTCAAATGGTAGGGAAACCTAACCAAGTTATTCCAAAAGCAAGGTTACAACCCATTCCAGCTTTTGATGAACCTTTCAGTCGAATAATAATAGACTGCGTTGGTCCTTTACCAAAAACCAAGTCAGGTTCTGAATATTTGTTGACAATTATGTGTGCTTCTACTCGCTTCCCAGAAGCAATTCCTTTAAGAAACATTAAGGCAAAGTCAATCGTTAAGGCTCTTGTCAAGTTCTTTACTTTTGTTGGCCTTCCAAAATCAGATCAGTCTGATCAAGGATCAAACTTCATGTCAGGCATATTCCAACAGGTTATGCATGAATTAGGTATCAAGCAATATCGGTCATCTGCTTATCATCCTGAAAGTCAAGGTGCTTTAGAAAGATTTCATCAGACCCTAAAGAATATGATAAGGTCATATTGTTTCGATACTGAGAAAAATTGGGATGAAGGTATTCATTTGCTTTTATTTGCAGTCAGAGAATCTGTTCAAGAATCTCTTGGCTTTAGCCCCTTTGAGTTAGTTTTTGGTCATTCTGTTCGTGGGCCATTAACACTCTTAAATGAGAAATTTCTTGCTGATGATGAAACACCCTTGAACTTGTTACAGTATGTTTCTGACTTCAGAAATAAACTGTCTAGGGCATGTGAGGTTGCTAGGTCAAATCTTAAATCATCTCAGAGCAAAATGAAGGCAAGATATGACAAGCATAGTGTTGATAGGAAATTTGAACCAGGTGATAAAGTCCTTGCTCTTTTGCCAATACCTGGCCGACCCTTACAGGCAAGATATTATGGCCCGTATACTATTGATAAGAAAACAAGTGATTTGAATTATATCATCAATACTCCCGGAAGGCGTAAAAATAAACAATTGTGTCATGTAAACATGCTAAAAAAGTATTTTGACAGAGATAGCTCTATTTCAAAACCAATTACAGTTGTAAACACTGTCCCACAAGAATCAAATGTGATTGAATCAGGAGTTAGTTCAGACTTTAGTGAAAAATCTGTTCCTGGTCCACCTAAACTTGAGAACTCTGAAATACTAAAGAATCTTGACGACAAACTTTCACATTTGGAGCCATCTCAACGAGAAGAGCTGAAACAGTTTATTAATGAATTAACACTTGTTTCCTGACATCCCCACAAGAACTGATAAAATATATCATGATGCCATTGTGGAAGATTCTCAACCAATGAAACAACATCCTTATAGAATGAATCCAGTGAAACAAAAAGCCCTTCAAGACGAAGTAAATTACTTATTGGAGAATGATTTTATTGAACCCAGCCAAAGTAATTACAGTTCACCATGTATATTAGTTCCAAAGCCAAATGGAACATACAGAATGTGTACTGACTATCGAAAAGTGAACTCAGTGACAAAAACTGACTCTTTTCCAATACAAAGAATTGATGACTGTATTGACAAAGTCGGTAATTCTAAATGTGTCACCAAATTTGACCTTCTCAAAGGATTCTGGCAAGTTCCGCTCACTGATAGGGCTAAAGAAGTATCAGCATTTGCTACTCCAACTGGTCTGTACCAGTACAAAGTTATGCCATTTGGGATGAAAAATTCTCCTGCGACGTTTCAGCGGTTATAGCTGGCTTAGATGGCTGTGACGCATACATCGACGACGTCATCATCTACACAGACACATGGAGTGACCATATTCAAAGAATCAAACAATTCTTCGACCGTCTCAGTGATGCAAAATTGACTGTTAATCTGGGAAAAACAGAATTTTGTCATGCTACTGTTACTTTCTTAGGACATCTTGTGGGACAGGGTCAAGTTAAACCTTTAGAATCTAAGGTCAATGCTATCTCTGAGTTTCCTGTGCCTGCTACTAAAAAGCAACTGATGCGATTTCTTGGTATGGCTGGCTACTATAGAAAGTTTTGTAAGAATTTTTCTATAATAGCTGAACCTTTAACGAATTTATTAAAGAAAAATGTTAAGTTCAAATGGAATGATAACTGTCAAGTTGCCTTTGATCGCTTGAAAGCCATACTAAAGAGCACACCAGTTCTTTTAGCACCTGATTTTGACAAATGTTTCAAATTAGCTGTTGATGCAAGTGATGTGGGTATTGGTGCTGTTCTTTTGCAAGAAGACGATGACGGTATTGATCATCCAGTTTGTTATTTTTCTAAAAAATTAAACAAACATCAGAAAAACTACTCAGCGCTCTAGATAAGCTCCGTTTTTCCGTAATTTACGGATGTAAAATTACTGGTAACGGATCATTTTTAGCAAAACTCCGTAAAAGATACGGAATGTTTTTGGCGTGTACGGATATTTTTGGGTACGAACGCGTAAATCAAAGGGAAGTCACTTTGCAGAATTTAAGATAATCATTTCGGCTATTCCCGATATTGACGAGCATCTACGTTACCCGCTCGGACTTTTTTTGTAAACTGGAAAATAGCATCGCCGAAGTTTCCCGATTGTTAGTAACGTTGTAAATACGCAATCGGAAGTTACCGATCGTTTTCGACTATCCCCGTGACAATGGAATGCGGACCGTGGGAAAATTATTTGTAAACATTGCGGTACCCAGCATCGAGGTGCTTACGAGACCAGCTGATCTGCTGACCGCAAAAATTACAGCAAAATTATGCTAATCGGCAGATAAACATAAAACGTCAGGGAATTTTTTTTTCAATGGATTACTCAAAAAAAAACTCACTAAATCCCAGATCAGTTATCAAATCGTTGATGGACGAAATAACATACTCCATCACTGAAAAAAGTTCAGGCGGTAAGACGAAGGTTCGCGGCAAGCAGATTCGTTCTCGACGGTTTGAATGTCTGCTTTGACAAGAGAAATCAAGATTCTGAGTAAAAATGACTATTGATCTGGAATCTGCTGTTCAAAATTAATTATTCGTCCTAATTCATCAGTTCTAGTGCTATGTTATAATCGTTCTTCCGACCGTGAGAAGGTAAAGTGAAAGTAGACTTTGCTTTCTGATGCTTACGCTGGTTCAAGCAGATACGCATATTTTATAAAATATTAAGATGATAATTTTGCTGAAAAAAACCCAAAAAAATAGAAAAAATTGAAGATATGAAAGAAAACAATTTAAGAAAATTCAATACAATGAAATATCGTACATTTAACTGATCCAGGGGGGGGGGTATTTTTCTGTTCTTAACTGTCTCAATCAGTGCTTTAAAATTCTACTCGTCCTGCATGATTTTTCCTTCTTTGTCTATATAAGCAGGACGAGTGGATTTTGCAAAATTTCACTAATGAAATTAATGTATCACTATATTCTTCTATACAGCAGGACGAGTAGAAATTTCAAGAATTTTCTAGCCCTGATTATTGAATTTAAAACAAAAAAAGGGGTATTTTTTAAAGAATGTTCAATTATTAAAAGAAAAGAAAACTACATTTAATGAAAGGGTTGCTGTATTGTTGTTAAAGCAGTTCAGGTACAAAAACTTGTTTTTTAGGTTATAATTAAGAAAGAAATGAAAATTCACTTTTCTTCCATTTGCTCTTTACCGAAAGTTGTACTGATCCTCCATATCAGGTACTGATTGAAAATTATTTCAATCAGTACTGTACTGATGGCCTTTGAAATTATCTGGAGCACTGACTACTCCACCATTGAAAAAGAATGTCTTGCTTTGATTTTAGCAAACCAACATTTTGAAGTTTATTTAACATCTGCAACTTCTCCTATAGTTGTATTCAGTGATCACAATCCCTTAAGTTTTCTCCACAAACTTAAGAGTAAGAATCAAAGATTATTGAGGTGGTGTTTGTCACTTCAAGAATTTGATCTTGATGTAAGACACATTAAAGGAAAGACAACATTATACCAGATGCTCTGTCAAGAGTCTAAAATTTTGAATTGTCTTATCTTTAATATAAACATTGAATTTAACAGTTACATTTTACTATATTTTTATGCCCCCGATAGGGAGGCATAATAAATTTGACTTGTCCGTCCGTCCGTCTGTCCGTCCGTCTGTCCGTCCGTCTGTCCGTCCGTCCGTCCGTCATTCCGTCCAAAAACTTTAACATTGGCCATAACTTCTAAATCAAAGCGGTGTCGGGGGCATTGTCATCTTACAGTGACAGCTCTTGTTTGTATATATGTATGTATGTTTGCATATATAACTCTTTTTCAATTCTTTTGATGAAAATTGTTTGTATTTTCATGCTAGATGTGCTGAAATGTTGCAACGAATCATGATATTATCAATTATGTGATGTATATTATCATTGTATATGCTAATGATAATGCAAAAAGAAAGATTTATTTCATAAACCTTTCTTTTTTTCTTTTAAGGGGAAAAGTGTTATATATAAACAATAAATAAGCCTAATGGTAATTACGGTGTCTATTTTTAGACTGGGAATTTTCTTATCTCTTGATTCTGTTAGGTAAATGTATGTAGAATATTGTAGATCTTTCTAGAAAGGCCTTTTGAAGGTGATTCAGACTCTAGAGTATTCTTATGTTCTATACTATTCCAGATTGTTCTATAGTATTATATAAAGGGGTTCCTACAGCATTCTTGGTTCACTTGATTTAGACTAATGGTTTCATTTGGTAGTACTGTGTTAAACTAAAAGGGGATTTCTCGTTATCTTTAAAGTGTGTTTAAAAGCGTGTTTAATTTTGAATTCGGATATTATTGGACTTATTATTTGTGGACTAGGAACTTAATTAAATTGGATCTAAAATTTAAAACTCTAGGATTAAACATTCAAGGTATTGCTATTTGTTTTTGTATTAGTTTCATATTGTCAATAATTCTGTAATTATTGTCAATAAATATTGTTCATTGTAAAGTTTGTTGCTGGCTTCTTTGTTCTTGTTACATTGGCACGTAACACTTTAATACCAAGATCATTTATTTAGCAAATCATCCTAAAACATTATATCGAGGGTTTGCCGAGTCTTTTCTCTTTTATACGACCAAATAAGTGGTACTGTTTTATGAAGACGAATTAATTTCTACAGAAAGTGCCTTTTTTATTGTAAAAAATTATTTGAAGCTGAAGCATAAATTCTTTTGAAAACAATGATTTATACTGATTTATATTTGGAAAAAGTATGACTGTCTGTAAATTGATGCGTTAATAAACGGCCTGATGTCATCATCACGGTGAAGAAATTGATTAAGAAAATATCTTCCTGCTCAATTCATTAGGGATTACACTCACATATCATGCATGTAATTATAAAAGAACAGATTGAGGGTTCAGCTTAGCACTATTGTAAGTGCCTATAGATTTATAGGCACTTACAATAGTGTTGCGCAAATCCCTTGAAATATATTTTTAACTCGTTTCATAGGTCATATGCAAATAAATCGACTTTTTCTTCCTTTGAAACGCCTAGTTGATGGTGACTGGACAGACTGGAGTGGTTACGGCACGTGCTCCAAGTCATGTGGTTCTGGTACCCAAACTCGCACGAGGTCATGCTCGAACCCATCTCCTGCGAACGGAGGTAAACCATGTCAGGGAGATGACAATGAAAGCAGGGACTGTAACACAAACCCATGTCCAGGTACGAGTGTGATATTTGCAATTCACCGGAGCTGCGTTTAATATGACAAAATAATGCAAACAGTTTTCGAATTATACCCGCTTTGCACATATAATTGCGTGCAAAGCCAGGTATTACTGACAGACTGTTTGCACCTTTTTCTACATCCTGAATGAAGGGCAATATACACAAAAAATAACATAAACAGATAACGCTCCTTAAACGTTGACCGTGATCATTTTTGATGAACAATACGTTTTACAAGTCATATGTCGATTTTGAGATTAAATAGAAACTTGTGGATGATAAATCTTAACTGGTGGACCCATGGACGAACGCTTTCTTATTAATATGTCAGATTTTTTAAGGAAAGCATTGGTTCATATAACTTAAATTTAAGGGTATAAAGATGTGTAGGTCATTGATTAGTTCCAAAATAATCATTGTAATAAACGAAAAGATTGTTGGATCAGAACCAGTCTTATCTATAAAAAGTAGCACGAATTTCCCTAAAATCTCGTTCGGATGACGTTTAGTATACCCTCGACAAACGACGTCATTCTATGAAATTCTATTGTGTTAGTGTTTTCTCTGAATATTCTAAACCGGAAAAAATGCCCGAAAATTTGGGGGGAAAAGTAATTTTTTGAATTTATACAATTTTTTACATGTTTTGACAACCTTACATACAGCTCTATCCAAAAACATAAGTTTGATGTACTACTTTGACAAACAAAATATATCCGGCGGGTGATATCAATTCCACGAAATTGCTTGTATTTTGATGATTTATTCCTGCATTACTTTGTTGTGTTGTGGCAGAAAAGCTACTTTCACGAATTTGATTTTAAGTTTCCTAGACTTACCTAGAAATTGACTAAACTTTGTGATCCTTTAAAGTATAATGTCGTAAAAAAAAGCGGGTCCGGCTAACTAGCCGGGTTACATTCGCGATCACTCTGATTATCGAGTTCTAGAAAAGACGGGCCAGACACTAAATAGTTAATCTTGAATACCCCATTGGAATCACGTAGACTGATTTGGCAAGAATACTTTTACTATACAGTATTATTAGAGAATAAGGAAACTTCACATTTCTATTTTTCCTTTAACAGTTGATGGGATGTGGAGTGATTGGTCAGAATACGGATCATGTACGGTCACGTGCGGCGGAGGAATACAGAAAAGAAGTAGATCCTGTAATAATCCACCACCCGCTAATGGCGGAAGGAATTGTGTAGGAAATAAAGAGGAACCGAGAAGCTGTAACTCAAAGGCCTGTCCTAGTATGTCTGACTATTCACTGAAATTTCGGAACAATACGGCAGTTGTTATAAAAAAGTATTTTTGTTGTTGTTTTTAACCATCTAGAAGCAGTGCCGTCTATTAACAAGATATTAGAACCTAAAATACCGATTTAAAATTAAAAATGCACGCCTACAAGTAAGATTCCTTTGATCCGTTTCTTTGACGGCTATGCGTTCATGTGAACCATGTAGATTTCGTTTGATAACCATAGATTTATTTCCCACCTACACTGTTACTGAACCCCTGTCATCTGATTGAGTCTAAAAGAGGATGTGGATGAAAACATTTTTTTCTTAGGTCCCCACAATAAAAGACATTTTGTGGTGTTTGCACAAAAGATTGAACAGAAATATGATCTTCCTCAGTAACGTAGACGTGCCTCCTTTTTTGGCGGGCTCTATTTTGTGATTGGACTACTAGCTATTTGTGGACCGTGTATGACAAGCTTAGTAGAAAAGTGTAAGAAATTTGCATTTTCCAGATCATTAAGTAAAGCAATTGCCCTGTAGGAGGCAACCCTTGAGAGAATAGCTATCCAGACATATGCATAAACCAACATTTAGTTGGACTTGTCTCCTTCGTATTGGACACTGCTCTGAAACACCATTTGACGAGACCATCTCGGTTTTTGGGATGTTGTAGGAAACACCGAACCAGTCTGTTCAAATCTCATATATACATTATCTATACGCCGTTATGCATTCAGAAAAACGATAATTAGTATAATTCTGCTGAAATGGAAAAACCCTACAAAAAAATCAAACTTTGGGAATTTTGGGTTGGTTTTTACAAAACCCTCCTTTGTCTACCATTTCTTTAAATACCTGAATATTGCTTCTACCGATATTTTACCACTGCTGTGCTTCGATAGTTTCTCATCTCAATCAGATTTTTTTTATCAAATAAAAAACTTTTCAGTTAACAACAATTTTTTTTGGATTTTTCAATCTCGTACTAGAAATTGGCTCATTATAAAATATGATGCTTATCCAATTTTATGTTGTATTTTATATATTAAATCATTAATGTTTAACATTATACAACCCAATTGAGTACAGGAAGATGCTTCCTAAATATGATTCCGATTACAAGATTTTTTTTAAAGAAACACTTCAGATGCCAGCACATTTTTATATTTTAATATCTATTGACTTATACTCCAACAGTTGATGGATCCTGGACAAGCTGGTCAGAGTATGGACCGTGTAGTAAGACTTGTGGGGGCGGAGAAAAGTCAAGGACAAGGTCATGTGACAATCCTGCACCAGCCAATGGGGGACAAGATTGTAGTGGAGAGGACAAAGAGACAACAAGTTGTAACAGTCAGCAATGTCCAAGTGAGTTTATGGAATGCTGAATACATTTTAATAATTGTGTAAATGTAGTGAACCCGTAATAGTTCCGCAACATTTCAGGCGTAATGAACTTTAACAGTGTTAACCGAGATTTCCTAATGATTTTCATTAAGAAACCTCGGAAAACATTGTGAAAGAACATGTGGTCCGAAATGTTGTGGATTTTTTACGGGTCCACCACTTTCAGGTGTTTTAAAGCTCGTCACTGTCAATCATTTCTCACTCTATAGAACAATCGGGAAACCTCGGCGATTCTGAGGATTGATAATTGCAAAGCTTCGTACGTGGTTTACATGACATAAAAAATCAAGATGACTTTGCATATAATTTGATATCAAACTGCAGTGTTTTAATGCCCAAGAGATGCCCAAAAGATCTTTTCATGTTACGAAAAAGTCTGACCGATCTTACGAATATCTTTATATATACCCAGTTAGTAGAGGACTCGATAAAAAAAAGAACTTGTCCTACTTACTATTATATTGTATTTCGGATAAGACCGTGATTTATACTGAGCACGTTAATAACCAGAAAGAGCTTTCACTAGTTCCATACTATATTCCTACGCTGACACTCGTAACAAGTGACAGCATTATGCAGTCGTTTGGGCAAATTCTACTGTAAAGACGATATAAAACAGGAATACAAGTCAAATATTACTATTTTCTCTCTACACAATGGAGCATCGTTATTGACTAGCGTTAGAAATCAGACTCATGACATATCCCTATATATTCTTTACATAATGTTAACAGTTGACGGTGAATGGTCTGACTGGTCTCAGTATACATCCTGTTCATTGAGCTGTGGCTCTGGCACTCAAACTCGAACCCGAACATGCACCAATCCACCAGCACAGTACGGTGGTAAAGATTGTGTTGGGAATAATGAAGAGACGATGAGTTGTAACACTAAACCATGCCCAGGTACAGTACAACTTACGTTAAACTACTATTAAATGGACCACCAAATGTTGAACGTCGCCTAATACAATATTTTATGATAATAAGACAAGTCATGTTGATTACATATATTATAACTCATTAGAATTGTCTCTTTGAGCCGATTCTAATTGGCCGCATTAACTTCAAAATCGATAATAATCTATTTTTCGTTTAAGAATGTCCATTTTGTTTAGAGATTTTGCTTGCGATGAAGAGACTTTTTTTCTGAAGATCACTTGATAAAAGTCGCTGCTAAATAGAAGTGGTCGCTCGCACAATATTGACAGTATATACATAAGGAAATGCCCAATTCATCCAACGACCCATCTTGAATAATATAAAAAAGAAGTTTTGTCAGGTCTTTATCTGTCATAGATGATACGTTTAATAAATCAATTATTTCATGAACATGAATCCGTCAGTACCATTTCTTTTTATATCTTGTTGATCAATCCATGAGATTGAGATGCAAAGGTCTTAACTATGCAATACCAGTAAGCTGATTTGCATAGTTATTTCACTAGTGTAAAAAGGAGTACACTAGTATATAACATGTATGTTTACGCGTTAGTAGTCTATATTTATTACTTTACTAATAGTACAAGGTTTATATTTGACCAACAAGATTTAACGAAAAAGTGTAATTTTTTTATTCAAAACAATTATTTACCAGTTTAGTTCTTTCTATATCTAGGTTACTGTATCGAAAGATAAGTCATGTTACCGGTTTATTCAGATTCGTCTATATTCTTCTAACATTTCATTCAGTTGACGGAGCTTGGTCTGATTGGTCGAGTTACGGTGCTTGTTCTGCAAGCTGTGGGGCTGGTAAACAGTCTCGTACACGAACATGCTCGAACCCACCACCCGCTAACTGGGGTAAAGACTGTGTTGGAAGTGATGTAGAAGAAAGGAGCTGTAATGATAAGCCTTGTCCAGGTATAGATCGTATATTCATAATACATCGAATCCGTCGAATCCATGCTTATTTTGTCACATTTTTTTCAAGTAGCTATCATAACGATATGACAGAGCACTCATTTTTAGATAACCTCCTAGGTTCGAGTGCTTAAGGTTCATGTAAAGTGTTTGAGACCCAATTTTAAGGGCATTCATTTGCCAAGAAAAAGCAGTATGTCCAGGAATATTATATATCAAAATGAAGCTATTTATGAGCACAAGCAGTTGAAAAACATAAGACTGTTATAACTATAGTGGTATAGCCAAAACATTGTGGAAAAGGGTCATTTTGTACAGAACAAGCAACTGCATGACTGTTGAATAAAATTGGCTCATATTTTAACAAAGTTTAGCCTAAAGTACCATCCAGGTAGTGCTACAACCATTGGTATAAAACTAAGCCCCAAAACGTAGTTATGCAAGCAATTTATTTTGACTTATTTCATAAACACATATGTCATATATGTCATTCTAATTTTGTAAACGTGTAGATCTTTTTAGGGGATTGGTGTGTTATCACAACATAAATGGACATTAATTGTTTATATACCTGTAAGGTTGTTTAGCAATTTCTATTTCTATTTCACAGAATGATAAATATATAGTAATATTGGATCATTGAATTAAAAAAAACTATAATTTGAAATAAATCTCAGAAAATATTTCACAATATTATGGTGTGATGTTGCACCATACCTTACATCTATTTTGAAAACAGACCAAACCGGTTTGACATGTATGTTGACAAAATAAATGGAAATTGATTCTTTCAAAAGAGCCTTTTGAGACTGAGTTTTATATCTAAGGTTGTAGCACTACCTGGATGGTACTTCAGACTGTACTTTGTTAAAATACGGGGCAATTTTATGCAACCGTCATGCAGTTGCTTGTTCTGTACAAAATGACCCTTTTCCACAATGTTTTGGCTATACTGCTATAGCTATGGCGGTCTTATGTTACCTAACTGCTTGTACTCACGAATAGCTTCATTTTGATATATAATATACCTGGACATACTGCTTTTTCTTGGCTAATGAAGTGTCCTAAATATTGGGTCTCAAACACTTTACATGAACCTTAACACGTCAGTTTGCCAAACTTCATCTTAAAAAGCTTTAGTGTTGGTCTTTGCAGTTCGATTTTTCATTGGAGCCGAAAACGAAACTTTAAAGTGGTAATTACTAAGTGGTATGTTTGATATTACAAATTTTCATTGTTCCAATGTCAAGTTATACTGATATGTATACTAGTTCTGAGTGGCAGATTGTCTGTTTTTTGAGGTATTTTTCCTTTCAATTGATGGAAGGATTTCGTCTCAGATTCTTTTCAGCAGAATTTTGCGTATCGACAGATACAGTCATGCCGGGTTAAAATAAATATTTTTATTAAATAACCTTAGAGTCCCTTCTTTTCCTAAGTTAAGAACTATGGATATGCACATGTCGGTAAATACTCAATGCATGTACAATTCACTGCTGGTTACATTTTGAACTTTAGGCGTCTTTCTCCATTCCCTCCACTTCATCATTTTTGAATGATATTGTAGGAAGAACATCCGACTTAGTCCGGTGATTCCCCTCAAGTTATCTGAAATATTCAGCGATCACTATGGACTTTGTTGCCTTAAAGTTATATTTTTGGGAGCTATGTTCTAATTTGTATTTTTGCTCGATCGGTCTCGACTCCCCTACGCTGGCAAAATGTTCTAAAATTCAACCTCCATTTGAATATGTTCACTTTTGTGAAGGAAGATGTACCAATTGCATCAAAGCCAGTCCATGTATCAATTTTTCTTCGAAAGTATTCACATAGACTATCAGGTCATTTAGATATGTCACATACATGCGATCATTTCCGGCTTCCCAGGTGTACTTCTTTGCCAGCTGATGGTACAACGTTGGTGAGTTGGATAACCCAAAAGACATTAATGCTCGAAAATGGCTAACTGGGATTGAAGCAGTTTTCTTGTGTTCTTACAGGATTTTACACGATAGCCTGGGTAACTTGATGACACTGAAGAATATGTTGTATCTTTCTCATCAAATTGGGAGTTCGCATTGAATTTAACAATAAAGAATTGGAACTTTTTTTTCTGCAGTAAATGGTGGTTGGTCTGATTGGTCCGGGTATGGTTCGTGTTCTGTAACGTGTGGGTCCGGTGTTCGAGTTAGGGACAGAAGTTGTACAAACCCTGCACCATCTAACGGTGGTACTGACTGTGTGGGTATGGGTAGTGATGAGACCGGCTGTGAGGCAGGACCATGTCCGGGTAAGTATGTTGTAGACTTCATAGCGGATATTGCATGAATGGCCATGAAAAAGTAATTTTATTAGTTCGTCATCGCATGCATTATGATGCAGTTTCACCGAAACAAAAAAGTGTTGCAATACACTCTGAGATCATTCGCGTAGAGTTAAAACTAGTTTGATATAGCCCGTGTAATACTAACAATACTCAACGGTTTGTGTTTTTTTTTTTTTTACCCCCCTGAAGTTGGTCAAATTTTACAGTGGTTTATTTATTTGTATCTTTGTAACATTATGCACTCCTAAAATGGGCTTCAAAATATATAAAATTTGGTCATTTATCGCACATAAACGAATTTCGTCAATAGCATTTATATAGGCCTATTTGTCTACCGTTATAAAGCGGTAGTATAGTTTCTTATTTTTCTATTTATATGTATAAGAAATGAAATATATTGCATATATCGATTAGTACGATGTTTGTTTTATATATAGTTGACGGACACTGGTCCCCCTGGACAGAGTACGGTGTCTGCTCAAAGACATGTGGAACCGGTAAAATGTCACGAAGTAGAACGTGTACGAACCCGGAACCTGCGTATGGCGGTGCGCAATGTGTTGGTATGGACATTGAAGACAGTAGCTGTAACACACAACCATGTCCAGGTATTAAAAAACAAACGGTTACAAACTTTAAGATATCCGCTTTTCAATATATTCAATTATCTTTATCAATATAGTATCTGCTTGTACTAACCATCATCAATTCTATTTTGTTTATTATTGTCACACCATGCCTAAGTTTAAGTCAATACACAAGTCACCACTTTATCCCCCAAATATTTGCGATCATGGTAACTGACTTAGTTTAGTTAATAATTCGAACATTCCAAATTTGTAAACATTGCTTTGATCATTGGTCCACATATTCTCCGTAGAATTAAGTTGAACATTGTTATGTTCTTTACTACATATTATTTCTATTTCTATTTCTATTTAGTAGAATTTTTACCTTTTCCTCTTGCCTTCCATTGATTTTCAGATATATTGATTTCCTAAAACAAAATCTTTTGTAATCTTCCGAATTGACTTCAAAAATGTAAACAATCATAAATGTGACCTGTCACGCGAAAAGGGACCATCTACATGTAGGAGCTTTGCAAAATAAATATTTGAAAATAGATTGGTTCAGGAACAGGCCAACCAAAGGTCGCATTTCAAAAAAATCTTTCTCAGGAAGGTAAATTAATTATTCTATATTTTAACTGCAAAAGAAACGTCCACAAATATATGTTCGCTTAATATCTTACGCGTTTATGATTTTTAAGAAATCTGTGGACAGATAACATTTTCGAATTTTCGACTTTCTTTAAATCTCACAATGATTTCTGAGATGCATCTTTGAAGTGTGAGCATTAGCTTAAACGCAATAAAAAGGTTTTGAAGCACGTTCATTTGCCGTCGTGACGTCATTAAGGGGACAATTAAGGGGGTTTTCGACCCGCAAAAATCAGTATTTGCAAATATCTTTTTAATAAATCGGTCGATTTTTACGAAAAAAGTTTCATTTAGAAAGTCCAAGAACGCCAGACCTAGTCATTTAATTTATGTGCACATTCAAACAGAAAAACAGGTGAAAAACGCTATCTTTTTCGCGATTTTTAAGATTTGACGTTACATTTTTCATTTTTTTTTCTAAAGCTAAAGAAATTTCTCCAAATTTTGCTCGGTGACCTATGCTAATTTTTTTGTTATTTTGTAGCGAAACAAATAAGCTTCACATTTATCAAATAAAAATGATATTTCTTCGGGTTGATGATATTCCTTCAATTCGATTTTGTAAAGTTGTTGCAACATTTTCCGTCGAATGCGACGTCGCACCAAAACAATCTTTACTATTCTTATTTGACGCCAATCTTCATGCAATCACGTATACTAAAATATTTGAAATTAAGGTTTATTGTAAAATATAGGCTTCAGAAGTATTAAATTTGAATTTGGCTTTCAGAAAAAAACAAAAAATCAATTAATTTTCCATCCGTTTAAAAAGACAGCTTTTGTGAATATTCAACGCGACGTTGAAATATCCTTTGATTTGCGATATCTTCGCGGAATCGAATTTTACAAAAAATCTAACCCGAAGACACATGGATTTTATTTTAAAAATCGTCAGTGTAATAGTTTGGCAGCAACATAACTAAATTTCAGCATAGGTCACCGGACAAATGTTCGAGAAAAAAGTCAATATTTCAGTAACTGTACTCGAAAACAGCAACGCAGAAGGCATTTACATTTAATACGTAACACCTTATTGTATTTCTTACATTTACATCATCATATCAATCAAAGCAAAACATCAAATGGCGTTTTCGGACTAAAAATTGGTAAATTATTTCCAAAAAAAATCGACAATTACTGAATTTGGTCCCTAAAAAGGGGGTCGGCCCCTTGATGACGTCATGACGTCATTTCTACGTTATGAAATTCCTTTTTATGACCGACATATGAAAGCAGGTATTTCAAAGTTAAATTTTATCGCATTAGGCAAGATTTGCAGACAATTTAAAATTTGGACCTAAAATGACCCTCTATGTGTCTGCAGTTACCTTAAATTGTATTTTCATTGTCACACCTATCAAAGCTGACTACATTTTCGAGACCGATCTTTTGTCAGTAAGGTTCCATGTTCGTTTCTGTAGCAAAGCCTACTTAGTAAACGTATCCCCTTAGCTTGCTGGTCTTATGCAAAAATGATTTTTTTTAATGTGCATTGAATGACATTCTAGACCATAGCAATAAACCGTTTTGGTTTGATTTGAATTGGGGTTTTACGTCGCTTTCAACGATATTTCAGTTATATCGCGACGACTGGAGCACCTAACGATGGATTCCTGGTATTTCTCACACCAGTACTACCACCACATCCCTTTCCTAGCCTCCAGTTGCTATTCCACATAGGTTTACGATTATCTACCCATTGGTGGAAGACAAATGTCGGAAAGGATAAGTGCCGCGGCCGGGGATCGAACCCGTGCGAATAAAGACCCCTGGATTAGAAGTCCGGCGCGCTACCAACTGCGCTATTGCCGCGGCAATAAACCGTTTTGGACAAAACCTTTAAATTTACGCTGATGTCAAAAGTTACCTTAGAACATTAGAACTGTTAATGAAACTTGAAGGAAGTTTTTAAAAAACGTTTCAGCTGCTTTGAACAATTTTCCGATTGAATTTCAATGACCGATGCAACCAATCTATGTGTTTAGTCTCTGCTCGTTACTGCGCAGACAAGATATCGACGTCAAGTCGTATTGTTTTCAGACTTAAGCTGACGATCTGTTAATCAATCGCACACTTACGATTAATAAATCTGTTTCACATGACGGCTCCTGTACAACGAACAAAATAACGTTTTATAAGCCGATTTTCTAGAGGAAAATGGCGTTTAGAAAGCCGCCTTGATAATTAACCGAATCAACTTTCATGGATAGGTTTTCACCATGATAACGGGATGAATGTTTATCCCACCCAATCTCTGACCATGTGGAATGAGTGGGGTTTTAATACCTATTTATTGTATGAACACTGTAGTAGAGCTCACTTGCGAAATGGATACTTTTTTATGGACTTTTTTTAATGGCGTTGTCACGATCGTTATCTAACAACGGTCCCGGAATGTATCATTATTTCATTCCATACATTTTGTGAATCATCCAAAAAAGTAAAAATTCACATAAAGGTTTTAATTTTTTTTTCAATTCATTTCATGTGGGCGTTCATTTTGGAGTAAAGTATAGATTCTGAAAATTAGTACAGTCCGATAAGTTTCAGCCCTAGTCATTAAGTGCAATTCGCGCAGTCTGACAAGGCTCGACACTTTACGCACAGATGTCCCCTTTTGCGTGACAGGTCACACATTTAAAGTACTTGATATCCTCTTATAATTTCAGTTGAAGAAGAATGTGATGGAAAGACTGCAATTAAGGCATGTTTTAGTGTTGATTTCGAGTACCAGAGTTGTAACTATTCCCTGGGTAAACAGACCATTAAGGGTGTTAAATTAGACACACAAATCTCGGATACACTGTGTCAACAGGATGATAACTGGGGATTTGACAGCACATCAGTCTGGGTCGATAAGGGATGCAGGGCTAAGTTCGAACTTTGTCTGGGAGGTAAGCTAAAAAATTACTGTGTTGGTCAACAAAATATTTTCTTACGATAAAACTATCTTATGTTTTTCTTCTCATTTCAGTTTTCCTTTTTCTTCAAGATTGCTTTTACATTTCAGGTTGTTGTTGTTGTTGTTTTCAAATTTTACTGGATACGTATTGTATTAGGTTTATTTGACCTCAAATTCATAGAAAATCGAGAGGCTGGCACTAAGAGCAAAGTATCCAGAAATACATAATGAAATAAAAAAGTTTACTTTATATGAAAAATCTATCTAAAAATAATAATTCAAATGCTATAAAAACAGCACTGTAACCAAAATGACTATATGAATGTTCTCATGGAGAAATTATCGATAAATTCGAGTTATTTGATTATTGCTCTTTTGTTTATTGCTCTTATTGTAAGTGTATACGTTTATGTAGCTATAGTTCTTATAGATCCGCAAGAAAGAGTGAGGTTCGAGAAACCGTGATCTCCTATCTTTTTCAATGTAAAATTGATCTTTGTTTACTCACTTGAAATTACTTTTCTATAATCGTTATGTAGTTGTGACGTGCGAATAAGTGAAATAGTGTCAGATTTATGACGTAACAGTAAGCGCTCATCTTCAAGAAAAGGCAACCAACGTCAGTTAGTATAATTAAGGGTGGCAACATTAAATCTTTTGTCACTTTAAACACAAATGGTCCTATAACCCTAAATTTTGCATTTTTCAGCTTCTGTTTCAAATTGTGCTATTCAAATGTGATTTTACAAGATATGCGACTGCTTTCAGAGTTATACTTTATGAAGGAACTAACTTCATTTGGCAGGAACTTTCAACAACATGTATATCAATTTAATATGAAAAACTCGAACTAATCTATCAACCCTCCTACTACATGTAATACTTTACTAACAGTAGCAATGTTTTTTTACAAGTGGACGGCGGTTGGTCATCATGGAGTAAATATAACAAGTGTTCTAAGTCGTGTGGTACTGGTGTTCAGTCTAGAACTAGGAAGTGTTCAAACCCAACACCAACTCCAAACGGTGCAGATTGCGTTGGTACAGCAATAGAAGAGCAAAGTTGCAATGAGCATCTTTGCCCAGGTAGGAAATTTCATTTGATCGTTTGATGACGATATTTTGAATCTTGTTTGAAATATAAAGCACGTTATCTTCGTTTTTTACTATCGTTCAAGATATAACGTTTGCAAGATGTTTGAAAATTAGTTTCGCAGTTTTTACAAGCACTCACTTTCAAACATTTCAAAAACGCATTTTGACATCTCACTGCCAATCGAGGGATAAACTTCAAATTGAACTATCAACAAATATTTAAAAATGCATCTTTATTTTTAAATTCCATTTTACAGTGAACGGTGCATGGACGGAATGGAGCGAGTACGGAGTATGCTCTGTATCATGTGGGCGTGGCACTCAGTCACGTGAGAGAACTTGTACAAACCCCGCCCCTGCAAATAGTGGTAGAGAGTGCCCTGGAAAGGGAGAGCAAGACAGAAACTGTAACACACAACCATGTCCAGGTATTTACATCAAGCACACGAATAGATTTATACGTATTTTACATGATTTCAACCCTCGAGTTCTATATAACGTGAACAGTTAAAATGAAACGTCGCCACAAAATATTGAACGTTTAACTTATTCTTTTTATTCTTTTATCTTACTACCCTGCATTCAGGATGGCATTCAGGGACAAGCTGTTTGCGTATTATACTCCGCTATGTTTGCAAGTGCACTTGCAAATCGAGGTATAATTTGCAAGCACTTTTTTACTTATTTAAAATCCTGAGTGCAGGACCGTCGGCTATGTTCACAGTCTTTTTTGCGGAGGAATGTAAACAATGAGTTTGAAGAAAGATAAGATGTTGGAATCTAAATAAGACCGTAGCTGAGTCGAGCATTGGTAGACGCGTATCCCAATATGTTTTCAGTTGATGGTAACTGGAGTGAGTGGTCAGACTACAATAGATGTTCCGAGTCTTGTGGCGGAGGAATACAGATAAGGAGGCGGAAATGTAACAACCCTCGCCCCGCCCACAATGGCGCTGACTGTGTCGGGGTAGATGAGGAAGAACAAAGCTGTAACACACAACCGTGTCCTGGTAGGTTGATAATTGAGAAAAAATGAATTGTTTAAAAATGAATAAATGAAAATATAATTTTCTTAATTTAAATTAGCGGACCCCCGACCTCATCCCCTGACCTGCATCAGAAAGCGGAGTATCGTTTGTAGCAAAAGTATTTAAGATATGAAGAGAGTATTTATTTATTTCATTGAGATAAGAAACTAAAAACATAACCACACTGTATGAATACGCAAAGTGGATTAATACGTGAGTGTGATAAGGTTTTTGATTTCATACCTCAATGATATAAAACATTCTTCCTTCATATCTTATAATTTTCGGATTAATTGAATAAGAAACAGATTTGCAATGGGACTATTATGTGTGACAGCTTACAAAATAGCTGCGTACTCAAAATTGATATCATTGAAGAATATAACCAACTATTCAGCCAATCAAAACACACGAATATTGATGGACGCAACTAAAATAAATCATATAGTCATGGACATGAAACAAGAAGCAAGTCGATGATGAGCATCATTACATCTGTTAACAAGTCGCCTATCAATGCTGCCGTGCTAACGTTTGAAAGGAAAGGGCGGATATTAATGTTATCCCATTATAAACTGGGGTCTCTTGGTCAATCGATTTTTATTAGACAGTTGTGATCTGTCATTTTATTATGAAGTTTGTAAACAATACAACTAAATGCTTCCATAAATACAGATATTTTGAATTCTGAAATTTGAACAATAGTAAGTGACTCCATTGTTCATACATACTCTAGGCCTCAATTAAAATTGAGTACTAGTAAATTGTAAGTGACTTGCTACATGTTATTGTCCATATTTCATGCTCTGATTTCAGAAACTGTGATTCGTGAGGCTCATTCAAAATTTAAAGTTGCAGAAATATATGTAACCTACATACTCCATTACAGTTCACGGTGCATGGACGGAGTGGTCAGAGTACGGAGAATGTAGCCAGTCTTGTGGAGGCGGCAAACAGGTTCGGACTCGAACTTGTACGAATCCTACACCAATGTACGGGGGCCGAGAGTGTAATGGGAAATCAGAACAAGAGAAATCTTGTAACAACCAGAGATGCCCGAGTAAGGCCTTCGTTTCCAGTCTGCGTTTAGAATACAAAAACACTTACAAATGTTTTGAAATGATGGCCCGCTTCCCTCTAATGTTCACATGAAAGCGGGTATCATATCTAAAACGTTTTTTGAATGTTTTGATCCTCAAAGTAGGGCAGAGTCACATGATATCGAACAAAAACAAATTTCAAATCAATAGAAGACTCTCAAGACTTTTATCATGCATTTTTTGTCCAAATTTTTACAAACAGTTTGCCAATTTACGATCATCTGAAATAAGAAATATAAATATTTGATTTTTATTTCTTTCACAGTTGATGGAAACTGGTCTGACTGGTCAGACTTCACACCATGTTCAAAGTCATGTGGTTCTGGAACTAAAACACGAACACGATCCTGTACTAACCCGGCACCGAAACTCAATGGGAAAGATTGTGTCGGAAACACAAAAGAAGAAGTCGAATGTAACACCAACCCGTGTTCAGGTATGTGGAGATGAAAAAAAGACGTAGAGCAAATTTCAACGAGTTAAATAACAAAAAAAGGTTCTGGAGAAAAAGCTTCAAACTTCGGTCAAAAATACATTATATGGCCCTGTGACTAAATTGTGTATTATCTCGTGTATTATCTAGTTTCGCATTTATATGTTCAAAGTAACGGAACTAAACGAACTAATACAGAACAGAAGGTGAATTTTCCACAGTAAAATTCTTATACAGAAAACTTTTATCTTAAATCTATTGCATTATTTGCAAATATGATAGAAACAGTTAAAAGTTTATCATGAGAATTAAAGAAAAATATCTATATCATATATTTCAACATGAATTAATTGGATACAACAAAAGTCTTATTTCCCTTCAGTTGATGGTGGCTGGTCCACGTGGTCAAGCTACGGATCCTGTTCAAAGAGCTGCGGTACCGGGATCCAGTATCGTTCAAGGACCTGCTCGAACCCTGAACCTGCGAATGGAGGCGCTGACTGTGTTGGTAGTGATTCCCAAAGTCAGACATGCAATACAGAGCCATGTCCAGTCAATAACGGTACATATCGTCGTCAGGCGACCAAAACCTTGTAACTCACTAAAAAACCAGAAAAACGCACAATTACGGAAAATCGATGTCCAAAGCTATTTTATCGAATGTTTTACAAGATTTAACACCAACTTTTGTTCCTATGCCAAGGAGAGGTCAATGTCTGTCTGATAAAAATAATTTTAAGTATGTATTCCTCTAAATCATGAAATAAGTGGATTTTATAATAGTGTAAAATGTTTAAAATCGCGTGTCCAGTTTTAGGGTAGTAAGTTTTACCTGGTCCTCGATGGGGTTTCATTTATTTTTTTCGTTTTGACAAATTAATCAAATTTCCCTTAAAATGTTATATTTTAAGCTGCAACTCAATCAAGATGCCTATGTATCTTAGTTATTTTTTTAACAGCTTTTTAATCAATGTCACAAAAAGTACAGTGAATTACGTTACCGCTTTCATGTTAACATAGAAATGGTTTCAAACAACCGTAGGGATGTAATAATATGTTAAAAAGCTTCACATATGATACAAATTTAGTTTAACAATCTATATGGTTGCCCGAATTTCTTAAAAAAAAATCGCCTCCCACTCTCTAAATTAGACTTTCATTTTTTAAGAAATAGAAGTGAACTACGTTACCATACAGATCTGCTTTAAGAAGTAAATGAATTTCATTCTAACTTTTGTACCTTTCAATATTTGTTTGTAAAGTTTGTAAAGTATCTAAAGCACTCATAATTAAACTACAATAAATCAGTTTTAGTGAACTACGTGTTAGTGAACTTCGTTACTATCGTAAACAGTAAAATGCACTTTGCATCGTATATCGCTTAAAAAATACTCTTGAAACTGTTTTTGTCATCAGTGTAACATACTGGGTGTTCAAATAAACACGAATTACAATGAGATTATACGGTGATTACCTAAAATTCATCAAGAGATGCCACATTTAATACCAGGTCGACTAAAGCTCGAGAATTGGTATCAAGATATGTTGTTGAAAACACGAGTATACCTTTCATGCTAGCTTGGATAACTCTATTAAACATAAGTTAGACCGCTATGGTGATTCTTTTGATGTAACATCCATGAAGCATAGTATTATTTGGTAACGTAGATCACACGGCTGGTAACGTAGTTCAAAAACAAGAAATTTGTTTAATATGGTGGAAAATTGTTTTTGATCTTGTTAGTGGTAAGAAATTCAGTAGCCTAAATATTGAAAGACTACATACAGAAACTATTGAACCTTACAAAGGCCCGAAATACAAATGATTTTCATCTAAGCGAGGATAATAAATTAGGTATGTGGAAAATTATATATTTTGTTACACTTTGGGGATTCAATCAAGAATTTATATATACATATATGTACTTTTTTTAATTTTATATTGTTGTAAAACTATTCAAATGATATTTTTTACATGAACAGAAACTTTTTTCTTTGTGTATGACAAAATTTAGTGGGTCAAAGACATTATTTAGCATGTAAATTTTGTTTTCAACGTGGCGTTTCCTTCCACTTTTCCACTTTGCTTTTGCAAAATTTTAGTGTAAGAAAACAAAAAACGAGGATAAATTTGACTGATTATCTAGCAGTCTGGGGAAAAAAGTTGGATTTAAGGCTGAAATCCCAATTTATGAGAAAAAATATTTTCATATGAAAACTGAGTAAAAATAATTTTTCAAGAAATTAATTCATAGTCTAAGTAAAAGGGAATACATTTACTTCAATTGTGTTAACAAAAAAATTTTGAAAAGAGATTTGGAGCTTAAATTACATGTGAAGAATAGAATAATCACTAAAATAATTCATTTGAATCGAAAAAGGTGAGTAAAAATTCAATTAAATACATGTATTAATGCAAAAGCGGTGACCTACGTTACCGGACATTTTTTGTAAGAAATAGTGTATTTTTTTATCAATACCCTCTTTCAAAATCACCAATTAGCCCATCTTACATTCCCAAAGTCTTGCAAAGTGTAATAACACCAGGAATTTTGAATTCTTATTAACAATGTGATCTTGACATATTGTTTTGTTTACTATTTTTTGACTGCAAAAAAATCTTACAAATCTGCATCGACAATACTGTTTTGAATAGCAATATCGAATATACAGATAGTTATTATGACAGTTGTTCAGTGTTGTATCTATAAAGGAAATAGTTTACTGAAAATAAATCAAGAGAAAGTTGTTCTAGCTACTTTTCTTCATTGAAAAATAGTCACCATAATGTATGACTTAGTTTTATCACGTAATTCACTGTTAAGATTCACCCCTGTGTTTCAAGCTCGTACTAAGAAAATTTCTGAAGGTCCAGAATTTTTTTAAAGACAAATTCTACAAATATAAATGTATAAGATTGAAAAGAGACAAAAATAAGGAAAATCTAAAACAAAAAATCTCTCGGACAAATTTGACTAAAAATTGTGCGTTTTTTTGGTTTTTTAGTGAACTACAGAAAAATAAGGCTAGACTAACAAGCATTTTGTCTTCCTTTCACGAAATAAAATAAGCACAAATATTTCGTTTCTACTACCGAATTTATTTGTGAGGAATTTTCATTCCATTTGGAAAAAAATGTGGTTGGTTTAGCTCACTTTTTATACAAATTCATAGATAAATATGGAAGGTCATCACTGTAAATAAATTGTAGTTTTTATAAGACATTTCAATTAAATAAATAGACGAAAAGCCTGCGCGATAATAATATGAACTTTTTTAAGAACGCGTGCATTACATCATTTTACGAATATCAACCAATATGCGTTAGACAAATAGTCGTAAAGGGTGAGTGCCGCAGTCTAAACCGACAGTATAACAATAAAAGAGAGACCATGAAAGCAACACTACGTGTAAAAACTACTGGTTTAGACATGGCACTCATCCTTTTCGACTAGTTGATTTTTACCTATGGATGATAATCGTGTGTGTGGGGGGGGGGGGGGGGGAAGCCGGATTAGCTCAGTTGGTAGAGCATCGGACTTCAAAACAACTGGAGATCGATTGAATATTAAGAAATACCAGGAATCTATTGATAGGTGCTCCAGCCGCCGTGTTTTCGCTTAAAGATTGTTGAAAGTGGTGTAACCCCATTCAAACAAACAAACAATTAAAAAATGGTAACTTAAGGCATGATGTTTAGGCTGTGCCAGGCTTATAGACACTTTAGCATCATGCAATGAATCCAAGCAAGCACACTTTTCAGGTAAGAAAAGCAAAAAAGTGCTTATAATGCTCACAAGCGTTTTGTTCTCCTGAAGGCAAGGTTGGTTTCGGTTGTGAGAAATTATCATAGTAGTAGTAGTATTTCTTTATTGCCTCCAAATGTTGAAGAGTATATACATACAAACATTCAATGCATGAAATAACAAAATGACTTATTTAGAATTAAGAACAGTTATATACAACAAAAAGACGTTTATACATTGAGCTATTTATAGACACATAGTGATTGCGTATACGTGTATGCGTGTTTCTATTTTCGTGTGCGAGTGCATGCGTTTGTGAGTGCGTGCAAGTATTTCATGCTAGACTCAGAAGCAATTGCAGTGGTCTTAACGAGCATTTGTATTTAAGAAACATTATCGAATCACCTCTTTGTAATTGCGGTTCAGTTGAATCCACTCACCATTATTTTTTTGAATGTCCATTCTACCTTGATATCAGAAATAACCTATTTCAAGCTATACAAACAATATACAGTAGACCTATAACACTTCAAGTCATATTATTCGGCGACACTGATTACACAATATCTGACAATGAGTATATTTTTTGCGCGGTTCAGAACTATATTCGTCGTAGTAAACGATTTAATTAGACGAACATTTTCCCATTTCCGTGTCTTATCTTCTTAAAGCATTATCACAGTCAGGGGTACACGGACTAGAATCTAAAACTATCTTATTTGATCTTCTAAAGAGCCGTCAAACTTTTTTTTCCATCATCCATCCACACCAATGTTTTTTGTTGTTTTTTTTTTTTTTTTTTTTTTTTTTTTGTTCTTCTAAATATTGATTTGTCCTTTTGTACTAAATACTCATGCTAATAATCCCAATTTCATTTTCATCACAAATAACAATAAACCTGCAAGTTATGTACATAAAGATTTTCCTAGCAAGATAAGTGTTTATTACTGGAAGTTGGAGAAGAACTCTATAAGCCCAGGCTTTCGTTCTCATCCATTTTGTCATATGTATGTTTTATTATATTTTGTAATGTACAGATGCGTGTTACTTTGTACATATATGATGAATAAAATATGTTTAAACTAAACTGAGTGCGTGCGTATGTGCGTGTGCTCCTGTGTGTGTTGTTAAAAGGTACGATGCGCGGTATTTGAGGTCGCTGGTGGATACACAACCTTGTCGAAAAGAAAACCAAGGAGGGAAGTAAACGACCTTTATATCATTTATAGTCCGTTTGACTTCTATATGGACCAACCTTTTCATCAATTACATAAAATTGCGCTTGAATAAAGGATTTGTATGTAGTAAAATCTTAATTTCAGCTTAATACCATTCCAAAAAATATTTTTTGAAAATAAAATGATTTCAAAATAATGATTTTGTCTATCTAGTTAATGTTAATATTTTCGCATTATCCGTTCTTAAACACGAGGGGTGATGGAGGCTGTTCAATAGTAAGAAAATGTCAACATATATAGTAAAAACACGTGGTTTTATACTAAACTTTTGACAGATGAAATATCCATTATTCCTTATTTGGACATGCTAATTAGCATATCGACGGTCTTGTCATCTTAAACTTAAATAGCACGTGATTTTTACCGTTAGTAATCGCCTTTTCATAAAGTTTTCCTCGTGAAATTCCCAACTACTTCGTTTAATAATGCTTTTTGATTGGTCTTAACATGTAAATATAGGGTTCATCTCAGAATGAATAAAATCAATAATCAATTATCTGGTCAAACTGTTTCTGAACAAAGAGAGAATATACACAGATTTGATATCCAACGGTAGCAAAAATCTTAGACAAACTTAATTATATTGAAAAACTCGATTTTATAGTAATACATTTCACTTAAAATCTTACTCTTTTGACTCGGCCCCTATGCAAATTAGTACTATTTTTGGTTATACAATTCGCTGTTCTGTTTAATACAGTAACAAGTAGGTATGAAATGCTGAAAGTTAACATGTAGACGGACGGACAAAATCATTATTTTACATTCAAAAATTCTGAAAAACAAAATTCGTCATGGTATTAGCTGGAAAAAAATGATATTACAAGAAAAATATGCGCTTCATTAATTAATTTCGGAGATTTTCGGCGAAATGTTGGTCTATATAAAAGTCAAACGGACTATAGAAGTGATAATATCTCTGTGTATCCTTAAAGATAAAGGAATCTATATATGATGAAAGTATGTCATGAAATGTGATATATCTGCACGCATGGTTAAGTGGTGGATGAGCGTGTGTGTGTGTGCGTGCGTGTGTGCGTGTGTGTGTTTGTGTGTGTGCGTTGTTACCTGAGTCTGAACCAGCCAGCTTGCGTGCTTGTGAGAGTGTTTTCCTTTTGTTGTTTTCTGATTGCTTGTTTGCTTGTGTGGTGGGTGTTTTAATGTGCGTGGGAGAGTGTGACGGGATGCATTGGTGTGTTAATGGAGAGTTTAGTGATGATCTAGGATAAAACTAGAAAATTGAAATTTATTATTTGTAGATCATCAATTAAGAGCTATAGCTATACAGTTGAAATCAATTTCTGTTTATTCTAATAAAATAAACACAAAAAACATTCAAAATTGAATATTTAAATATTCTACCAAGTGATTGCACAATAGGTGAATGGATTTTAGAGTTACTTTAAAACACATAACCCTAGTTGTTTCTTCAAGGTTGAAAGATACAAATCCACTCAATAATTCTACGAGCTGGTCTTGTGGATTTTTTGAAATCAGCAAGTTAAAATTATCGATACCCATCGAGCTGGATAGGTTTTTCCATAACTGATTGCGAATATGGTCTGTCGTTACGCAAAAGAACAGTGAATGTGTTGCCACACAGAGAACTACACTTCTGCAGTTCCGACATTCCATTTTAAACTTTCTTGAAAATAGTCTTGCAATGACATTAATTGCTGTAAAACAGGTTGTAAGCTGCTCTCTATATATTCGACTGAAATACCAAATATTATTTGGCATTAAATTGCTACATAAGTATTTATGACTCGACAACTGATGATTCCCTTCAATTTGGATATATAATTGTGATTCCATGAAATAATTTAGAGACTTATTAACGGTCCTTTTCCACGATCCCTGACTAGGGAATGTAGAGTTCAACAGGTATTCCATTAGAATACTAGTCAAACCATACTTTCCCAGAATTCGGTATATATCAGGCATAAAACCAATTACTTTATGTGGTTTGTCGATAAAATGACTTAATCTGTTGATAAACATTATTTTTATGCGCTTATCGGGATCAAGACGATATAGTTGTCCAAAAAGGATTAACTTTCTTTTGTCTATAAAACATTCCATGGACATAATTCCAAGACAACTTAAGGCTACACATGAGGATGTGAATCGTGGCATTCCCTGCATATATTTTACACACTGTTTGTGGGCACGTTCAAGGCTCTTAACATGGGATTCTGATAAGCAATTCCAAAGCTCGCTACCATAAAGCGCTTTCGATAAAACTGCTGTTTCATAGATACGCTTCAATGAAAGCGGATGGATACAATTTCGGCTAATACCACAGTCATTAAGACTAAAGAATGTTTTACGTAGCTTGTTGCAACAGTCATTGACGGATTCATCAAGCGACATATTCTTTTCGTTTATTATTCCGAGATGCACATAGCTGTTTTCTTCACTGATACTACCTTGCCCAATGTGCCAATTACGTTTCACCTTTAATGAGTCACTTATTTCCTCATTATAAACCACGACAACGCATTTGGAGCAATTATAAGAGTATTCGTTTTGTAACGAATTTTCGTAACAAATGTCTATAAGTCTTTGTAAGCCATTCTTTGTATATGACATAAGCATCATGTCGTCTGCTACCGTTGGACATCCAAATGTTGTACCATACAATTTAAAACAATCATCTTGGGTATCTAATTTGTCCAATAAGTCATTGATATATAGTAAATACATCGTTGCACTTAATATTTGACCTTGTCTTGCGCCTTTCATGACCGGGAACCAGTGCGATTTAGAACCATTTATCCGAACACAGCTGGATACATTATTAAGTAGACTGAACAGTATCTTAATAAATTTGATATCCACTCCCGTTTTTTTGAAATTTCTTAAGTAATAAATTGTGGTTGACGTGGTCAAATGCCTGCTTAACATCTAAATAGCAAGTGTATAATTTTGATCCATTTTCTATTGCGCTAAAGAGAGATTCGCGCACCATAAAAGACGTGAGGCAACAGTTTAATTTTTTTGAAATCCTCCCTGGAGAGAATCTAATTGTATTTGGTGTTCTAATTTACTCAATATCACCTTCTCATACAGTTTTAAAACAGTAGAACACAGAGTTATAGCACGGTATGAATTTGGATCGGTTTTACACTTATTACCCCCCTTAAATAATGTCGATATAACTCCCCTTTTCATAATAGGAGGACAATAAGTTAATTGACTCATAGAATTAAACAGCAAAGCTAGAACGTTTAATAATTTTTCACCACCATATTTCATATTTTCATAGTATATCTCGTCGTCACCACATGCCTTATTATTCTGGCATTGAGATAGAGCAGTTTTGATTTCATTCACACAGATGAATGGCTGCGATGAGACATTCAGAGAATCCGATCGACTGTCATTCAATCCGATCGACTGTCATTCAAAATTCTTGTCACAGAGTCTGCTGGTTGGGATAAGTTATCATTGCTTGAATAAAGATCTTTAAAGTAGTCAGCCCAACCAGTAATAATGTCATTTTGTGAGGTACATTTAGTACCGTTGAATGTCATTTCAAATACCGGACTTTGCTTCGGGCTTCTCCTTTTACGGACTATTTTCCAGAATAAGTAGCTATCGACCTCTGCAGCTCGGTCGATCTCGGCCTCTAAACTATTGATATATTTTAGCACAGCAAGTCTATGCGCTTTCCGAAATTTGCGTTTAGCCGCTTTATACTGAGTCAATGCGTGCTTTTCTGTCCTCGGACAACCATCATTTTTCCACGATACACGAGTATTCTCTACTTGATTGTGAAGATATTTCAAATTTTCGTTCCAATATGGTTTAATGAACGGTTTATATTTTGGCCTTGGTATACAGTTTTTATCGGCACGTTTAATAGAGGTCACAATATTTTCGTATAAGTTGTCAATTTGTTTTTCACTATCTATAGAGGACGATGAGAGTCGATCAAGCATTAAGTCATTTTCTAAGAACGCTGTATATTTTGTAATGTTTACCTTTTTCACATTTTTCCAAATTATAGTATTTGAATCATGTTTGAAATAATCGTTTTTATCGTCATGTATAACGTACTGTATAGCGCAGCTTAATGGGCGATGACTTGAAACATTTAACGAGTGATCATCATATATTTTAAATCCCTTTACCGTACTTATGTTGCTGAGAGGCACAAATATGTAGTCTATCAATGTTTCTCTGTCAGTATTGTAGGGTAGATTAGTAAATTTTCGCCCAACTTCGACCAGGCAACATTTATATTTTAAGGCACAAACATATTATTCTCTATATTATATCTTTGTAAGCGTTGTTTATATGATCACACGTTTAAACTTTTATCCAGTTGACGGGAACTGGTCACCATGGTCAAGTTATGGACCTTGTTCGAAGTCCTGTGACGGCGGAAAACAGTCGCGAACAAGGACCTGCACGAACCCAGCACCTCAAGGAGATGGCTCCGATTGTAAAGGGGATAGTGTGCAGCATAAATCATGCAATGTAAACCCATGTCCGTCTGTGAACGGTAGGTATTAAGTCAAGAAGAAAATTTCTTGCTATTAGTTGATATATGGCTTCTACAGACGCACTTCGAGGGGTACGCGCAACACTATTGTAAGTGCCTATAAATATATAGGCACTTACAATAGTGTTGCGCTGACCTCTCGACTTATAATACTTGCATATTCCAAGATAACAGCCATCGATAATGTTATTATCCTCAAACGTTTCGACATAGAGGACATAGAATTAGTCAGCGAATGAAAAAGTTCATTACTCAATCACTATCACTAACTCTAAATGCCTTAACTTATATCTATAAAAATATGAAAAGTTGCTCTATGATGTATATGATAGGAATCGTTAACACCAGGTTTTACGGCGGAAATGGTAGTCTTGAGCATAGGACAATTTTCTTGGGTAGTTTCCAAACAAATTGGCAGAATAATTAAAGACATTCAGTGCAAATTTATTGACAATTCTATTAAAGTCAATAGACTTTCTGTATATGTACGTGTAAAAAGTAGACATTAAAGCGAACTAGTGATACCAATTCAGAAAGCTCGTGTTTTTGTCCTGTAGATACATTGAGTCCACCGTACAAGAAACCACAAGAATGTCACATCAAGGATCCATGTTGTGTTCAAGGAGAGTTGAAGGTTATCCTTGGATCAAAGAGCTGTAAGTAAGACCTATCGGTATATTGTATTTAAGAGACGAAGAGAATATTTTCTAATTTCATAGAGGTATGAAACTAAAAACCTAATCACACTGTATGATATCATTTCTTCATATCTTATGATTTAATATCAGGAAGCAAACTTTATCCTCGAATGCCTACAAGTGAAATAATGATTTTGCTTATTTGTATAAGAAATAGAATATAAGATAAATGCAAATCAAAATCTTACGATATCGCTGATGCCAGCTCTACGTTCAGGATCACAAAACAGTGCAAAAGTTTTCCAAATGTTCCTCGCTTGGCGCGTTCACTTGCGTGCATGGTGGAGTATAATTGGCAAACTGTTTGCACCGTTTTGTCATCCTGTACGCAAAGCAATTCTTGGTATTTGTAACTGTAATTTTTGTAAAACAAAATAACTTATCAGAATATTTGTTTTTGTCTGTTCTGTTTCCAAATAATAGTCGGTCAAAACATACGCGTTCTCGAAATTATAGAAAATTCATTGTTACTTATCTGAGAAATATCGCAATTTTAGAGATAATAGTAATTGAAAGTTACACAAATTAACGGTCTTCGAAAGAATGCCATTAGAGATTTTCTTTTTACTAATAGGAATATTTTGTTTCATCAACAGTCAAAGTAAAGAAGAAGACTATAGGTAAACTTAATGGTGTAAGAGTTGGGAAGTTTGGAAAACTGAAAAATCAGGCTTGTAGTCAACCAGTCCTTGTCACTGTGAGTACTTCGTATCTCTGTTATCACATATGAAATTTGAGGCCACGTGAACTTCGATTTTAAATATAATGTCAAATTTACACCAGTGAGTTTTTGTCTGTATGGGGCAGTTACACATACGATGAGACTTAGATCGGTCCTCAATCGGTGAATTATTTTTCTCATATGATCGGTTGTCATCGATTTCAGCATTTCAGACTTTATGTGTAACAGGGTATCGGCGATAAGTAGCTTATTGATCGGTAAAATACAAAGTAGATCGGTTGTCTATAGGCGACAAATAGCTGGCAAGTAGGAGCTTGGTCGGTGATGATCGCTTATTTGCTAATTTACCATCGGCTGTCGTCGCTTTTACAGCGGTTGTCAATCGGGCAGTCGGTGATTGATCCGTGTTCGACCAGTTGTCTATCGCTTTCCATCGGATGCAACCGGTGATCCGTATGTGTTCACCGGTCAAAGATCGGTGATGTCGGTGATGATTAGCTGGCAAATTGTTGTTCAGCAGACTGTCGTCAGTTTTTTCATTAAAATGTTATATAAACGATGAAAACCGATAGATTTTGGTTCAGTGTATGATATAATGAATGCTATAAGGGCAATCCAGCAGTTTGGCCTATTGCTGCAACAGCAAGCTCTCTTAAACCTCTGACATTGGCATTCACTTGGGCCCTCGAGGTGGAAATGGTCACCGCCGAACGAGACAAAGAAGATGGTGGACGAACTTATGGCTAACGCCAGAAAGAATACTTCAGTTTGGCCAATACAGCACTATCCTAACCGAACTCAGAGAGGGTGACACCAGTGCGTTTCAAAACGTAGAATCCCCACAATGCGCCATTTTGAAATCTAAGACACCAAAAGGACATGTAATAATTTTCAGTTACAAGTTTTACTTTCAATCTGAATGTACATATTATCGTATGAAAATTTTTGAGACAAAGCATAGAGACGTTCACGAAAAAAAAATGTTCGCTATCAAATGCTTCATTTCCACTTAACTGAAAAGAAAATATCATTTTCTCGTGTACGCCGCAATAGTTTGACTTTAAATTGTCAGAATTTTCATAAGAAAATATGTTCCTTTGCCCGATTTCATAATCTGTGACTTTCTCGTTTGAAAGTTTTACCAAGAATGGATACCCGGCTGGAAAATACCTCATCTTTTCCCATCGCTAATAGATATTTATCAATCGGTTGCTTATCACTGACCGATCGGTGATATCGGTTATAAATAGCCTGTCAATCGCTCATTCGTTTGAAATTTTCACCGATCGAGAATTCTAAACAGTTTAAAAATCCCGATCGGTTAGTTTTCACCGATGAAACTCATCTTTTCCAAATAGTTTGTGGTGAGTGGCAAATCGTCTGCCAATCGGAGACGTCGGTTGTATATCGGTTTTGGTCGGTTCCGTCCTTACCTGGATAAAACGAACAACCGATCTATCACCGATTGCCACGTGTAACTGCCCCATTATTTACAAATTGAATATTGAAGCATTCTGAATGATGAATATGTTTCGATGCAGGTTGACTTCGAAAAGATTGATGAAGATCCTTGCTTTGGATGCCTCGAAGCGCCTTACTGCGGAAGGCGTATGCTGAAAATAGACCTCGAACTCTCTAGTGCCGGGAGGGGAGGATGGCTTTTCAATGTCGGCGATAGCCAATCAAATGACGGATATAGTATGTATCTTGTTCTTTATCTTTTGCCTCGTTTCTTTTTACCGCAATTCTTCATATTTTTAATCATTTCTATTTATTTACATGTATTATTTCCTTCATTGAAAGGTCAGGCCAGTCACCCAATTAACGATTAGGTGCGTTTACATCACATATGCACATTCCGTTTTATCTTAAACTTGTGATTTACACCTTTAATCAATGATAGCTATGAGCTACAATTTCAGTTTACTACAATATTGAGCACTTATAAAATTTGTATTTCTCCACAAAAAATATTACCACAAATGTCTCGAAAGTATAAAAAAAATATTTGTCATTTTTCGCTCTATATCATCAAGTTAAAAGAAAGCTTATAGTAAAGTGTTCATACCTTGTCAAAATTAAAAACTGTATAGACAAAAAATATTATTTAATATATCTTTTCTAAATGATGTTCAGCCCTGCCTTGCGTTCAGGATGACAAAACGTTGCGAACTCTTAGCAAATTATACCTCTTTTTGCAGGTGCACTTGCCTGCAAAGTCGGTATAATTTGAAAACGTTTTGCATCGTTTTGTCACCCAGAACGCAGCCCTGTTTTCAGGATATTGAAGCCCAAGCAAAATCGAAGAAGATAAACATAGCTGAACGTGTTTCAAACATGGACCTCTCCGTTGAATAGATATTATAAAAAGAGGTCAGATTCAGCTGATGTCAACCAGTGGTCATATATCATAATTGATCACTTGGAAATTTGCATGATAAAGTTGCATCCTTCTAGGTTCAGAAATTCTGCCTAAATCAAAAGTGTCAATCCTTGACAGCTTACGCAGGCCACGAAATCTAAAAGTGATCATCGTAATAATAAAAATCATACATGGCGTCCGGGCGTCTTGCGTCCGGTGTCAACTTTTTTGTAATAACTTACAGTTGCCAGATTGACTTGAAACTTAGCAGATCTATGTTCTCCTCGTGGTTAAGCATTGCAGAGCACGAAAACAGAATTTTCTTTCGTTGTTTTTCATACTTAGATACAAAGCAGTGTTTCCGGCATATCTTGTGACAATTCGCCACCTTGTTCACTAATTGATCAGACATGTTTTATATTGACAGGAGGAGACTATAACCATCAAGAGAACGATGCTGAAATCCAGGGACTTTACCCCAATATAACGATATATCCGAGTGACAAATGTTTGGAATTGAGTCGACTCATGCATATCATAGACGGTATCCAAAACAGCGTACACACGCTAACGCTCTACGTCAGCAACGAGCACGTGCGTATCACGAATAGTGACGGGCTGGATTACAACCTGTGCAGCAGTTGTCTGTACGCCCTCAATGGACAACCGGATAACGGCGGAAAGAATGAACGAGTCTATATCGGACTGAATCGTGTAGTGAAGAGTCTGGCCCGAACCGGTCACGGGGTGTGTTCGGCTACCTTCTCTTGGATGTGTCCCTGGTGCGATTAAGTTAAAGACCAGCACCCGGTTGCATAATAGAATAAGCATTGGCTAAATATTGACCGATCGTTATTTTCAGCTAATTAAGTTTTTTTTAATTGTACCGACAATCCCGATTGCCTGAAATCATCTTTCGATTTAAATTTAACCAATGTTTATCTTTATACATCCGGACCCCTCGTGTCTAACTACACAAAAAAGTTCATCTTTCGATTGTGAAACATATTATAACACAAAATATAATTAGAAATAAATGATAGTACCTTAATTTGTTTTCTTCGTCATGTGACTAGTCCTATTGTTATCATTTACAAGTCATTTTGATAACTACACATGTGCACATGTACTATGGATGATCAGACTGTTTTAGGTCCCGACCCTCGTGAATATTCCAATATTTCACAGGAGATATAGACAAAGATCAGGCTACATATTTGTATAGTCTAAATCTTAGTCTTTACCACCCGAGTTTCCCTTTCAAACCAGAAAGGTTCAACTTCAATATTTTCATTAAACTACTTTCTCACGATGAGTAAATCTTACGATTTCAGCACTGATTTAAAATGTGTTAGGGTTTTAACGTCACAAGCATTAAGAATAAAACGAAAACACCAAGACTAAAACTAGGCATATTATATGGTAACAAAACGCAGTGTGTCACCAAATTATGATATATACCCAAAAGATCTCTATAGACGATCTGGGCCTGAGGTTATAAAACTTTTCTCAGGCTAAATTCAAAATTTTCTCAAATTTCAAATTGAGTTTAAAGCCGTAATTCTGTTTTATTACTCATTTAAATGTATAGATATAAAAGATGATATAAATAAGTTGTTATTAATAACAACTTATTAATATTATCTTTTATTTTTTCATACATTTATTTTAATTTAAAATTTGAGAAAATTGAGCCTCTGCCTGAGAAAAGTTTTATAACCTCGGACCCTGAAAGCATTAAAGAAATTTGTTTTTCTTAAAGCGTATTGGCCAAAGTACCGCCAGAAGCCAAATTACCTAAAATTACATAAGATTACTACACTTACGCCCGAGGTACTTTCCGGTTTACGGGAAGCCCGAGCGATGTTCTGAATGATGGTGCATTTTCTAAACATTACAATCTTGGCGTTTCTAGGCTTAAGTTTGCAAGTCCTTGATCCGTCAATCTAAGATAAAACATTATCAACTATTCGCATTTACTTTATCATATAATAAAAGCATGTATCATTTCTAAACATCAACAATATTTTTAGAAAAAGATGATCGTGTGTTTTGGGAGTTGTTGTTGTTGATGTATTTACTGTGAATTTAGAAAGAAATTGTGTTTAACACTTCATTTAACAATCAGTCATGTCACAGCGAGAAATGTTTTTGATGTGGCATAATAGTGCATATTTCATCCCATGATTTTATCTTAGAGTGGTAAATAATTGTGATATTAGCTATGACTCATCGAAGATGGAGGCGTTTTCATTTCTTTGGATTTATAAATTACGAGGTAATAGTCACACTCAAAAATAAACTATCTTTCTACTATTGTGAGTCTACATTTTCATGCCATGACAAACCTTTTGACAAGAGAACATTTGGGCGAAAATAGTGCATGCTTTCATAATTACTGCGATCGCACATAGCTTTTTTGAGGGACCTACGCTATGACAAGCTAATCTAAAACAATTAAATAGCATGTTGGAACCGTGATTGCTGCAAGTACATGTTCATAAATTTTCATACTTTAGACGACTGTGAATATTACAAGTGCATAGCTTGTTTTTTTACCTGAAGTAAACCTCTATGGAAAAGTGCAAAAAATAGAAAAAAAATCGACAAATGACCCCTTTAATATTTTAGTATTTTCTGTTTTATTTTTTATTTTATTTTTTATATCTTTTTAGGGTAACACTTTTTTAAGTACCTATTTTGATACTTTTGATATTTTGAACAGTGTTGTATAAGACTATTGATAATCGGCACAGTTTTTTTCCACCAGACTCAAAGTCCTGTCTATAAATCATTGTAAATTACTGAAAACAATTATAAATTTTGAAATATATCTAGATCTATAATCTAGAGATGGAGAGTCACCTTTTTGAATTTATGACGGTATGAAATTAAAACATATACAGGGTTTGAACACGTTAATCGAATTCCTGTTTAAGCGTGATTAGGTTTTTAACGTCAAAAACTCTATTCTTTTCATATCGTATAATTCCATATCATAAAACAATTGAGATCTTTATTAGGACTACTATTTGGTACAAGTTCACTAACAACTTATTTTTTTCATAGAGGTATGAAACAAATCTTGCTATTGATCAGAATACAATAATCTTGTAGTCATCAACAAAAGTTGAATGAAGAATAAAAATGTTTATCGTAACTGACCCAAAAAACTAATTACAAAATAATAATAAGAAATGTAATTTAAAAAAAAAAACAAAAAAAAACGAAAAAAAAAATCAATAGATTAATGATAATCAAAATAATTAAAACACGTGTCTCTGTCGGGAATTGAACTCGACCCAGCAACTTATCGTTGTACGGGAAGGCGTGTGTTACCACTGTACTATCGCGACATTTTACAGAACATGTAAAATAATATAAGTAAATAAGAAAACGGTGAAATGAAATTGAGTTACGCTGCGGGAATACTCGAACACTGACGGAAGTTAATGAGTGCCAGGTCATTTTAGATACCTGCGTATTCCCCATTGCCAACTGAATAAGTGTTAAATACGGAGAGTTATAAATCGAATACGCTATTGTGACTTGTGATTACAGTGCATTTGTATATAATCGGCGAGTCACATTAGCGAATTCTACTTATAGTTGGTGATTTTCAATTCAACACTGTTTTCAAACGTTATTTTCATTTCATTTAAGCTTTCTCTAGTCTCCTTCGAAAGGTTGGTTTCGTTGACCTAATATTTACTTATATATGCTAAATAGATAAGGTAGTAAATACGAAAATTCCGGCGACGATTCTTCGATCCGATTTTCATTAATATTAAAATATGCAGAAGTCCCTTGTTAAATGACGCAGTTCAAGTAGTACTTTTCGTACTTTTAAGGTTACTTAGTGAATGTCTTTTGGTCTGCCATGTCATATATTACTGATCAATAACAAAGAACAAAGGCAAGAACTATTTTAAAGGTTACTAGAATACCATTCAAATAATTATCGAGAGTGTGCATCTTGTAAACGCACTTTTCGGTGCATAAAAATCAAACTACTTCTTAGTTGTACTCTATCAGCGAGTCGATATCACTTTTTTCATAAGAAGAATTTCACCCAGAACGATTAATATAATAATTACATTGAGCTGTGTGAGCAAATTTCGCAAGCAGACTTTACTACCTCTTGCTAAATAACAATACCAAAGACTAATATAGCGAGAAAATATTGTTTCATACCATCCGACCAAATAGGGAACTTCATAGCCCACTAGCCAATAAAAATGGTTGGCGTTGAATCGCCCAGCTCTATTTAATTTATGTAATTATCGCCCAATCTAAACCATTTTTTTCGCTTTACTTGAAGAAAAAAGTTATCAAACCAATACATATTTGAAAAGTCAAACATTCGAACTTTTGAGAAAACATGTTCGTAATGAAAATGACACGAATTTAGAATAAATATCCATTCTTTGAAAACACCACTATCAAAAAGGACTAACATCGATTTGGTTGATTTAGAATGCAAACATTAATCATTTTTTACCGCTGATTTATCCTGATTTTATTAAATCCTGATTAAATGTTTTCTTTAAAATCTTATTCTTATTATAAGAAAAATATGTTTATTTTTTATTGTTTTGGCGAACAAAACCGTTCGGTAAATCGGCATTGATAGTCTTTCCCAATCGCTCAAACTATGATTATAGAATCAAGTGAGGCCGCGATCGACCTGCTTTATCCACTCCGAGTGAATTCTGAGATTTGAATCTGCTCTAAATTTAAGTTCTCTGTGTACACCAAAAACTACCGTGACCAATCATCTATGGTCTAATAACGGTGATAATACATGTAGTAGTATCACAAAAACTTGCATCATGAGATTATATTTCTAAAAAACATTGTGACCTTATCGATGATAATTTGATATATTATACGAAAAAGTAGTCGGATTTTGTCGTTTTGTTTCTTTTTTTTTTGAAAATCATCTTTGTTAAAAAAGGTTCTTAGAGCTTAAAGATTTTTCTAAAGTAATTCATATTACCCTACAAGGTAATTAAATCGATAAAATTCAGTTGTTTCCATCCTTTATTCAATTGTAAAATTACCTCATATGAAATGTTTTTAATATTCTGGGAGAAGAGCAATGAACGCCTAGACTAGAATAGGCCTATTTCATTTTCATAATTAAGATTTTTAGACTAAGTGAATTTCTCAGCATGATAACAAGCAGTCAATACAACAATTCCTGCATGAAAATGAAATAATTAGTCAACTTAGGGCTTCTTTTAAGTCAGCTAAACACCCTCTGAACCCCCAACTGATAAACTGCGCCTAATACGGTAGGACAGGTGGATCAGACTAAATGTAGACTAACAAAATATATCCAGTCTTTAAAATTGACGACAACAACAACAAAAACCAACGAAATAAAAAAGAAAAAAAAAAATACTCGCAATCGAATGGCACAGTGGAGTTTAAATCAGTATTTTAACGTGGTTTGTGGAATTCACCATTTAATTCACAATAGTATCAATAGAATAACCGTACATGTACTAAATCAAATCAATTACAGTTACTACCACACATTTCGTACCCGTTTTATATCGTACCTTCATTGTCATGGATATATAAGAGAGTTGATTTTTATTGGGCCAACTTATTTCACGCCCGGCCGGGGCCCGTTTTTGATTTTTTTCAGCTTCAATCTAGCCCTGTGTTCAGGATGACAAACCGGTTCAAGTCATATCCCCCTTTACCCGTATACTTGCGTGTAAAGCGGGATATAATTTAAAAACAGTTTGCAACATTTTTTCAGCCTGAACGAAGAGAGGGTTTCAAGCCAAAAAAACAACAACAAAGGGCCCCAATAGGGCGAGAAATAAGTTTGCCCTAGGTTTATATTGAGAATTTCCCGCGCATGCGCATTAATGGTTGGTAAAGAGAGTCAGATCTCTATGCGAGAAGACAATTAAAACTGGTTCAAAATCAACCGTTCATTTAAATTTAAGATTAAAAGAAAATTAAATATTATTTGAATGAATGTTTCCCTTTAATGATCAATAGATATTTAAAGAATCTCTTTAAGTAATAGCCCTTTATAAGCTACCTGAGACAGAGCTACAGATAATTTTTTGTCTTAAAGGGTTTTTACCCCCTAATTTTTTCTGTAATGCTGATTTATAATGCAGAATGCTGAAATATATTTTAGGGTTAATATGAATTGTTATCATCTTTAATTGTAAAAGAAATTAGCTATTAACATCCTGAATAATATCTTTGAGAAATATTTTACAATTGCCCTGTTGAATATCTGTGATGGTGTCACAACGCAAATTCTTATATTTAATGGTTGTCCTGTTAAGCTGCTGCCAGTCTCGAGTTGCCTTCACAGAAAGAGCATCCATGTTTCCTTGCTAATAATTCGCTGGAGGGAAGGGATGAATTTATTATTTTGACCAACATACGATGAACAATAGCATAAGGCCCATTACCCTTTGATAATTTAAAAAAAATCAGAGTGGCATATGATTACGAAGGACCCAGAAAAACTGACAGTCAGTTGGCCTGACAGTCCTTTGTGGACAATAAACTGTCAGACCAAAGCCTAACCTGTCAAACTGAATATTTCATTGGGTAAATAGTATCACCCTTGTTTTCTTACCTCTCTGAGAGAGAAAACTTCTAAAATTAATAGAAATAACATTATTACAAGGTTGTCAGAATCCTCTCAATCTGTCAGTGCTTTCAGTGCTTTGATTAAAGACTGATGAATGCAATGTTAACAGGGTTAGAAAACAGAAACTGTCTTTGTTAAGTCACAATGTTACATATCACTTGTTGTTTTCATTAAGAATAAAAACAGAAATATTTTGGTCGGTCGAACATTTTTGGGTACGAATAAGCGGAAATCAATTTAGTCTTTGTGCTTTTCAAACTGGAAAAATACGAAAAATTTAGGTAGAATAAGATTAGCTTCCAATAATTCTTTCTAAAATTGATCCCAAAATCATCTTTTCTTCCTCTTTATTGATACGATTTGTAAAAGAGAATTTGCGCTCTAGCGGTTCCGAAAGTCGTAAAGAAACTGTTAACAGATGAAATCTAAACCCATGTAAAGTTGAAGATTAATGTTTGTTTCCCTGAGAAAGTTATTCAGAATACTATTTTCAAAGGTGAAAGATTTTTTTAACTGTTAAAACAGATTGTTTGCTTAGAAAATAGTGTCGGTCATTCAGAACGGAATGGTACAATTTAACGGGTCCGTTTTTTCGCCATGACTGGAATGGTTGTGTACTTCTGCGTCAACTTTTCGCTTTGAACTCGCGAATGTTTGGATGTCATTTTCCATAACATGTTTGGGAATATTTAGTCCAGCTTTTCATGTTTTATTCGAATATCAAAATTAGTAGAAGACGGAAACCAGCACTGGACATGCTCGATTTAAGTGTCATCTGTAGGAAATTTGAATTACGTTCAGGCGTCATATGTACGAAAATACGCATATAGAGTCGGTCCGGGTAATTCCGTACGGATTTGGATAGTTTCGATTATTTTGAGAACGTCTCTTTTAGGACGATCATAATAACATACTCTCTTAATGCTATTATATTTCTTCTAGCGAATACTCCTTATTTAACTCTAAAAACTATGCCATTTGTTTAGAAAAATTGCAATAAAGGCCCGTAGCTGATACCGGCCAATTCCGTACATAAGCGGGTTAATTCGTACGCTTCGTCGGGAAAATCGGTTATGAATAACGGGGCGGTAAAAGTAATAGCTTAGTTTGGTGGATGGGGCATATTCATAATTTAGACAGTTAAATGTTCATTAAAAGGCAAACATGGGCTTCTAAGTATTAAGTGTGGCGAGCCTATGAGGCAATAATGTGACCTCCTCATGCTTGGTAGACGGTTTTGCGCATCCACTGAGAAAACTTTAAACGTTAGTAGGCGATCAAAACACTGTAACTACTGCTTCATTAGGCTAAACTGTTTCTCGAAGACAAACTAATTGCTCTGGGACCGCTGGGCAAATGCAAGTTAGTCAAGCCGTTTCAACCTGTAGTTACAAGGTTTTGATTATTCTAAACAAATACATAATGTCAATTATCATTTGTTATGACCTTGATGGGTAAAATAATATTGGCCTGTACGAAATTAGCCTCACCCTACAATTATACTTTTCTCAATGTGGGCTAATTCCGTACAGTATGAAAAATCTCATTTTATCTACAAAGAACTAGGTTTCACAAAAAATATTACCTGAAGAGTGAAAAGTATTTCTTATTCTTCAATAAGTTAAACTATGATTCACAATTCACGTAAGCATTGGGTATATATACAGACATTTGGACAGATGGTACCGAGTGACCTTTTCGTACTTATCTGACTGGGTATTTGAGAATTAGGGAGTGACTCAGGTAGTGCCGCCTTAAATCGGCGATGAGCAGAACAAAAGGTTACGATTGCGTGGTAATTATCCGATATATGGTTTGAGCAATATTGGCTTGTTTAAAACCAGGTTTATTTCTAAAATAATTTGAAATGCATTTTATAAGAAATACGTAATTAATTCAAGTGTACGGAATTTCCCGCATGTACGGAATTACCCGGACATACTCTAGAACCATCGGTAATGCTGATCGGCGATTTGAAATGCGTTTTTGTACCCCCTTAAATATCTTAAAATGCGTTTTTGATGATTTTAAATGCGTTTTCACGCAAAAACGCATCTTATCTGTAGCTCTGCTGAGATAAGACTATTTCGTCCGACTTATTGAACGAAGTTGCCATCATCGATAGATCTTTTAGCTATTTAGAATTAGTTTTTTGTCTCTTAAAATAATGTATTTGTTTAGAAAGATTGTAACCTAGAATCTTTAAATAAACATAGCATTAAAAGATTTGTGTCAAATGGAACTTCACACTTTATGCCTAATCAATGGGTAAAAGTTGTGACCAGATGAAAGCAAACAATAAGTGGGGTATGCATTGTCACGGTCAGATCAATTAAAATTTGGCATGTGTTATAGAAGTTTGTCTTTATGACACATGCAAGTGTGTGATTAGCAGCTACTGTTTTATGACATGAGCAATATCCATAGGCGCATCCGGTTACGGTCAGATGAAGAGTTTCTGCGGCCGTGTAGTATGGATCATTGCGTTAGAAAAAGTGAACTTTATGATACATGTTTGTGTTCATTGCGGCTAATATTTTTAAGTTGCATAATGAAAATTCTTTGATAGGATTTACAATCTGAACTAGAAAAGCTGTTAAGTCTGCAGATCATGTGTTTGGCGACATTCGTTTATTATCTTTAATTAACCAATTTTCTAAATGGGGACTTTTTACGGAAGCAAATCGGTTTTCAACAGTAGGTGGTGTTCTCAAATTTTACTAATAATTGGATTAATGATTTTTAGACAAATAAGGGAAAAGAGCCATAAAAACCTTTCCCAATGTTTGAAATTTCTGTGACAGGATGAATAACGGAAATGAGATAAAGAAAACTCAGCATTGAAACTCTAATCAGCTCAGTATAGGTAAGATATATTTCGTTAATGAGTGAACAAAAAACGTAAATACAGCTTAATTAATGTCAAATGCGCAATATATCAGTTGCTCAACAGCGATTTGTTTGCATTCATTTGCATTCATTTTTGCATTTCTGGGTGGTTATCTTTCGACGAGAAATATTCTTTTCACAGACAATGTCATGTGATGACAACTGCATAATCAAAAGGTTGGATGATTTATCAAAATTTTGATACATTTGTCAACATGGAATAATCATTAGAAATGTACAATCGAATAACTTGAATATTGGATATTTTACTATTTGTGCATGCAACTGGTAGATCTTTCTGCCTATAGCGATTCACCGGATGTAAACATCACGTGATCTGTGACGTCATCCGTCAACTCAAGTATAGCCTGTAGTCTCCCTTTTTATCCTAGTGATATATGTTTGCGTCCGTCATATGTTTTCGACCTATTTCAATTTTTGTTTAGTTTATGTGCATGTGTATGATTGTTATATCATTAAATTTTAAGGTGTCAAAATTTAGTTTGAAATCAAACCTATCAAAACCAAGTTACCCAACATGTTTAAAATAGCTTAAATATCATTTGAAAATGGGCACATCCTTTTCATACATTTTTCCTAAGTCACTTTTATTAGTTTTGTAAACTTTCAATGTGGATAAAATTAGAATGGTCTCATAAAATCAAAGAATTATGGATGTTACAATTTCGTACCATAACCATTTTGTATCAGATCTTTGGTACCATATGCGAAGACGTTTTGTCCCATGGGCGAAGACATTTCATACCATAATAGAAAAGTCATTATAATTATATGTACCATAATTTTACCATTTTGCAGCGCAGGATAATTAATTTCGTATCATTTTGGCACAGAATTCGTACCATATGGTTTTTGAATGACAGAAAAGAAGTCAAAATTTATTTGATATTATTTTGTTGATATTTTATCATTTTACAAATAGATTCATGATACATTTTACTTAAAAAATAAAATGTACAAAACAAATACATATATACACATATTGCTTTAGAATCCATGATTCTCTTGTAGTCTCAAAAAACATATCACCAATCTATTATATACTCTCAAAAGCATATCGTTATTTATTCAATTAACAAACACAGCTTATTGCTTATAAATCAGTTGACAATTGACAATAATTTAGGACAAACACCAAACAATTCATTGTCAATTTGTTGTTACCAATCTTGTAGCAAACAAGAATCAAACAACAAACCAGCCAGTCAACTTTTCATAATTTTGGCCTACTCCTTTAATTAGTTAAAGGCTATAAACTTTATAGGCTTGCAGCACAAACAACATTTTCGTGCCATTTTACATCTAGAAAAAATTTAAGTTATGTAAGAAATATACATTTTGAAAATCATTTAGTTAATATTTCCATTTTGGTACGAAATGGTCAATGTTTGGTACGAAGTGCTTATCATGAGGTACAAAAGGTCTTCAACTATTGGTACAAAATGGTCATTGTATCATGGGTCGAAATTGTAATATATTTTATGGTACCAAATAGTTATGGTACGAAACGTCTGTAAACCAAATCAAACCATTTCATCTTGAGATTTACCTCTAAGTTTCAATGTCATATGACTGTCATGTAGTTGCTGCTAGTTGAAATTTTGGTTTGAAAATTTGTATATTTTGCCACTAATTTTTAGCTCACCTGAGCACAACCTGCTCAAGGGGAGCTTTTAGAGTGGTGCTGAGTCCGTTGTGCGTCGTCTGTCGTGCATTGTCCGTCATCAACAATCTTAAAAACTTCTTCTTCTGATGAACCACTGGGCCAATTTCAATGAAACTTTGCCAGAATGTTCCCTGGGTGACCCTCTTTTAAAATGTTTGCTAAATTCTGATTGGTCCATAAATTGGGCGTGTCATTTTTTCACTCTGAAATCTTTGAACGACATATCCTTAAAGACTTGGTTTAAGGAATGTTGCATATTCTGGGCCCCTAATGATAAGCTAATTGTTTATCTCTCTGATTCATCCTAGGGGGTCAATCACCCTTCATAAACTACACATATAGTCCGTTTGACTTCTATATGGATCAACCTTTTCATCAATTACATAAAATTGCGTTTGAGTGAAGGATTAATATGTAGTAAAATCTTAATTTCAGCTTAATACCATTCCAAAAAATATTTTTTGAAAATAAAATGATTTCAAAATAATGATTTTGTCTATCTAGTTAATGTTAATATTTTCTCATTTTCCGCGAGGGGTGATGGGGGCTGTTTAGTTATAAGAAATTGTAAACATATATAGTAAAAACACGTAGTTTTATACTAAACATTTGACAGATGAAATGTCCATTATTCCTTATTTGGACATGCTAATTAGCATATCGATGGGTATGGCATCTTAAACTTAAATAGCACGTGAGTTTTACCGTTACTACTCGCCTTCTCGTCAAGTTTTCCTTGTGAAATTCCCATCTACTTCGTTTAATAATGCTTTTTGATTGGTCTTAACATTGGTCTTAACATGTAAATATAGGGTTCATTTCAAAATAAATAAAAACAATAATCAATTATCTGGTCACGGTTTCTGAAGAAAGAGAGAGTATACTCAGATTTGATATCCAACGGTAGCAAGAATCTTCGACAAACTTAATTATATTGATATACTCGATTTTATACTAAAACAATTCACTTAAAATCTTACACTTTTGACATGGCAACTATGCAAATCAGTACTATTTTTGGTTATACAATTCGCTGCTCCGTTTAATACAGTCACAAGTAGGTATGAAAGGCTGGAAGTTAACATGTAGACGGACGGACAAAATCATTATTTTACATTCAAAAAATCTGAAAAACAAAATTCATCATGGTATTAGCTGGAAAATATGATATTTCAAGAAAAATATGTGTTTTATCAAATAATTTCTGAGATTTTCGGCGAAATGTTGGTCCATATAGAAATCAAACGGACTATAACATTGACCATTTTTGGTTATCATTATGATTATCATGATTTGAAAAGAGTTAAGAAAAAGAATATTTATATTTTATTGAAACAGAAAGTTCATGATTTTTTAAAGTCTTAAAAGTTTTATTTATTGCTGACTTAAAAACACTATGATAAAATTAAATCTGCAAATTAAGAAGTGTCGAAAAGTGATTAAATGTTCTAGATCAATTGATAGTAGAAATTGATATACATAAAACGATTGAATTGGCAGCAACGTTAAGAATAGAATCTATTTAAGAGAAAAAGTTTTGGTAAAAATACTTTTATCTCCTTCCAAACATGTTATAACCCATAAAATCTTGCTACAGAATCAAAACATTGCAGTAAAAGGAAAACATTAATTATCCCTTTTCAGTTTTATTATTCCAAGCAATTTCATTTAAGAGTTTTCTTAATATCATAGCTACAGCTGTTCTGGATCGAGGAATTATTTTTAGGAAAACAAAATTGTTTTATCTTTTATCAGGGTCAATTGTTTATCTCATTTTGGGGGTGGGGGGGGGTGGGGTGTCACCACATGGCCAATTTCAATGAAACTTTACCAGAATGTTTCTTGGGTGACTCTTTTCTAAAATTGTTCGCAAAAATTTGATTGGCTTATAAATATGGGCGTGGCAGGGCGTGGCTTATTTTGAGCCCGAAATCTTTGAACGACTTCTCCTCCCGAACCACTGGGCCGATTTCAATGAAACTTTACAAGAATGTTATTTTGGTGACCCTTTTCAAAAATTGTACGTAAAATTTTGATTGGCCCATAAATATGGGCATGGCAGTGCGGGGCTTATTTTGAGCCCGAAATCTTTGAATGACATCTCCTCCTGAACCACTTGGCTGATTTCAATGAAACTTTACCAGAATGTTCCTTTGGAGACTCTTTTCAAACATTGTTCGTGAAATTTTGATTCGCCTATGAACATGGGCGTGGCAGGATGGGGCCTATTTTGAGCCCAAAGTCTTTGAACATCTTCCCTTGAACCACTAGGCTGCTTTCTATGAAACTTTACCGGAATGTTCCTTTGACGACCCTCTTCAAGTTTGCAAAATTTTGATTAGACACTCATAAATATGGGCATGGTAGGGGGGGCTTATTTTGAGTGGGCTCAGTGAAAAATGGGTGGACAGGGTCACTTTAAATTCTTGCAATAACATCTCCTCATCAGCAAATGTGCATGAAACTTTGTCAGAAAGTTACTTGGATGGGTTCTAAAGGACCAATAAAATTCAGGTGAGCGGTTAAGGGCCTTTCTGCCCCTCTTGTTTATATTTAGACCTAGGTAAGCAGATATTTATAGCAAGGATATCTCTGGGTTTCCATTTGACCCGGGACCCCCAGTTTTGATGCGCAGAAATAAAAGATGATGCAATGTTGACAGTTGGAAATTTGAGATGGAGCATCATTTTGACTCATCAAAAATAGCAGCCATGCCTTAAGAGTTGTAAGAAGTGTGTCAAATTATTGGAAAATATAGTTAATTGTTGGTCTAATAACACCTACTAGATTGATTTGCTATTACACACTCCGATGATCGTATATGCATCAGTGATCGTCATTGACAGACTTTGAACACCTGCAAAAATTAGCTAAAACCCCTTTTCTTTAATTCTGATCTGCTAAAATCAACCTATTTTTAATAATTTCACTATAATTCAAACAGTATCTAAATAGCAAGTCAGTAAGCATCAAGAGGAGGATCAGTTGTGAATTGTCATGGGTTGTAGTGGTTGAACTACATTTCTTCTAGTGAAAAATAAAAATCTTCAGCAGCTTTTACTAGCATTTGCAACTTCAAAATCTCATTGTACTTACTAAAAACAAGCTGGACAATGTGGTGAACTATGAGGGTGATAAATCATTTATTGTTTTTTTTCAGGCACCTTTTGAAAAATGACCTGTACATAATTTTATCTATTTCAATACATTTCTTTTGTATAAATTTGAAAGTTATTTATTTTTAGCTCGGCTGTTTTCGGAGAAAACCCGAGGTATTGCTATAGCCTCAGTGTCGTTGTTGTTGTTGTAGTTGTCGTTGTTGTCATTGTCATCGTTGTCATCGTCATGCGAAAACTTTGATATTTTGTTATATCTCTGGTTCTACTGATGGCATTCACTTGAAACTTGGCTTACATGTTCACCATCAAAAGAGCAACCTATACTATCAAGGGAGATAACTCTAGATGCATTTTGTGCAAATTATGCCCCTTTTTCGACTTTCGATTTTCCCACCATCCAGCACTCCACAGCCGAGCGTAGGCACCCGTAGGCGGTGCTCTTGTTAAATTTAGTTCTCACATACTCCTATCTTCTCCCAGATATTAATTATATAGTTTGAAAACACATGAAGGTACTACATGGCTCAGATAAAATAAGAGATATCTTCAGAGAGCCACCTCTGGTTGCGTATAGGAGAGACAGAAATCTCTGGGATGCCCTCGTCCATGGGAAGACTAACTGATCTTTGAGGGTGTGTAAGGGTGAATGCTCACCAGGTTTGTAGTATGATCACGAGGGACAAAGTGTGTGATACTAAAGGACAGAACAGTACAATGCTCTCAGAGATGAAAACTGTCACACACATAATATAGTATATGGACTATCGTGTAGGCGCTGTAAGACCGTAGTGTATGTCGGGCAAACGGAGCGAAAACTGACAGACAGAATAATGGAGCACATCAGGGATGTTAAATCAGGAAAGAATAAACCCATAAACTTCCATTTTGGGGCCAAGGACCATTCAGAAAACGAAATAACTACATTTTTGGAGAAATGCCATAATGAAGATAAAATTGAGTGCCAGTTTAGGGAAGGAGCCTGGATTCAGAAATTACAAACTGTCAAGCCTAGTGGTTGTAATGTGAAAAACTCATTCAGATCAATTTTAGCAGCATATCAAAATTTTAAAGCCTGCATTTAAAGTCCAATTTATTTCTGTTCTACTAGGAGATATAGATCTAGATCAGACTACACCAAAGTATTGTCTGATCTTGGTCTAAACCCGAGGTGCTTTCGTTAGAGCAAGATGGAAAATCCATCTTAATGAGATTTTTAAGACGTCGTAATGAACTATTTTCGATATTTTGAGTGAAAATATTCGACGTCGTCATGACTACTTGTTTTATGCCAATGCAAAACAATCTTGGTTTCCTCATTGATATATCTTAAGATTCTTATTAGGCCACTTAAAAATCTTGCTCTACCGAATGCTTTATCTTAAAAATCTTAAAAGAATCTTAAGAATCTCGCTCTAACAAACACACCTCTGGTCCATACCTCCTTATTGTTCCAATACAGTTTGAAATAGTTAAATGTTTTCTACTCAAGTATTTTCAATAGTTACTTTCAGTGTTTTCAGCCCTTTGATTTCATAGTAATTTTCATAGTAATTGATTCAACATTACAAGGGTTTTAATTTTGTTTCCTTCCATAAAGGAACAAGCGCCAAACCATGTTAAAGCGCCAATTGACGTAAGTATGCCAAAATGACGTTATGTTTCTAATGGCAATGTCATTTCAGTTTGTTTTTTAAAAAATGGTGGTCAGTGAGAGAAAATATGTGAAAGTTTAATGTTTTTATTTGATTTTCTTGATAAGAGCTTCATGCCAAAATATTGAACTAGAGTAAACTTTTTTATTATATTCATTACATTCCCTAAGGAATATCGCGTAATTATACATTTGTATTTAATTTTTTAATTTATTTAAGTAAGATGTTTCAGATTTGTGGTTCAAAACTGCTGTTTTAAGGGTCATGAGCCCTCCATATAATGAACCACTTATCTCATTTCAGCTGTATGACAGTTTACAGCAGTATGATGGTGAAAAGGCTGGGGTAAGTCTTTGGTTGTTACCTTGGGTCATGATAATGGGGAAAAAGAACGCAATTACTCTAATTTTTGTATAATTAATGAGATTTTAAAACAAGTATTTTGTCAGTCCTCTTTAGTATTTTTAAAATTATAAGCACTTTAGTGTTAGTATTCTGTGTTATTTTTCACTTGGCAGGATGTTGCATAGCTGTGATGTAGTTTGGCAAGTTTACTTTTCATTATTTGGGGTTTGTTAAAACTAAGTCAGTAATTGTCTTGAATTGTATAACTAAAGGTACCTGAAACTAGTAGGATTATTGAAAGAGAAAGTAGAGAAAGTTAACACATTATATCGTATGGTTTTCCAATTTGAAGTTACAAGGGTTTGGTTACCAACCTACAATTTCAACCCTTTCCTGTTTTACAAAATTTTGGACCTGTCCGAATTCAAAGGTTTTGCAGACGAAAATTTTAAGTGGATTTAATTTGAAAAATAACCACTCTGTAGGGTAGAACATAGTGTGGAAAAAGAAGAAAATGCTTGTCAGAAGCAATTTCTTCTTTTTTCACAATGTTTTCTCAATCATAAAATCAAAGGCACGTAAAAAGCAGGGATTAAACAGCAAAGGGTTAAGTATGTCAACTATCTATAAAACTGGGTCATAATGAATGAGAGCTGATTAATGTTATCATAAATGTAACAACCTAATATTAAGGCTCTGCCCTGCCAGGGCAAAGATCACAGATTATAAATTGTTTTAATAAAGAGTCTTCTCTACTTTTAGTTAAGCATTTCATTTCAGTGTTATCACATTTAAATTCTGACTTATTAAGCTAGAATTGGAATCTTGGACGGGTTGGTAATTTTCTATCCTATATGGGGACAAGATACCAAATGGAATGGGGTCAATAAATAAATAAGATGTTTCTTAACCCTTGTCATGCTGAACCAGATTTCTCCTACTTTAGCAAGAGGTATAGACAAACTTGAAAGATCAGCCATGCACTTATGTGCAGTCTGATCTTAGTTTACACCACCTGATTGTCTTCTTTCAATGTTGAATTGTTAATTTAATTAATTTTCAAAAACAGTGATTGTCCCTTCTAGAGCTTCCAATATATTGATATGAAACCAATTCTGAAAGAGAATTTTAACCCTTGTCATGCTGAACCCGGAATATTCCTGCTTTGTCAGGAGTTACAGAAAAACATCAGCCTGCACATAGGTGCAGTCTGATGTTAGTCTACACCACCTGTTTCTCACTTTCAAACCAGAATTGTCAATAGATTTAGTTTTTCTAATAAAAATTGACCTGCAGTTGTTTCTTTCAGTGCTTTTTGCCCTTTGAATTTAATGAAAATTTTTAGCCAAAACTTATTTAGCATGACAAGGGTTATTTCAGCATGACAAGGGTAAAACACTTTTTGATATCCTCAAAAGCCTCTATTATTAATGCATTACTTTTATCATAGGAACTACTATCTTTCAATCATCCACACATTGCCAACCAGAGGTTACAGCTGGAAAGTCCATCTTCATTGGTGAGGCGAGTGTTTGAGGCTCCATGGGACGATATTGTATCTTCACATCTCAGGTTTGTTTGACAGAGATTACCAGTAGTTAAAGGCATGTAATCAGTTTTATAATATTTGTTGGAAGTAAAGACAATGATCAGCTCTAACATATGAGTAGTCTGATCTTGGTGTACACTTACCCTAATTAAGCCAGAATTGGTTATGAAAAAGTTTTCAGAAAGAAAAATACTGACCCATTATCAGTTTATTCAGTGCCTATAGCTTCGTGTTTGCAATATATAAGTTTTAAAAAGGGAATATATCAGGAAGACAAAGGCCATTCTAAAGCCTTAAAGGAACAATCTTGATTTCTCACATAGTTTCCCTTGTCTTCTATAATGAATAGCCATCAGAGATACAGTATCCTTGTGTAGAATAATATCCTAAATTATGTCATGGCAACATCATGTAACACATGTTTATAGCTCCACTGTCCAAAGGCCACTGGGGCTATTGTCATGGCATTGCGTCTGTCATGTGTCCGTGCGTCAGGTCTTAAACTTTTTCTTTAAAAAGTCTTCTCCTAAGAAACTACTGGATGAATTCTAATCAAACTTAACAGTAATGATCTATGGGCAGTGCTCCAGTTAGGATTTAAAAAGGGCAGGAGCAGCTGGAGCACTGTTGGGTGACCCACTTTCAAAGTTACTTGAGTTTTTTTTACAGAACAAAAAACAAAGCTCAAATGGGCATGGTTCATTTCAATATTTGACTTTTCTCAGAATCAAACAGCTGGATATCAACAAAATTTCACTATAGTTTTCCTTGAGTGACTCTTTATCATTCTGCATAAAAGTATTGTGATCAGATGAAAAATATGTCTTTTGTGGGCGGAGGTCGTTTCTATGTATGTTATATAGTAAAACTTTGAGAATCATTTCAGAATCTAATTGATGGATATCAACCAAATTTCATTGGAATGATTCTTGGGTGACCCTTTATCAGACTGCACAAAATTTTTATGATGGGGTGAAAGATATGTATTTCACAGGCGGAGGTCAATTTTCTATATTTTGTTCATTAATCATGAATTATTCTTTGCAGAAATATTTCAGCATGTGACATTTAAAAACACTAAATATTTACTTGCAAATTTAAAATAAGCATTCATCTATTCACTTATATGCTCATATAATCATATCAGTAGATTCAGGCCTGTGGAGCAAATCAGCTGCTGAAGTAGCTCTAGCTGCTGTATTTCTATCATCGGGATGTTTGGAAAATTTGTTGTTTTTTTAAGAAAAAGTATCTGTGACTCTCAATTTTGGTTGAGACTAACGGATCTTAACCTCGTCTAGAATAGAAAAGTTAAGGCTTGCTTAATAACATTTCAATTCTAGCCTCGGTTAAGATTAAATTGTCTCAAAAAAAATCACATAACAGATCCTATAAATATATAAGATTGAATCTAATAAAACATGTTTAATGGAAGAACTTGCATTATTTTGTTTTTGGAGGAATAACCTTTAGAATATTATTAGACTTAGGTTTTACATGCAACTGTCATAATTCTGACATAAATCTTTACTTCTAGAGCTACTGTTATTGATTTGAAACTTTGCACATGCTTCTGACACCATAATACATATACTAGCCTCTGGGCAAAGATTCATTACTATGAATTTAGTTTGGTGGACTTTCTTCCAATGCTGACATTGATTTGCTGTTACTATCCAGCTTTTAGTCAAGTTTTGCTGTCTACTACCATGCACAGGCTCAAATTTTTATGAATTACATGTACATGTAATCCTTTACTGAACAGTCCATGTGATTTTGTAGTGCAGAAAGTATTGTGGAAAAAGAAGTCATTGCTTTTAACAAGTAATTTCTGCTTTTTTGCACTAAATTTTCCTTTGCATAGTAAAACTTTCAAATTTCAGATGCTTCATTTTTGTCTATAATCTCTTTGAATTAAGTCCAGTCTAAAATTTTGTTGAAAAATGGAAAGAGTTATTCATTTCTTTTCAGATGTTGTTGGGCTATAGGAAACCACAACTTTATAGAAGCGTATGATTGTCAGGCAAACATTGTACAGTATCCTTTTAAAGGTATAAGCCGCCACCATAGCGCAGTTGGTTAGGCATAAGACTTCAAATCTGGAAGTCGTGGGTCCGATACTCGGTGGCGGCAAATATCCTTTCCGACGTTTGTCTCTCACCAATGGGTAGATAATCATAAACCTATGTGAGATAGCAGTCGGAGGCTAGGAAAGGGTGTAATGGTGTAATGGTAGTACAGGTAAAAGAAATACCAGAAATCCATTTTTAGGTGCTCCGGCCACCGCGATATTACTGCGAAATTGTTGAAAGCGACGTAAAACCCATTCAAACAAACAAACAAATCCTTTTAAAGGTCATTTATATTGTAGTAAATGCAACATTATTTATCACAAGTAATTTCTTCTTTTACATTATTAGCTCCACTGGCCGAAAGGCCAGCGGGCTATTGTCATGGCGGGGTGTCCGTCGTCCGTGCGTGCGTCCGTGCGTCCGTCCGTAAACTTTTACTTTAAAAATCTTCTCCTCATAAAGTACTGGATGGATTCCAATCAAATTTCACAGGAATGTTCCTTGGATGACCCTCTATCAGATTCCTTGAATGGCTGTGGTGGGCGTGGCTAATTTCCATATATGGTAATAGGTGGCTTTTCTCAGAAACTAATCGATGGATATTAACCAAACTTCAGATGAATTATCCTTGAGTGGCCCTCTATCAGCCTACAAAAAATCATTGTGATCAGATGAAAAATATGTATTTTATGGGCGGAGGTCATTTCTCTATATGTTATATAGTGAAAACTTTAAAGATCATTTTCTCAGAATCTAACCAATGGATATCAACCAAATTTCCTTGGAATGATTCTTGAGTGACCATCAACAAGTCTATGAAAAAGTATTATAATCAGATGAAAAATGTGTATTTTATGGGCGGAGGTCATTTCTCTATATGTTATATAGAGAAAACTTTGAAAATCATTTTCTCAGAATCTAATTGATAGATATCAACCAAATTTTACATGAATGATACTTGAGTGACCCTTTATCCGTCTAGCAAAAATTATTGTGATAGGATGAAAAATATATATTTCATGGGCGGAGGTCATTTCCCTATATGTTATATAGTGTAAACTTTGAAAATCATTTTCTCAGAATCTAATCAATGATTTTCAACCAAATTTTACTAGAATGATTCTTTAGTGATCCTTTATCAGTCTATGAAAAAATATTGTGATCAGATCAAAAATATGTCTTTTATGGGCAGAGGTCATTTCTTCAGATAGGTTATATGGTGGAATATCCAATCTAGGGTAAAACAAACTATCCTGAAAGGTTAATCAGATGGATTAGATATCATGGAAATTTTATTTCTTTGAAGTTGTATCAGTCTGCAAAAAATATTTTGATTAGATGAACAGCATATTTTTTTTTTGGCAGAGGGTATTTTAACATATAAAGTGAATATTTGATCACCCTTTTGGTATCATCTCAATGATGAATTTTTCTAGACTTGTTAAATTTGATAGGTGTAATGATTGTAGATTAGAAGGAACAAAAGCTTTGTTGAAATTCAAATGTATATAAACATTAGTTGAAATAACGAAGGGTGAATCTGCACAGAGTGTAAAATGATGTTCTGACCTTCTGACATTCAGAGTGGGGTAGAAAGAGTTGAGTTGACTGCACTCTAAGGCATTGGGCAGAATAAAATAAATATATTGGATTGAATATTTTACTTCTTACTATCATTAGTTAGAATTTTGTTTTGATGACAAACAATTGTTGTGAAGTAAAATCTTTTAGTAGTGTTTAACTTAAAGTGGAAAGATCTACAATCAAAATTTTGCAGACAAAGTACCAGTATATTGTGCAGTAACATTTTGTTAGTGTTGAAATTCTTACATTTGGATTTAAACAAAATTCCACTAGATTGATCCTTGGGTTACCCATTATCAGACTGCACAAAATTATTGTGATTAAATGAAATATATTTGTGTAACAGGTAGAATTCAATTTTCAATGTTATTCACTGATCATGAGTTTTCTATGCAGAAATATTTCAGCATATGACCCTTATTTACTAGAAATAAACATTCACTCATTCATTCACTTCAATTCTCATTTAAACAGCTTTATCATCCTCTAATAGTCATTATCAGGATATTCAGGCCTGTGGAGCGAATCAGGCGCTCAAGCGCCTCTAGTGTGTATGTTTTCTTGAGGGGCCTCAAAAAGAGGGATAGCAACTGGTTAACTGAAAGTTACATGACATCTAAATGTCAATGTTAGATGTCATGTAATTTTCAGTTAACCAGTTGCTATCCCTCTTTTTGAGGCCCCTCAAGAAAACATACGCATAGTGTAAAAGAAGAAATTGTTTGTGACAAATAATGTTGCATTTACTACAATACTTTCTACACATAAAGAAAATGAAAAAAAATATTAACTTTAAATTGGCTTATGTAGCTTCTTTCACTTGAATTTAGTGAGGCTGTTATGAGTTTACTTAGCAGAGCATTATAACTTCAGACAAGTAGAATTTGACTTGTTTTCCCCTTTTCTGTACGCTTCATTTTGTTTATTGGAATACTGGTAGAGAATGTTGGTTCAACTAATAAGAGGAGACCTTTTGAAGAATATGACTGTGATTGAACCAGCCCTGCGTTCAGGATGAAAACGGTAGTGGAGCGCTTTCGAAATGATATATCACTTTGCATGTATGTGCACGTGCAAATCGAGGTATCATCTTAAAGTGCTCGCAAAACATTTTTACATCCTGAACACAGGGCTGGTTACATGAACAAAATTCTGAAAGAATAGTAGAAAACTGATTTTGAACTCCTAAAAAATTAGGATACACTTTGGGAAACCTTTTCGAGATGATGTTCTTGATCTGCTTATGAAAGCCTTATCAAATAATTATAAAGACCCAAGATCCATTTATGACAGAAATTTCTTTTTAAGTGCTTCGATTATGTGTAGCATTATATAAGTACTTTTATGTCCTTAACAAAGTGTTTCAGAATATTCACAAAAATATTCCAAAGTCAGAAGGATGAAAACTGGTCACTACCACTCTTGTTTGCTATTTGTTTAGATCTGAGGTTATTTGCTAACCAGGTAAGTATGAGGATTTATGTGACCTATCACACAAAAAGGATGAAAATTAGTCACTACCACATGTTTTGCCATTTAGATCTGAGGCTATTTGCTGACCTGCTCTGCCTTCAGAATATATCACACAAAAGGATGACTTTTGGTCATTGCCACTGCTCTTTTGCTATTTGTTTAGAGACAAGGCTATTGCAACCAAGGCTAGTATGTACTAATTTATTTGAGTTTGATAGCTACAAAAGCTGAGTTGCTCAGGAACACTTAAGCTAGATGTTATCATGTCCTTGAGAGAAAGGCAGCGGTTTAAATCCACTTCTACCCAAATGTTATTTCTGGGCTGACAGGGGTTAGCTATTAAAAGGTTTGCCTTTAAACACACTCCAACGATAATGGGGCTCAAACCTTTGACCTCTAGGTCACAAGTTTAGCCTGCAATCCGCTAGGTCACAGAGGCAGTCATAAACCAGGCTAGTGTGACTATATGTGGCCCTCACATCAAGAAATACCACTTTTCATTATCATGTATTGGAAGAAGAGGAAAAGTTGATACAGCAGAAGTTTACTTGTAGATTTTGATTTTCGTAAATTTCCATCCTAATCAAAAATGAACTTTGATGGTCTGAAAACAACAAAACATGCAAAGGAATTAACAAAACAGGAATTGGAAGATATATGAAAAGAACTTTATTTAAAGAAAATGTCTTATTTTATAGATTTCATAGTGCCAACAGAAGAAATTAGGTTCTTACAGAAAATTGTTTAAAAAATGAAAGATTCTTTATAGTCAATCTCTATCATTTAGGTTTTTAAGACAGAATACTAAATCTGGAGATAAGTTTTAGAAAGCAGGCTGATCTTTGTCTTCTTAAAGCAGAAAAAATTGGGTCCAGTCCGATGAGGGTTTTACAAAGGTACCCATAGAGGGAGAATTTTGGTTTTTCAAATTAACTTAGAAAATCCTATATTGCTGAACGTCATTTGAATTGTCTCGTTAAGACAATTCAAATGGGCACCCACATCATAGGGTTTTAATGAGAAATAAAGTTTTTATACTGGAAATACCCCCTGTTATCTGAGAAGAGTTGATCTCATTCTAGGCTGACATACAGGCTGAAAGTAAAGGCCATGGTAAATATGGAGAAAGGTTAGAGAAAGCAGCAGAAATATTGATGGGTTGTTTTAGAGTATGTGCCAGCGACAAGTAGGTTATTCATTGTTAAATTATTACTAGATAATTCTAACTTTTCTACGTCCATTATCTAAGTTTAGAAGCTGTGGGAACATTATCAAAAATAAAGACATTGCTTATGAAAATCTTTTTACATTCAAATTCATTACGATCTAAATTAGAGTTTAGTAATCAATTAAGTTTCAACATCATTGAATTCATTAGGACCTTAATAAGAGTTCTGTAATTAGTTAAGTTTCAACATCATTAAATTCATTAGGACCTTAATAAGAGTTCTGTAATTAGTTAAGTTTCAACATCATTAAATTCATTAGGACCTTAATAAGAGTTCTGTAATTAGTTAAGTTTCAACATCATTAAATTCATTACGATAGAAATTAGAGTTTAGCAATCAGTTAAAGTCTCAACGCCTTTGAATTCATTAGGATCTAAATTAGAGTTTAGTAATCAGTGAAGTTTCAACATAATAGAATATTCAGTGATATTTGTTTTAGTCAGGATGTCTTCATTCAAATGATTCTACTTGTGTTAAAGGTATATTGAATCTGGCTGCTGTCAATAAAAAACTATATATAGATAGGATTGTACTCTTGACCTCCATCATGTTTTGGCCCTTTTGTGACAAGCATTTATATGGATGGACGTCTACAATGTGGTAATTACAGCTTGAAAACGCTGTAGTTATGATGTTAAGGTCATCCTCAGAGGATTTGCATTTTTGTTATACGCCCAAAACTATGTTTGCTATTTGTTAAGGTATATAGGAGTCAGCTTGTCGGTCGGTCAGCTGGTCCGTCTGTAGCTTTTTATGTCATCTCATTTTCTCAGCAACTAATGGGCGGATTTCAATGAAACTTTAAAGAGGTAAACAGTACCAGGTAGATTTGTTCAAGTGGTATTATGGTTACAATCTATTGGTTTTTGACAGAGTTATGGCCCTTTGATGGAAAATTGCTTATCATTATTGAAAGCCATTAAAGGGGGGGGGGGGGGTAGTCCAGTTTGCGACAGTCTAGTTGGAGGCTCAACATCAGTATTCTTGTGACATGTTCATGATCATGTATTAATTATGAAGATAGATATGCCTGTGCGTAACATTTCCAACAATTTTAAACCCATGTGCGAGGTACAAACCTTGAGTAGGGTTGACAACTTTACAATGCACCACATGACCATGAAGATGTTTGAGGACTTTGTCTATATATATAGCGCATAGTGAAGATTCAGAAGCTTTACTTTGGCACATTTGAAATTGTTGCAAATGTCACTCAAAGGTTCAAATGTCATCTACAAATCTGAGGTTGGCAGACATGTAGAAGGTCAAGGGTTTGGGCCGGCAATTCATGAATTTGCTGGTCATTGGAGAAAGATCCGAGGTACACGCTGATTATAAACTAAAAATCAGTGTAATAGAATGAAAAAAAAGGCAGAGCAGTCATAAAATACAGGGTTAATTCACGTTTTTGAGGGTGTTAATATTTGCAGAGACCCGTAAAATGGTTTAACGCCCGTGTGCAAAGCACAAGGGCGTTAAAGTATTATGAGGGTTCCTGCAAATGTTAACGCCCGAAAAAGCATGAATTGACACTATTATTGTATAAAAAGATAGATTAGAGCAAAATAAATTCATAGAACTGATATAAAACCATTTTCAAACCTACTTATATGCCGTCATGCATTACACTGTCCATCTTGTTTATACCGATGTTGCTTGGTTAATTTATGATGTCACACAATTTAACTCGGGATTTAGAGCAACTTCTTTAGGTATGCTCTATAATAACATAGTACAAACAAACTGAAAAGTGTTTAGGCCCCGATCAAGAATATTTAAGTGAAAAAAGCCGGGGTTAACGGCACGTGAATTTACTTGTTAATCCACATTTTCTCTCGTTAATGCCAGGGTTTTGTCCATTAACGTATGCCTATAACGACCTGAAAACGTACGTTTTATGCAATAATACATCATTATTACTCCATTACCTTTTAGTCGTGCAGCCATTGAAGACACAAAGAAATGGGGAATGTTGAATCTTGTCAATCAATTGTTCAAAATATATTTTAAGGTGAGTGAGTCTATTAATCAATCATGAGTACATGGTAAACTGGTGACTTGTGTTAAAGTAAGTCCATGAATCTTAGAAACTGAGATAGCCCTTCTTGTGAATAAAATGTAGGCACTTTGGTTCTGTTATGCTCCTATTTGCTCTGAACAAAAAACACCATACACAAACAATCAAACATCTAAGTACAAAAAATTATTAGTGGAATTTATGGTGTAATTTGATGTTTTTGGAAAAACATTGAAAGTTCTAAGCATTCATTTTAAATTAGGCAATACAGGTAAATTGCTTAAGCATTTATTTAAATTAGGGAAAACTGTGCTGTTAAACATGTACCAATGATATATACATACAACTATGCCTTTTGTAAAATATCAGCCTATATATGAAATCTGTACTTGTGGTGTTAAATTTTCAATCCAACAAATTTTCATAACAGCACTTTAAGGTTAACAGATTTATCTAGACCCTATCTAAATGAACTTGTTAGTTATAAACACAGTGCCAATTTTGGGACTTTTCAACCATTTTGGCTTGATGTTTTCCAACAATCATATTAGAAAGAAATGACATGTGATATTTAATTGTTATGAACAATGTGACTAGGCTTAGAATAAAAGTAAGGAATGCACAATACCTTGAAAATAATTTCATACTGCATTTATTTTGACCTTATTTTATAAATGGTGTAACAGATTTTGTATGATATCATGAATCTATAAATTTCAAGAATTTTACCTAATTATGTCAGAATTTTTAACCGATCAAAACTAGAAAATAAATTTCATGTTTGCAAAATACTGTATTTCTAGGCTTGTCATCTCTATCAGATAAAAAAACCAACTTGGTATAGCCTTGTTTGTTTTTAGTCCCCTACCGGTGTTCACACCGGAGGGGACTATAGGTTTGCCCTCCGTCTGTCCGTCCGTCTGTCCGTCCATCCGTCCTTCTGTCCTTCTGTCCGCTCAAATCTGGATCCCGCGATAACTTAATAACTAAGCAAGCGTTTTTGATGAAAGTTGGTATATGACTAGATGGCAATGTGTACATTATGCACATCATTTTATTTTTGTTTTTCGACTTAAATTGAGGTTGCTATGGTTACAGAAATAGTGAAAATATGGCCAAAAATGGGATCCTGCGATAAGATAATAACTAAGCAAGCTAGTTTGATGAGACTTGGTATATGACTATATGGCAATGTGTAGATTATGCACATCATTTTATTTTTGTTTTTAGACTAAAATTGTTGTTGCTATGGTTATGGAAATAGTGAAAATATGGCAAAAAATATTGGATCCTGGGATAAGTTAATAAGTAAGCAAGCTAATTTGATGAGACTTGGTATATGACTAGATGGCAATGTGTAGATTATGCACATCATTTTATCTTTGTTCTTTGACAAAAAGTGCGGTTGCTATGGTAACGGAAATAGTGAAAAATTGGCAAAAAATGGATCCTGCAATAACTTAATAACTAAGCAAGCTAACTTGATGAAACCTGTTTTAAAATGTAAAAAAAATTATTAGCCATGTTAGTCAGGGTGGTGATGCAGCAGTATTAATCACCTCCAGTGAAAGTTCTCATTTCTTACCAACAAGACTGAAGAAAAACATCTTGGATCAGACAAGGTAACTGTTATTGATACTATTTCTTGCATCTGTCTATTGCTTGCATGAATTGTATAGTGGGCACAGCAGAGACAACAACTCATGTAAGTCTTGTTTAACCCTTTCCAAAACAAGACCTGGTTTTGACGTCCCTGATAGAATTGGCTTGAGAAAACATTGAGACAAACAAAGCCGGTAGGGGACTTTTGCCATGTCCGACATGGCTCTTGTTGTTTGTAGGTAACTCATTGAATAATTTTTTCTGTATTTCTTGACCACTCATTCAATATTCTCTATGTAAAAACTGTTTAGCTTCTTTCTATTAGCACCATGGCCTGAAATTATCCTGTATAGACTGACGTTCTCCTGTCTGTTTGTATAATTTGCTTCTCCATTTCAGATTAACAAGTTACATCTTTGTAAACCACTTATCCGTGCAATAGACAGTTTACCAATGAAAGATAAATTCAGTCTTTCTCATCTCATTACATTCAGGTAGAGTAGATTCTATCATATACAGTAAAAATTGTGTTCAGAAGACCACCAAAAAACGGTAGCTTATTGGAATGGTAGCTTAATACAATTTTAATAAAATAATATTTTGATAGCATACGTAGAATGTTGCATAATTCCTACTGAATCAAATGATATTTGAACCAATTAGAATCGTCTCATTTAGACAATTCTAGTTTGTTCAAACATCATAAGATTCAATAACAAGATTCTTTTTTTTCAGAATGTCCAATTTATTAGAGATTTTACCTATGTTGTTGGGATCTTTTATGACGGTGGCTTCATAAAAGTGGTTGCTTAATAGAGGTGGTCACTTAAGCAATATTTATTGTAATTAACCCACTCACCCATTTCATTATGGCATCAAATCACACATTTAGACCATAAGCACAAGTTTGACCCACAGCAATATCAATCTTGTATTGTTGATACGTAAACTAAGCATGTTGTGGTTTTTTAGCTCACCTGTGCACAAAGTGCTCAAGGTGAGCTATTGTGATCGTAGAATGTTGTCAGTCGTGCGGCATGCGTCGTCCGTCGTCCACAATTTCTTTAAACATCTTCTCCTCCTTAACCAGCGGGCCAATCTTGATGAAACTTGGCAGGGATGTTCCTTGGGTCAAGCTCTACCAAAGTTGTTCAAATAATTGAAATCCACCCTTAACTTTTCCTTTACCCTTAACAAAAAGGGTGAAAATATGAAAATCTTTAAAAATCTTCTACTCTGAAACCAGAAGGCAGACAGCTTTCATATTTGGTATGTAGCATCATCTAGTGGAGCTCTATCAAGTTTGTTCATATCAAGACCCTAGGGTCATATTTGGGCTTTGCCTGGCCCCAACCCTTTTTACATAGAATCAAAGAGCGAAAATCTTTAAAAATCTTCTTCTCTGAAACCAGATGGCAGACAGCTTTCATATTTGGTATGTAGCATCACCTAGAGGGCCTCTATCAAGTTTGTTCATAGCAAGACCCTTGGGTCATATTTGGGCTTTGCACGGGTGCATCCCTTTATCTCTTATGGGCACGAAGGGTAAAAAATGAAAATCTTCAAAAATCTTCTTCTATGAAACCAGAAGCGGACAGCTTTCATATTTGGTGTGTAGCATCATCTAGTGGACCTCTACCAAGTTTGTTCATATCAAGACCCTAGGATCATATTTGGGCTCCACCCGGGCGCAACTCTTTTTACGTAGAATCAAAGAGCAAAAATCTTTTAAATTCTTCTTTAATCCAAACCAGAGGGCACACTGCTTTCATTTTTGGTATGTAGCATCATCTAGTGGGGCTCTACCAAGTTTGTTCATATCAAGACCCTTTGGTCATATTTGGGCTCCACCCGGGCGCATCCCATTCAGCTCATCTGAGCACGATGTGTGAAAAAAGGAAAACCTTCAAAAATCTTCTTCTCTGAAACCAGAAGGTTGACAGTTTTCATCTCTACACTGAAAACGTTCCATGGTATTGATTTGAGGCAATTATCTTCTTTTTGACATCTGCCTATCCAATTTATGTGATGTCTCAGGGGTTAAAGAGACTCAGGTGAGCGATCTAGGACCATCTTGGTCCTCTTGTTTAGCATTTGGATCTCTGACCAAATGACCTCATTTTTAAGCCCCTTGATCATATAATTGCAGGGTAATGTTTTTGTGTTTGTTATCAAACCATTTACATTGCTTATATTTGGGATGAGGAAAGGTGTTTACACCAGGAATTTGCTAATGGCTTTGAAGGTCAAGGTTATACAACAAAATGTGTGCCATCAACAAAGCTGAAATAAGTATATTTTGACGTAAGCATAACAAATCTTATCTGATTTTCATACCTTTTACATTTAAGTGAATATCAAAACTTTGAATTTATCAAAATAATGTTTTATTTCACAGGTACTATGTTGGACAAAAAGCTATGTTTGATGGGGATTTTAAAAAAGGTAATTACAAATTTATGTTCCAGCATGATTATACCCCCCACAACGAAGTTATGGGGGGGTATACTGGAATCAGGTTGTCCATCCGTCTGTCCGTCCGTCCGTCCGTCCTACCGTCCGTCCGTCCGTCCGTAGACATAATTTTGTGTCCTCTTCTCCTCCCACAGTTTTGGACCAATTTTGCTGAAAATTTATCAGGTTGTTTCCTATCATATGAAGTTGTGCACCTGCAATTTTCATGCAGATCTGGTCATTAGTTTGAGAGTTATGCCACTTTGAACTTTATAAGGAGGGGGTACATTTTTCTAATTTTGTGTCCTCTTCTCCTCCCACAGTTTTGGATCAATTTTGCTGAAATTTTATCAGGATGTTCCCCATCATATGAAGTTGTGCACCTGCAATTTTCATCCTGATCCAGTTATTAGTTTAAGAGTTATGCCATTTTGAACTTTTTATGGAAGGGGGGGGGTGTGAGTAGTCAAAATTTAAAATTGCAAAACTCAGTAACCATAAGGGGAGTAACCAAATTGGGTAATTATTCCTATCATATGAAGTTGTGCACCTGCAATTTTCATTGTTTTGCGGTGACATAGGTCAAAGGTCAAGGTCACAGTAAATTTTAGTTCAGTTTTCGTTTCCGGACTCTAATTCAAGAACCAAGGGATCTAGTATCATGAAACTTCATGCAATTGCTGTATATGACCTCAATATTTGTTACAAACACATCTTGCACTTAAAGCACTTACATTTTGACAAAGTGCTGGTGGGGGGTATAAGTCCGCTCTGCGACAGTTCTTGTTTAGATATGGTTCATATTGAATTACCAGTGTCTGCCTATCTATCTTTTCAAGACTACAAAAGTTTCTAAGGTACTATATTCTTTGGTGTAAAGGTACATTTTATTGTTATTAATCATTTAGTATCAAGGTCATTGGCGAAGATAACGATCATCTTCATCGGAAAAAATTCTATACTTGGTTACACAAGTTGTCCACCGAGGGAAGTGGATTATTGATCCATTAATTCTAAAAGAGCTAAGCTCTTCTGACAGAAGATTTTGTGGGTTTGAATCCCAGACTGGCTTCTAACAAACTAACTCTCTTTCAGATGAGACATTAAACAGAAGTCATGTGACAGTGCTTTACATCAAGCATGTTAAAGAACCATGGCAAATCTCAGCAGTAGTTTCGTTATGTATCCTTGCAATTTCCCCGTAACAACTAACTGTCTCTTTGGGGTGCGACTCATATTGGCATTTGATACCGTTGCTACAATAAATAAAAGGAATACAGTAAAAACCCTCCTTCAGACCACCCTGGAAATGCGAGCACCCCGCTATTATGAACGATTTTTGACAGAACGTAATTATTTGTTCTTTATTTCAATGGTCGCAAACTCCTCTAATGAGAGCACCCCACTATTACGAATTACGACCACTAAATTCAGTACAAATGTCATGTAATGCTGTCTTACGGACCTCGCTAAAAAGACCAGTAACTTAATTTCACACCTACGGATCGACCATCTGAATTTCACGCTTAGTAAGTATGACACTAATTGGGTACGATTGCATCAACAATGGATTATCGGATTTTTCGATATCCTGATTTAATATCTATTGTGTTTTGGTGTTATTTTTAATCAAACAACTTTAAGAGGTAAATTGTTTTTGTACACTACATTCGTTTATCAATAAAAGATGTTTGTTACATGTTTCATTATAGTAAAGCAACCGAAAGTAATCGGAATTCGGGTAACCTACTGAAATTTGTTTTCGGCGATCTGCAGACCAGTATAAATTAGTAATTAAACATGATTGTAAATAAGCTTATGATTGATAGGTTTTGTATTAAGGAAAATGATGTTACTGAATGTAATCACTACTTTTCCAGTTCGACAATAAATGGCCTTTATCTTGATTATAGGGATGAGTGTCTTTTTCGCTGCATTTATTGGGGTATAAAGTGCAATTGCCTTAGCACATAGCAAATAACGCCCGTAGATCGAAGAAACTATCAAAATACTCGGACAAACATTAAAGCTTCAAGTCTACTTTTTGCGCGTATAATTTACACAATCTATTTTTAGATCGTGTATTTTTTTTATGTCGCTATCGAAGTGAAACATCATAAAGTAAAACAAATGATACACAATTAAACGACAACTTTAAAATTCGTGGAGGTACTTATGACAAAAACTTGTTTCTGCCAAGTTAATCTGTATTTTTAAAGGAAAACGGCGTGGTCGGTCTTAGTTGAGAGGGTTGCTTGATGGTCTTCGTCGACTCGCCGTTTTCTTCGTTTACGTGGGCTCAGAATCAGAACTGCATGCTCGTAATCGTAATTTCTTTGGAAAATATCTTAATTTATAATAGATTAAATAACAATGTTGCGTTGATGATCGGGAACTATGTTAATTCGAGTTCCTACAACACAGGACTTGCAGATCGAAGATCGGGGGTTTCCCAAACAAAAGACCTATTGCATTTTATACAGAAATAAAGTGCAATGGATTTCCCCACGTGATGCGATTTAAACCAATCAGAATTCTTTATTTTATTGGATTGCAATTATACAATTATTACGACGTAGGATTTCAGATCAAATAAACAAACGTATGGGAAAAAAGAGCTATAGAGAAAGAGAAATCATATCTAGCAGAGAACGTGTAAATGGAATTTTATTTGTTTAATTATGTAATGTAAAAATACAAGATAAAGTTTAAATCATGATAAAATAAACTAAATTACATAGTCTTCTCTATTAGCATTAATTTGTGTTGAAAGTTTCGCATCCGACCAAACCTCAGAATTAAGACCAGCTCGCTATTTAGACCACTTTCAAAAAGTACCCCAAGTGGTCTTGATAGAGGGGTTTTACTGTATACACAATTAATTTGAATTCACACTAACAGTAAATTTGTGTTTTAAGAGTTTACTTCTAATAAGCTTTTACTGTATTGTTACTGAGCTAACAGTATCACAATTAGTACTTTGTTTTGTGTATATTTATAGCTGCAGAGTACCTAGAGTTTGCCTTTGAGAGATGCCATAAAGACAGTATAAAAAACAAAAGACTTATTTTACAGTTCTTGATACCTGTCAAAATGTTGTTGGTAGGGATCTTGTTATTTCTGTTGATGTTAGAATTTACACATTAAACTTAGTCTTACGCTTTGACATACTGAAGATAAATATTCTAAATGTATTGTGAGAGAAAAAAGGAGATTAGGACATTAATATCATAAAATTGTTTTCTTCCCTTAATTATTTAGTACATACATTTCCATTAAAAAGTATTTTCTTTATTGTATCTGTGTCTGTCCATAGAAAGTTAATACGCTATTATTGCAAACTTGGAAATAGAAAATAATTAATTAGTGTCTCTAGATATCAATGTTTTCTGTTCCAAGTTGGGAGAAATTACTATCACCAGGGAAAGCCTGATCATGATAAATTCTCCCAAATCGTAACTTCACCAGGGGCCTGTTTTACTAAACATCTCACAATCATTTTTTGCATAAGTCAAAAAATTGAAGTTGCTTCTACAGTAGTAACTAAATATGGAATTATGCCATGCGCCATCTAATTGGAATTGTCTTCTAAAGACGATTCCAATGAGAGACTGCAAGGCAGAATCTAAAAAAGAATGAAATCACAAGGTAACATTTGTGATTTTGACTTACGATCTTTTTTTCCATAAGATGTTCAGTAAAACAGGCCCAAGGGGTTTATCCCTTGTCATGATAATTTCTCACATCCAAGACCAGATAACATTGTCACTGACATATTATCCTATTTTTCATGCAATCAATTTTTAGAGCTGAAAATTTGATGAAACTTTAATTCATAGGTGAAAGCCATATGATTATGATTATAAGAATTGTGCCTAAAAAAAGACTTGCCTGATACCATTTTACTGCATCAGGCAGATGATATTGGGTCCATACAGGCTTCATTGCACGATAAACTTAAAATCCAAATTATTTGAAAATACTTATAATTGCTACAGGATAGTACACTATGCATAAATACATTACTCATCATTGAAGGTCATCTTGTAAGGTCAATATCAAATTCTTCATTTCTCTATAATAATTCTGAAGTTTGGAATTTATCTTTAATGAATGACTTGACTTTGATTATAAAAGGCTAATTCTGGTTCATCTATACAGGGACAGATGCCATCTGCAGCATTATTGAGAAAGTATGATATGACAGCGTTGGCTGAAGTAGCTCAGTCAGTGAGGTATGTTTACTGTGATAGTGCTTACAAGGCTCATAAAATTGATAATGAGAAAAGAGATTAACTCTAATCTTTTGTGCTCGCATGATGTCTGGAGTCTGTCGTCCTTCGTCAGTCGTCTGGCATGTGGTCAAGTGGGGTCAAAAATGAGGTCACAGGGTCAAATCTAAGAAAAACCTTGTAGACACTTTAGAGGCCATGTTTTTTGCTCAATCATCCTGAAAATTGGTCAGAATGGATATCTTGATAAAATCTCGGTCAAGTTCAAAATTGGGTCAAGTGGGGTCAAAAAAGAGGTTAAGGGGTCAAATCTTAGAAAAACCTTGTAGACACTCTAGAGGCCATGTTTTTTGCTCAATCATCCTGAAAATTGGTCAGAATGATTATCTTGATAAAATCTCTGTCTTGTTCAAAATTGGGTCAAGTGGGGTCAAAAATGAGGTCAAGGGGACAATTCTCAGAAAAACTTTGTAGACACTCTAGAAGAATTTTTTTTTGCTCAATCATTCTGAAAATTGGTCAGAATGATTATCTTGATAAAATCTCGGTCAAGTTCAAAATTGGGTCAAGTGGGGTCAAAAAATGAGCTCATGGGGACAATTCTTAGAAAAACCTTGTAGACACTCTAAAAGCCATATTTTTTGCTCAATCATCCTGAAAATTGGTCAGAATGTTTATCTTGATAAAATCTTGGTCAAGTTCAAAATTAGATCAAGTGGGGTCAAAAATGAGCTCATGGGGACAATTCTTAGAAATACCTTGTAGACACTGTAGGGGCCATATTTTTTACTAAATCATCCTGAAATTTTGTCAGAATTATTATTTTGATAAAATTTCTGTCAAATTCAAAATTGGGTCAAGTGGGGTCAAAAATGAGGTCACGGGGTCAAATCTTAGAAATACCTTGTAGACACTGTAGGGGCCATATTTTTTACTAAATCATCCTGAAATTTTGTCAGAATTATTATTTTGATAAAATTTCTGTCAAATTCAAAATTGGGTCAAGTGGGGTCAAAAATGAGGTCACGGGGTCAAATCTTAGAAAACCTTGAAGACTCTCTATAAGCCATTTTTTTTACTCAATCATCCTGAAAATTGGTCAAAATTATTATCTTGATAAAATCTTAGTCAAGTTTGAAATTAGGTCATGTGGGGTTGAAAATTGAGGTCATGGGGTCAAATCTTAGAAAAACCTTGTGGACACTCTAGAAGCCATAATTTTTGCTCAATTATCCTGAAAATTGGTCAGAATCTCTGCATTAGTGAAATCTAGTTCATGTTTGAAATTAGGTCAAGTGAGGTCAAAAATGAGGTTACAGGGTCAAACCTTAAGAAAACCATGAAGACCCTCTAGAGGCCTATCTTTTGCTTAATCATTCTGAAAGTTTGTTAGAATAAATGTCTTGATGAAATCAAGGTTGAGTTTGAAACTGGGTCAAGTAGGGTCAAAAATGAGGTCACAGGGTCAATTTCTAGAAAACCCTTGAAGACACTCTAGGGGCCATATTTTTTGCTCAATCAACCTGACAATTCCCCAGAATCAATATCTTGATTTAATCTATGTCAGGTTCTAAATTGGGTCAAGAAGGGGAAAATGAGGTCATGGGGTCAAATTTAAAAAAAAAAACTTGTAGACACTCTAAGAGCCTGAACTTTGGCTAAATTAACCTGAAAATTGGTCTGAATAAATGTCTTGATGAAATCTAGGTCAAGTTTAAAATTGGGTCAATTGGGGTCAAAAATGAGGTCACAGGGTCAAATCTTTGAAAAACTTTGTATACTCTCAAGAGGCCATATTTGTTGCCCAATCACCCAAAAAGTTGCTTAGGTTGATTGTCTTTATGAAATCTCAGTCTGGATTGAATTCGGTCAAGTTTGGTTTACCACTAGGTTGAGAGGTCAGATCTTAACACAGTTAACTCAGGTGAGCGATTTAGGGCCACTCTGGCACTCTTGTTTTTACATCTTGCCTGTTTTCACAGAAAACTGGAGATAAAAAACAAATATTGACATTTTGTGATATTACTGGTATTAAAATCTTAAATGTGTTGTGAATTTAGTTCAAACAAAAAAAAAACAGGTATCTTAAGTATTTTTACCATGAATAGTTTTAGCTTGTAAAGATGGTGTTACCTATGTATCTGAATTTGAAATGTGAGCAGTTTCAAAGTGTTTTCTTACTATGTTTATGATGCCTCCATTTCCTCAGAGATAGTGACAAAAAATGGAAACACCCAGTGTCAAATAGAATTTTTGCCATAGCCTAAAACACATATTTCTTATTCACCAATAAAGATGTTTACTATATTTGTAGGTCAGGGAATGTGAAACAGTTATCTGCAGTGATGGATAAACATGAACATTTCTTTATCAAATGTGGAATATATCTCATACTGGAAAAATTGAAGGTTATAGCTTACAGAAATCTCTTCAAGAAAGTGTAAGTTCTGTTTAATCATTTCTGTTAAAAAGATATTTAAGAAAGAAAAAATAATGCACTACAGTAACATTAGCATATCCTAAACACATCTTTTTTAACCTTTTTGTACCAAAGTTACCTTCCCTTTTAGAAGCTATGAATTATTTATCTTTGCTTAAGTCTGATAAGCTTATGGCTATCTATTAAGGTCATACTTTTGAATATCAGCTAATATCGTAATATAAGTGTTTTAAAAAATCATGTTTTGCTTACAAAAATGAACTAATGGTTTATAGAAATAAGGTGATTTTGACCTATAAAAGCTATTATTTGATTCTGTTTTACTCAGGTATTTAATTCAGAAGACTCACCAAATGCCTGTACAGTCATTTACACAGGCCTTAAAATGGATGGGTGTAGAAGACATTGATAATGATGAAACTTCCTGTATCATTGTTAACCTCATATGTGATGTAAGTTTAAACATTATTGCATAAAATTTGCATGTTCATTTCGTTTTAGATATATGTTAACATACAAAACCTGGGCATTAATGGGAGAAAACTTGGACTAATCAGTAAATTCATGTGTCGTTAACGCCTTGCCTTTATTAATTTAAATATCTTTGATTTAGGTTCTACACATTTTGATCAAGTTCAATGATTCTGACCTTATTTAGCTCACCTGAGCACGAAGTGCGTCGTCGTGCGTCGTCTGTCGTCCTCAATTTCCATAAACATCTTCTCCTCCTAAACCAGTGGGCCAATCTAGATGAAACATGGTAGGGATGTTCCTTGGGTCAACCTCTACCAAAGTTGTTGGAATAAATGTAATTCACCCTTAACTTTTCCTATACCCTTAACAAAAAGGATGAAAATCTTCAAAAAACTTCTTCTCTAAAACCAGTGGGCAGACAGCTTTCATATTTGGTATGTAGTATCATCTAGTGAACTGCTACCAAGTTTGTTCATATCAAGATCCTGGGGTCATATTTGGGCTCCAGCCGGGCGCAACCCTTTTAACATAGAATCAAAGAGCAAAAATCTTCTTCTCTGAAACCAGATGGTAGACAGCTTTCATATTTGGTATGTAGTATCACCTAGTGGGCCTCTACCAAGTTTGTTCATATTAAGACCCTGGGGTTATATTTGGGCTTTGCCAGGGCACATCCCTTTTAGCTCTTCTGAGCACAAAGGGTAAAAAAATGAAAATTTTCAAAAATCTTCTTCTCTGAAACCAGAAGGCAGACTGCTTTCATATTTGGTATGTAACATCATCTAGTGGCCTTCTACCATGTTTGTTCATATCAAGACCCTAGGATCATATTTTGGATCCACCCGGGAGCAACCCTTTTACATAGAATCAAAGAGCGAAAATCATATAAAATCTTCTTTTCCGAAACCAGAGGACACACAGCTTTCATATTTGGTATGTAGCATCATCTAGTGGCCCCTACAAAGTTTGTTTATATCAAGACCCTGGGGTCATATTTGAGCTCCACCCGGGCACATCCCTTTTAGCTCATCTGAGCATGATGGGTGAAAATAAGAAAACCTACAAAAATCTTCTTCTATGAAACCAGAAGGCAGACAGCTTTCATATTTAGTTTGTAGCATCGTCTAATGGACTTCTTCAAAGTTTGTACATATCAAGACCCCGGGGTCACATTTGGGCTCCACCTGGATGCTGCGGGGATGCATCCTATCTTGTATGCAATATTTGTCCCAAAATATGAATAGATGCATTCTGTTTGAAAAAGTATATGTTTGATTTTTTAAGAGCATTTTTCTGGTGTATTAGTAGGATCAGAATAAGTTTAAAGCCTTTCTATGAATTGTGTTTCTATCTTAAGTTGAATAAATACTATAGGCTTTCTTTTTATTCTATAATAGTGTCAATTCATGTTTATTATATATAAACATAAGCTGAGCTCCACATAATGTTTTAAGGACCTTGTGCTTGCAGTATAGTGTTTAACTATTTTGCTGGTCTATGCAAATGTTAGCTTCCTCAAAAACATTAATTAACCCTATAGTCATTAACTCAGGACCTCATGTGGATGTTTAGACCAGTTATTTACAACTAAAGTAGCTTTTTATACGCCCGTCGAAGACGGGACGTATTATGGGATCACCCGTGGCGTCCGGCGTCCGGTTGTCCGGGCGTCCGGGCGTCCGGCGGCGTCCACTTCTTTGTCCGGAGCATAACTCTGTCACTTGAAGTCCGATTGACTTCAAACTTGGCAATTATATTCTTCTCATCATTGCGGAGTGCAGTGCACAAGAACCATAACTCTACCTGGCCTATTTTTTGAGTTATTGCCCTTTGTTGTTTTTCAGACTTGAATCTTGTCCGGAGTATATCTCTTAAAGTATAATAGCTAGGATCATGAAACTTCATGGGTGTATAGATCTCACCAAGGGGGAGTGCAGTGCACAAGAACCATAACTCTACCTGGCCTATTTTTTGAGTTATTGCCCTTTGTTGTTTTTCATACTAGAATCTTGTCCGGAGTATATCTCTTAAAGTATAATAGCTAGGATCATGAAACTTCATGGGTGTATAGATCTCACCAAGGGGGAGTGCAGTGCACAAGAACCATAACTCTACCTGGCCTATTTTTTGAGTTATTGCCCTTTGTTGTTTTTCATACTAGAATATTGTCCGGAGTATATCTCTTAAAGTATAAAAGCTAGGATCATGAAACTTCATGGGTGTATAGATCTCACCAAGGGGGGGTGCAGTGCACAAGAACCATAACTCTACCTGGCCTATTTTTTGAGTTATTGCCCTTTGTTGTTTTTCAGAATTGAATCTTGTCCGGAGTATATCTGTAAAAGTATTATAGCTAGAATCATGAAACTTCATGGGTGTATAGATCTCACCAAGGGGAGGTGCAGTGCACAAGAACCATAACTCTACCTGGCCTATTTTTTGAGTTATTGCCCTTTGTTGTTTTTCAGACTTGAATCTTGTCCGGAGTATATCTCTACAAGTATAATAGCTAGGATCATGAAACTGCATGGGTGTATAGATCTAACCAAGGGGTAGTGCAGTGTACAATAACCATAATTCTACCTGGCCTATTTTTTGAGTTATTGCCCTTTGTCGTTTTTCAGACTTGAATCTTGTCCGGAGTATATATGTAAAAGTATAATAGCTAGGATAATGAAACTACATGGGTGCAAAAAATATTCATTCAAAATAACCTCAGTTCTATTCAAACCCCCAGTTAATACTAAGCAGTGTGACGGGCGTATCTTGTGACAATTTGGCACCTTGTTTTTCAATTGTGGTGCAGCAATAAGATAAAAAATGACTTTTCTTGATCATGCTATGAAAGATAAGTTGATCCTGCACTGAAACAATTATCTTCTATTTCTTTCATGCTAAAATGAGACAAAATATGGAAACTACTTGGTAAAATCTCTTAAAGCACATAATTTGCAACATTTACAAAAAGGAAAATTGATGACATTATCTGTATTATGAGTCTAACTCAGATGAAATCCAAAAGCATGAAGGTCGTATCCTTGGTCTAGAGATATAGCATTGGCCTCTTGACTAAGACTGGGAGGTCCCAAGTGTCATTTCCGGTTGTGGATATAGATCTTGGTTCTTTCAGTGGCCCATTGGCTTGATTATTGATAAAAATTCCAGGAAACAGAATTAAGAGGGATTAATGTAAGTTGAAAGAACTTGTATTGCATTCAATGTAAAATAAATTGGTTAATACATAAATAGTGTGAAATGAATCAAATCTTAGTTAAATCTATCATGTATCAAGCATAAACGTCAAGGTCATATATTAACCTAACATTTTTAGCTCGCCCGGGACGAAAGTCTCGGAAGAGCTATTGTCATACCCTCGGATGTCGGCGTCAGCGTCGGCGTCAGCGTCGGCGTCAGCATCGGTGTCGGCGTCCGCATAAGGTTAAAGTTTTTTATTTCTATCAATATTTATCCTAGAGGCTTTATTTTTTACAGAAACACTCATTAGGGCATAGGCTTTCATTTGAGACCAACATCCATGTCAAAATGACCTTTAGACTGTGACCTTGACCCTTTCAAAAAAACTTTAACCAAAAACTTTAACCAAAAACTTTAACCAAAAAAACTTTAACCTTGCTTATATTTTCTGTAAGCTTTAAACTAGAGACATCATTACTTCATATGCACACTCATTAGGTGATAGGCTTTCACCATAGACAAAGGTCCTTGACATTTTGACCTTGACCTTGACCCTTTGTGGACTTAGAAAAACTTTAACCAAAAAACTTTAACCAAAAACTTTAACCTTGCATACATTTTTTAATGCTAAAACCTAGGGACATCATAGCTTCATATATATACTCACCAGGTGATAGGCTTTCACCAGAGACCAAGGTCCTTCACAATTTGACCTTGACCTTTACCATTTGTGGACTTAAACAAAAACTTAAACTGAAAACTTTAACCAAAAACTTTAACCTTGCTTATTATTTTCTGAATGCTTTTACCTAGGGACATCATTACTTCATATACATACTCATTAGGTGATAGGCTTTTGTGAGAGATCAAGGTCCTTGATAATTTGACCTTGACCTTTAATGAACTTAGAAATACTTTAACCGAAATTCTTTTACCAAAAACTTTAACCTTGCTTATATTTTCTGATTGCTTTAACCTAGGGACATCATTACTTCATATACATAGTCTCCAGATGATAGGCTTTCACCAGAAACCAAGGGCCTTGATAATTTGACCTTGACCTTGACCTTTTATGGACTTGGAAAAACTTAAACTGAAAAACTTTAACCAAAAATTTAATCTTGCTTATATTTTCTAAATGCTTTACTCAGGGACATTATTACTTCATACACATACTCACTAGGTGATAGGCTTCTACAGAGACCAAGGTCCTTCACAATTTGACCTTGATCTTGACCTTTTGTGGACTTAGAAAATTTTTAAAGAAAAACTTCATGTTTGATACAAAGAAATTTCATTGGTAACCTCATCTGCTTGTAAACTTTCACTTTACCCTTACCTTATACATGCAATTTAAACAAAAAAGTTTTTATATTTCTTAATTATTACTCAAACAGATATATATTAGATCATGGCTTTTAAGCTTGAAAGAAACCACTTTGAACTTCGGTCTTCGGTCAAGCGCTGTTTGTGACAAGCAGCTGTTTGGGCGAGCTACGTTGTCCGCGGACAACTCTTGTATTATATTATTATGTACTGGTAAATTGGTAGTTTCAATGGCATTTGTATAACAAATACTTCCTGGTTGTCTTTCAGAACAAGATAAAGGGTTATATATCATATCAACACCAGAAGTTAGTCCTCAGTAAACAGAATCCATTCCCACAGTTGTCTACTGTCATATAACATTGATACAGTGTGAGCCAGTGTGGGATGTTTAGAACAATTTCTCTTCAACCTTAAGGACAGATGCTGGGTAGCCTTGACAGCTACACAGTGCATTCAGAATAGTTAATGGTTATTAACCCTTGTCATACTGAGGGCGGAATATTCCTGCTTTGACAGGAGGTATAGACAAACATCAGTCTGCACATATGTGCAGTCTGATGATAGTCTTCACCACCTGTTTCTCACTTTCAAACCAGAATTGTCAATAGATTTACTTTTTCGAATAAAAATCGACCCACAGTTGGTGCATTCATTGCTTTTTGTCCTTTGATTTCCATAAAAAAATTTAGCTAAAATTTAATCAGCATGACAAGGGTAAAAAGAAACCTTAACCCTTTACAGGCTGTTCATGGTATATTCCACTAGTACACAAAGGTTAGGCAGACAGTGTAGACATAAATCAGCCTGTACAGATGTTCAGTCAGATCATAGCCTACACTGCCTGCTTTCCACTTTATTATTGTGGGAAAAACTTGGGCCATACCCCGACATGTTTAAATGTTTGAAAAAATTAATGATTTGCTTATAACAAAATTTAAATTAAGCAGGCTTAAGGTCGATGGGTTAATTCAGTGTTACTAAAGTGGTATAACTACTGATAGCAGCAGCCATAGTATAGTAAGTTTTCCGTGAATTTGACTCTAATTCCGATCAAAACCATTCTGAATCACTCACTTAGCACTCCATTTATTCATTGGAAAGACTCATTTAAACCATTCAAAAAAGCTCCAAAATCACTGAAAAAGATAAAAACAGTTAGAAAAAAAACAGGATTTCACTGATATAATTGAAATTTTGAGTGTCTGATTGGTTCTTGAAGAAATAGGAAACTTATTTATAAAATTTGTATGCACATTTTTTAAGGGAGGTAATAAATATCGCTTATTTTGTTCATCCTGAACAAAATTAGTGATATTGGATTACCTCCCCCTTAATTTTACTCAAAAATCACTCATCACACTCATTCAATTTCATTCCAAAATTGTTCCTTAATCATTCTCATTGTCAATGTCTTGATGTTAACTGTATATGGGACTTCTTATCATTTGATCTAAGGTTTAATCCCCAGTTGTGGCAAACATTCTTACAAACATCTGTCTCCCACCAATTCTTTGATAGTCATGTTGGTGTGTAGCTGGAAATAGTGGAACATTGTAGTGGTAGTACTGGTAATAACAAGATGTGTTTGTGAAACAAGAATGCCCCCGTATCAGCGACCTCTCGATAAGGCAAAGGTTAAGTTTGGTTAAGTTTTTGGACAGACGGACAGACAGACGGACGGACAGACAGACAGACAGACGGACATGAGTAAAACAATATGCCCCCGATCTCTTGATACGGGGGCATAAAAATACCAGGAATCCATGGATAGGTACTTCAGCTGTTGTGATAAGACTGAAATACTGTTAAAATGGCATTTAAGCCCACTCATACAAACAAGTCTTTAAACTGATCATGTATCATCCACTTAAGGTAGTGGACCTGTAATAGTTCCGGAATATCTTTGAACTCACGATCTTTCACAATGAAAACCCAGATTCCTAAGGAAGTCATTAGGGAAACCTCAGTTTACACAGCTAAAGCTCATGACTTCTGAAATGTCACAGGACTATTACCTTAAGCCCCTTTCTAGCCATTAAACTAATTGAGCATTTGTATATGAAACTTTCAGTAGAAATTAAATTGTAAATATTATATAATTAACAAGGCTTAGTCTCTGATTTGGACTTATTTGTGGAGCAGAAACAGGGGGCCCTTGTCTGTTAAGATCTCTGTGAAATATTAAATTAACCCTTGTGATGCTGTTGGCAGCATATTCTTCCTCTATACAAATCCTTGTATGTAAGATATAGAGAATAATATGTTAGTGTCTAAAAATAACAATGTTATCTGATTGAGGTTGGGAGAATTTATCGGGACGAGGCTCTGCCGAGTCATGATAATTTCTCGCAGCCGAGACCAGGTAACATTGATATTTTAAGATACTAACTTGTTATTCTATTTATCATGCAATCATTTTCAACGCTTAATTGTAATAAACCCTAAAAAATCAAAGGAATTCAGGTGAAAGTGTATGCAAATTGATTCTATAAATAGACTGACTGATATCATGTTAAGTTATCAGACAGGTGTTATCAGGGTAATACAGGCTTCATTGCATGATAAAACTTGTGAACAGAATCGTTCCAGTACGCAACAATTTAGAAACTGTGATTTGAGAACTTTTTTTGTACTCAACTTAGATTTTTCTCAAATTTATGATTTAAAAAAAATATATGAACATAAAAGATAGTATTAATAAGTTGTCATTACAACTAATTAATATTATGTTTAATGTTCATACATTTATATTAGTATAACAATAAAATTATGGATTTAATTTCAAGATGAAACTTCAGAAACTTTGAATTCAGAATGAGCCAAGTTTTATAACCTCTGGCCCTGAGGCCTGTTTAACATCTTATGATAATTTTTTGTGCAAGTCAAAAATTTAAGTTTTTTCTACAGTAGTAACTAAATGTTGAATTCTGCCATGTACCATCTCATTTGAATGGTCTTCTAAAGACACTTCAGATGAGATATTACAGGGCAGAATCTAACAATTGATGAAAACACAAGGTACTATTTGTGATTTTTACTATAAATTGATTTTTAGCTCCATTGTCATGGGGGTGTCCGTTGTGTGTCAGTCCATCTGTGCGTGCGTGCATAAACTTTTTTTTTTAGCTCACCTGAGCACATCGTTCTCAAGGTGAGCTTTTGTGATCATTGAATGTGCGTCGTGTGTCGTCTGTCGTCATGCGTCGACAATTTAAGTGTTTACACTCTAGAGGCCACAAATATGATCCAATCTTCATGAAACTTGGTCAGAATGTTTGTCAGGTCTCAAAGATGAACCCTATTGAAAATGGGAAGGATCCATGCCATATCAAATGAACAGGGGCCTTAATGACAATTTTTTTTGTTTACACTCTAGAACCCACAAATAAGGTCCTATCATCATGAAACATGGTCAGAATGTTTGTTAGGTTATGAGGATGAACTCTTTTGAAAATGGGAAGGATCCGTGCCATATCATTGGAAAAGGGGCCTTAATGACATTTTTTTTGTTTACACTCTAGTAGTCACAAATATGGTCCAATTATTATGAAACTTGGTCAGAATGTTTGTTAGGTCATGAGGATAAACTCTTTTGAAAATGGGAAGGATTCATGCAATATCACAGGAAAAGGAGTCTTAATGATAATTTACTTGAAATAACTCTAATGGCCACAAACATGGCCCCAACTTAGTGAAACTTGGTTTTATGTAGAAATTATCTTCTTTATGACATCTGCCTTTTAACTTAATATGATGTCCAAGTGATCGAAGAGAGTCAGGTGAGCGATCTAGGACCATCATGGTCCTCTTGTTAAACATCTTCTCCTCCTAAACCAATGGGTGGATTTTGACGAAGCTTGGCCTAAATGTTCCTTGAGTGACCCTCTATTGAAGTTGTTCAAGAAATTTGGATTGACTCCCAAATATGGGCGTGGCAGAGTGGGGCTTATTTTGAGCCTGAAATCTTTGAATCACATCTCCTCCTGAACCATTGGGCCGATTTCAATGAAACTTAAGCAGAATGTTCCCTGGGTGAGTCTCTTCTAAAGTTGTTCATAAAATTTGGATGACCCCGAATATGGGTGTTGCAAAGCAGGGCTTATTTTGACCCTGAAATCTTTGAATGACATCATCTCCTGAACTACTGGGCTGATTTCAATGAAACTTCACCTGAATGTTCCTTGGGCAACCCTCTTGTAATATTGTTCAAGAAACTTGGATTGACCCCCCAAATATTGGCGTGGCAGGGCTAGACTTTTTTCGAGTTTGAAATCTTTGAATGTTATCTATTCCTGAACCACTGAGCCGATTTCAATGAAACTTTACAAAGATGTACTTGGATGACCCTCTGTTTAAGTTGTTCAAGAAATATGGATTGACCCCCAAATATTGGTGTGGCATGGCAGGGCTTTTTTTGAGCCTGAAATCTTTGAACTATTTCTCCTCCTGAACCACTGGGCTGATTTCAATGAAATTTTACCAGAATGTTCTTTGGGTGACCCTTTTTGAAAATTGTTCACGAAATTTTTATTGGCCCATGAATATGGACTTGGCACAGCGGGTTCATTTTTAGCCCAAATCTTTTAACATCATCTCCATCTGAGCCTCTTGGTCGATTTCAATGAAACCATACTAGAATGTTCCTTGGGTGACCCTCTTCAAAAATTGTTCATGAAATTTTGATTCGATGAGATCCACTGGATCAATAAATTTCAGGTAAGCGGTTTAGGGCCATTCTGGTCCTCTTTAAAGTGATGTCTAAATAGTTTTCTCCTTTGTAATTTTACATATCATATTTCTCCTATTAAATGCACCTGGGCGCGATGCAAAACATCATAGGGGCGCTTTTATTTCAGACGTATTTTACCTAATTCCCAAAACACGAGATTTTACAGGTTTTTTTGTTTTGACAGTATGAATTGTGACTCAGATTTAATCATTTGACTCAAATTTTTATTTGATATTTGCAGAAAGTAAAATAAAAATTTCGTAACAATGTGAAGAAAGGGAATTTTGTTTGCATTTAACTTAAATTTTGTTTTATATTTTAACCTTTCGCGCTTACAGAAAAATGCGTGAGTTTGCACACGCTAGTTTTTAGCTCCACTGGCTGAAAGCCACTGGGGCTATTGTCATGGCGTTGTGTCCTTCGTGCGTCCGTCCGTCTGTACGTCCATGCGTGCGGTCGTACACTTTTTCTTTAAAAGTCTTCTCCTCAGAAACTACTGGATGGATTTCAACCAAACTTCACAGGAATGATCCTTGGGTGACCCTCTTTCAGAGTTGTTCAAGAAATTTTGATCCAATGAAAAACATGGATTTAATGGGCGTGGCTAATTTCCAAATATGGTAAAAAGTGACTTTTCTCAGGTTCTAATTGATGGATACCAATTAAATTTTACATGAATGATCCTTAGGTGACCCTTTATCAGTCTACAAAAAATTATTGAAATCGGATGAAAATTATGTATTCTATGGGAGGAGGTCATTTCTCTATATGTTATATAGTGGAAAGTTTGAAAATCATTTTCTCAGAATCTAATAGATAGATATTAACCAAATTTTACATGAATGATCCTTGGGTGACCCTTTATCAGTCTACAAAACACAAATTATTGAAATCGGATGAAAATTATGTCTTTTAAGGGCGGAGGTCATTTCTCTATATGTTATATAGTGGAAACTTTGAAAATCATTTTCTCAGAATCTAACTGATAGATATCAACCAAATTGAAGATGAATGATCCTTGGGTGACCCTTTATAAGTCTACAAAAAATTATTGAAATAGGATGAAAAATATGTATTTTATGGGTGGAGGTAATTTCTCTATATGTTATATGGTTGAAACTTTGAAAATCATTTTCTCAGAATCTAAATGATAGATATCAACCAAATTTTACATGAATGATCCTTGTGTGACCCTTTATCAGTCTACCAAAGATTATTGGGATCGGATGAAAAATTTGTATTTTTGGGCGGAGGTCATTTCCACTATATGTTATATAGTGGAAACTTTGAAAATCATTTTCTTAGAATGTAACTGATGGATATCAATCAAACTTCATTAGTATGATCCTTTGGTGATCCATTATCATGCAGCCAAAAATTATTGTCATTGGATGAAAAATATGTCTTTTATGGGCGGAAGTCATTTCTCTATATTTTATAATGTTGGAGACTTTGAAAGTCATTTCAACATCAGTAAAACCCAAAATATCTAAAAATCTAGTCAAAACTTAGATTTGCTATTACAAGAAATTCAAGCCTGTGGAGCGACACAAGCCATTCATGGCTTTCTAGTTCAGACGTTGAACGATCTTTTGAAGATGGGCATAAATCATGCATCCATCCTAATCCTGATAATGATTGAAGATAGTTAACCCATAATCTTTTGAACATTGGGTCATGGAGTAGCAGCTAATGAAATTAAATTTGAGACTGTGTTTTTTCACCACAGACCATGGGTGGTTGGGTGTTGTTAGTGGGATAGTCAAGGGCCTGGGAATCGTATTTTATGGGGGAGCGCGTTTATTAGGGAGGGTGCATCTAATAGGTGAAATATGGTATTCATTACCTTCTATTTTCAATATCTCGCTTTCAAATCTTGAGATTTTTAAACCAGTGGAGCAATACAAGCCCTCATGGGCCTCTTGTTCATAACAAGTTAGTAAATGGGCCCTTGGTTAGTATATAAAGTTATTACCCCTATTCTTACTTCTCTTTTACTGAAAAGAAGGGTCAGCAGGATAAGGGTTAGGCTACCACAATTTCTATATTATAAAGATCATGTAATTTTAAATACATCCAAAGAATATTCATCTGCAATTTGAGGGCAATCAAAATATACTCTCCTAGGAGAAACCCGGCAAAGCTTGCACTAAAATCACACTTTGAAGTTGAAGCTGATAAATTAACAAGAGTGCTAGAATTACAAAATACACGACCAAGTCATTTCCCAGTAATATGTCACAAAACACTGATAATATGCACATGGGTAGGTAATGAAGAATATTCTGTGAAAATTACAAATTAAAATATTCATGTGTTGCTGGTTGTAGTTACACGGACATTGGGATGTACAGACAAAGAAATTCATACCCATATATATGTTCACATGACCTCCTCCCATTAAAGCTATGTGTTTCATCTTATAAACAAGAGGACCATGATGGTCCTATATCGCTCACCTTCGTCTCTTTGACTTCTCCCTTAGCAAAATTAAATACTTGAAAGATCATTAAATGATCATTAAATTTTTCAAAGAAAAACATAACTCTATTTCTATGATCGCTGCATAAATTTCTATCCTTTTCTAAACAAGTTTCATGTGACCTGGCTAACATTCTGACTAAGTTTCATAAAGATTGGGCAATTTTTGTGGCCCCTAAAAAGAAAATTGTCATTTAGGCCCCTTTTCCCCTGATATGACATGGATCTTTCCAATTTTAAATAGGGTTCATCCTTGTGACCTAGCCATTATTCTGATCATGTTTCATGAAAATTGAATTGTATTTGTGGCTTCTAGTGCGTAAACAAGAAAATTGTCATTAAAGCCCCTTTTCCCGTGATATGGCACGGATCCTTCCCATTTTCAAAAGGTTTCATCCTTGTGACCTGCCCAACATTCTGACAAAATTAATAAAGATTGAGACATATTTGTTGTCTCTAGAGTGAAAACAAAAAAAATGTCATTAAGGTCCCTTTTCCCGTAATATGGCACAGATCCTTCCCATTTTCATAAGGGATCATCCTTGTGGCTTGGCCAACATTCTGACCGAGTTTCATGAAGATTTGGCAATATTTGGGGTCTCTAGAGTGTAAACAAGAATATTGTCATTAAGGACCCTTTTCCCGTGATATGGCACGGATCCTTCCCATTTTCAAAAGGTTTCATCCTTGTGACCTGATCAACATTCTGACTAACTTTCATGAAGATTGGGCCATATTTGTGGTCTCTAGAGTGAAAACAAAAAAAATGTCATTAAGGGTCCTTTTCCCGTAATATGGCACAGACCCTTCCCATTTTCGATAGGGATCATCCTTGTGGCTTGGCCAATCTTCTGACCAAATTTCAAAAAGATTGGGCCATATTTGTGGCCTATAGAGTGTAAACAAGAAAATTGTCATTATGGCCCCTTTTCCCATGATATGGCACGGATCCTTTCCATTTTCAAAAGGGTTCATCCTTGTGACCTGGCCAACATTATGACCAAGTTTCATGAAGATTGGGCTATATTTGTGGCCTCTAGAGTGTAAACAAAAAAAATGTCATTAAGGGCCCTTTTCCTTAAGGGCACAGGTCCCTTTTCATTAAGGGCACAGATCCTCTCCATTTTCGATAGGGATCATCCTTGTGGCTTGGCAAACCTTCTGACCAAATTTCATAAAGATTGGGCCATATTTGTGGCCTATAGAGTGTTAATAAGAATATTGTCATTAAGGCCCCTTTGCCCGTGATATGGCACAGACCCTTCCCATTTTCGATAGGGTTAATCCTAGTGACCTGGCCAACATTCTGACCAAGTTTCATGAAGATTAGGCCATATTTGTGGCCTCTAGAGTGTAAACAAGAATATTGTCATTAAGGCCCCTTTTCCCTCGATATGGCACGTATCCTTTCCATTTTCAATAGGGTTAATCCTTGTGACCTGGCCAACATTCTGACTAAGTTTCATGAAGATTGGACCATATTTGTGGTCTCTAAAGTGTAAACAAGAAAATTGTCATTATGGCCCCTTTTCCCGTGATATGGCACGGATCCTTCCCATTTTCAATAGGGTTTGTCCTTGTGACCTGGCCAACATTCTGACCAAGTTTCATGAAGATTGGGCCATATTTGTGGCCTCTAGAGTGTAAACACTAAGAATGTTGACGCCGGACAACGCAGGACGGACGACGGACATTCAATGATCACAAAAGCTCACCTTGAGCACGATGTGCTCAGGTGAGCTAAAAATTCTTAAGGAATCTTGACAGATTGTCATTCAATGATCATTCATTTGAAATTTCATTAGTAGCTTAGGAGAAGATTTTTGACCATGCATGGATGAGTTGGAAATTTTTTATCAATTTCTTCACTTGCATATCATAGTCCACAAGAACCTTCACAGTAGCTTGAAGACTTGTTGGTGTTGTTTGGACAGATCTACTTACAACAAAGAAAAAATAATTTATTGAGCTATTCTTCATACCTTATTGTTCAGTGGCCCAAAACCTATGACAATATATTTCATTTCCACATGAGTTTTTCTGGAGCAGACGTCATAGCGCAGTTGGTAGCGAGTCGGACTGTCATTCTAGAGGTCCCGGGTTCGATCCCCGACGGCGGCACTCATTCTTTCCGACTATTTGTCTCTCACCAATGGGTTGATAATCGTAGACCTATGTGAGATAGCGGCTGGAGGCTAGGAAAGGATGTGGTGGTTGTACTGGTGAGTGAAATACCAGGAAACCATTGTTAGGTGCTCCAGCCGCCGCGATATAACTGAAATAATGTTGAAAGCGGCGTTAAACTCCATTCAATCAATCAATTTCTGGAGCAGAACCTCTTCCCTGTATTCAAGATGGAAATATTTGTGAGAACTTTTAGAAAAGGTGTCCTACTCTGCATGTGAACTTGTGTGCAAAGCAGGGCACCATTCTTTTAAGCCACTAAAGGTTGTATATTGCTATCATCTTTTGTCCACCAAAACTTCAAATTCTTAACATGAATCCTCCTTCAATTATGGATGGATTTTTCATGAAACTTTTAAAGAATGTTTCCTATCATGTGGCCATGTCCATATTATCAACATTCTTTTATACTATGGTAAAAGTGTTTTTTTCACAGGTTTTCACAATTATATGATTTTGAAATTACACATGTTTTTTAGATCAGTAGAGATACTGCAATACTGGTTCAGGCATCTGAGTGTCTGACTGTCTGTCTGCCCATCCATTAACGTTTGCTTGTTACGCTCCAGAGTCCAACATTTTTATCTGATTGTCTTCAAACTTCGTTAGAATGATTGGACCATCACAAGCATCATTCCTTTCAAATATGGGTCTGATACATTCAGGTCATGGGGAAAGGAGCCTAATTAAAATTTAATTAGAAAATCCTCGTTTACACTTTTAAGTCGACAGTTTTCATCTGATTGTCTTCAAACTTGCTCAATGAATGTAAGTTATCAAACTTGCTCAATGAATGTAATATCAGAAGGATGGTTCCTTTCGAAAATGGGCCAACTCTGTCAAGCATCACTGGCAAAGGAGCAAAATGAATAATTGGAAAATTTAATTAGAAAATCCTTGTAAATGCTCTTAAGTCCACAGTTTTCATCCGATTGTCTTGGTCAGGATGATTGGACCATCAAAAGGACCGTCCAAAAATGGGCCTGATCTGTCAAGCGTCACAGGAAAAGGGCCAAATGAAAATAATTGAAAAATTAAATTAGAAAATCCGGGTTTACACGCTAAAATTCACATTAATTCCAACTTTCACAGAATATTCCATTTTCAGGGACTATGTGCATTTGTGGTTGTTAAGTTATATAGAGCGTCATGATAAAATGATATTTATTGTTAACACTACTCTTTCATTTATACATGAATGTTAGTATTCTACATCATGTGACCATGTGCATATTGTTGTGATCTTGTTATTTTATTCTGCATCATAGAAAATGGGGCCTTTATGTCAAACTCTTAAAACAAAACTCCTCTTTTTATTTATGGATACATTCATGTCAAACTTTTACTAAATATTCCATTTCCAGTGGCTATGTGCATTTGTGGCAAAATAGTTACATGCTGCATCATGATAAAAGGGGCCTTTATTTATATTTATTATTCACACAACTCATTCATTTATATAAAGATTTTCATAAAAACCTAATGGAAACTTAAACAAAATATTTCTCATGTGACAATGGCCACAACTTTGCCATTTGGTGCAATTATGTGGCATCATGGGAAAAGGGGCCTTTAAATAAATTTTCTTATCAATACAACTCCTACTTCATTTATGAATATATTTTCATGAAACCATTTGCTTGGTATATCTTGAATCAAGATCAAGCCAAAGGGACAAAGAAAAGCTTTTCAAATGTCAGTAGAGTAGTCTCAGGCCCTCGGGGGCCTCTTGTTATTTTTGCAGAATTGGAAATTATACAAAATGATTTATAAGTTTTATTTTATCGAATTTTGAGACAATAATTGAATTACTAAGAGTACACATACATTTATCACCCAATTATGCTAGATCTCCAACAAAGGGGACTAATACACCCCCCCCCCCCCCTCCTCACCAGCACTTTGTCCTCGTAATGAAAACATTTAAATTATGACCTTGACCTTTGATCAGTTTGACCCTAAAACTGTAGGTTGCACCTCTTTGCGTCATGGGCAACAATTGTAAAAAGATTCACGAGCTACAAAAACTTGAAATCTGGAAACTAGAAAGCCATGAATGGCTTGAGTCGCTCCACAGGCTTGAAATTCTTGTAAAAGCAAATAAATGTTTTGACTAGATTTTTAGATATTTGGGGTTCTACTGATGTTGAAAAAATTTTTCAAGTTTCTTCAATATAACAGATAGAGAAATGACCTCTGCTATTAAAAGACATATTTTTCATCAAATCAAAATAATTTTTGGCTGCATGATAATGGGTCACCAAAAGATCATACAAAAAATGTTTGATTGATATCCATCAGTTACATTCTGAAAAAATGTTTTTCATAGTTTCCACTATTTAACATATTGAGAATTGACCTCAACCCATAAAATGTATATTTTTCATCCAATCAAAATAATTTTTGGAACATTGATAAAGGGTCACTCAAGGATCATTCCAGTGAAATTTAGTTGATATCCAAAAATCAGATTCTGAGAAAATGATTTTCAAATTTTCTGCTATATAACATATAGAGAAATGACCTCTGCCCATAAAATGCATATTTTTCATCCAATCAAAATAATTCTTGGTACACTGATAAAGGGTCACTCAAGGATCATTCCAGTGAAATTTGGTTGATATCCATCAATTACATTATGAGAAAATGATTTTCAAATTTTCTGCTATATAACATATAGAGAAATGACCTCTGCCCATAAAATGCATATTTTTCATCCAATCAAAATAATTCTTGGTACACTGATAAAGGGTCACTCAAGGATCATTCCAGTGAAATTTGGTTGATATCCATCAGTTACATTATGAGAAAATGATTTTCAAAGTTTCCACTATATAACATATAGAGAAATGACCTCCGCCCATAAAATGCATATTTTTTATCCAATCACAATGATTTTTTGTAGACTGATAAAGGGTCACTCAAGGATCATTCCAGTGAAATTTGGTTGATATCTATCTGTTACATTCTGAGAAAATGATTTTCAAAGTTTCCACTATATAACATATAGAGAAATGACCTCAGCCCATAAAATGCATATTTTCCATCCGATCACAATGATTTTTTGTAGACTGGTAAAGGGTCACCCAAGGATCATTCATGTAAAATTTAATTGGTATCCATTGATTAGAATCTGAGAAAACTCACTTTTTACCATATTTGGAAATTAGCCACGCCCATTAAATCCCTGTTTTTCATTGGATCAAAATTTCTTGAACAACTTTGAAAGAGGGTCACCCAAGGATCATTTCTGTGAAGTTTGGTTGAAATCCATCCAGTAGTTTCTGAGGAGAAGATTTTTAAAGAAAAGTTTACGACCGGACGCACGCACGGACGGACGGACGGACGGACGGACGCACGACGGACACAACGCCATGACAATAGCCCCAGTGGCTTTCAGCCAGTGGAGCTAACAAAAAACTTAAACATTTCCTGTCTTACAGTATGCTGCATCAAGGAAAATTGGGACTTTGTTGAAAAAAATCCCTTAGGGGTGTTTATTGTTTGTTAGTCTGGCACTCCTGTCAAACATTCTTTGATCCTGAAAACACAGCTGGACATTATAGGCATATAAGGTAGAGGAAATAATAACTTAAAATCTGGGCAAATAGATATCTTTATTCATTTGCATAAACAGATCTATGAAACAAAATTGAGACAAAAAGTTCTATATAACAAACAAATTAAAATCATAATGATAAGTATGTTTATGCCTATGTAAAAAACTTGATTGTTTGAGGGGTTTTTTTAAAAAAATGACATGCATGTTTACAAAGATAGACCAGTTACCTTCATCGTTTTAGTGAAATGAGATGAGAGTATTTGTTAATCATGCAGATAGAGGCAGCTTCATACAAAATTGTGATAAGGTTTTTAGTTTCATATCTGCTTGAAATAATAAATGCTCTTTTCATATCTTATAATTTAATATGGTGACTTAAAAATGTGAAGATTTATCATGAGCCAACTTATTTCTGGCCCACTTTCCGGTCTGGGGTATACTGGTCTCACTGTCAAATATCAGAATAGCCTTTTCTAGGCTATTCTTATAGTCGATATTTGAACCAGTCTAGAGCTGATAGCCCGCTGTCTGAGAGATACTCTGATGTAGCGGGCAACAATACCAACAATACCGGCTTGACTGGGTTACTGCCCCTAGATCTATCGATACTAGAGACAGGTATTTTACAAATTTTCGTAAGGTCATGTGACCCGGTAGTGACGTCATTTGATCAACGTTAAATGGAAGCTAGAAAATCGTAAAGCGTTTGGTAGCGGATTTGCGACATGCAGTTGATCGAAAGGCACGATGAATGCAGCGAAAAACAACAAAAAATGAGTTGACTTTTTGTTTTTCTTTCGTATGTTTATCTCGTAAAGAGCATATTTATATAAGTAACAGAATTTCAGTCCTTCCATTTTAAATAATGCCGCCAAATTTCAACGGATATCGACATGCATGATGGGAAAATTCTTACGGTTGGTAATAACTTACTTGTCGTGAAAAACACAGATCCAATCAGATTGCCGTAAGAATTATACACTACCCGTTGTCTCTCACAGACATCGGGGTACCAGTTCACAATACCTACCTGGGGTAAGAAAAAGTTGGCCCAATAGAGAAACAGATTTCTTATGGGACTACTTTGTGTACAAATAGTTCACTGGATTGGATCAGACACATGGATACCTGTAAAATAATATCATGTTGTTTTTGTGGAGGATTAAAATAAATACAACCAATTCCCTTTATAAAACAAAAGGACATTGTACACAGAAATACTGCTAAAAAATGTAAAAATAATATTCTTAATAGTATAAAAGTGAAATATAACATATAACATATACAGGTTCTATTACACATTAGTGCAGTGACAATTAGTTAACCCTTTCCTGTTTGTCCCTGCTTTTACGTGCCTGTGATTTTATAATTGAGAAAACATTGTGAAAAAAGAAGAAATTGCTTCTGACAAGCAATTTCTTCTTTTTCCACACCATTTTCTACTCTACTGAATGGTTATTTTTTAAATTAAATCCACTTTAAATTTTTGTCTGCAAAACCTTTGAATTTGGACAGGTCCAAAATTTTGTAAATCAGGAAAGGGTTAACAATCTAGCAGTTCAACCTTACACCTACAGTATAAAGAAAATATAGCAAAAAGAATGAAAAAATACTTTTCTCATAATTCTGTGTAATATGAACAGTTTCCAACTTGTCCAGCTCTTCTGCATGCCAGTAAAGAAAAGAGTCTCATTTGCCAGATGTCCAGGTGGAGAAATGATTTTTGAATAGTTAAAAATCAGTTGTGATCTTGAATATGTATTCCGTAGCATTACATCAATACAAGGCAAAAGGTATTCTAGTGGTCTGAGCAAAAGTCATCAAAAGAAAGGGAGAAAATGCTAAAATGGAACATCAATTTCTCCTTTTCTCTCATTGTTTTATCAAGCTAATTTTCGTTATCATTACAAATAGCCTGATGCCAAAATCACATATTTGGTAAGTGAAAATTGAAACGGACAATTTTTGCCCAAAACTGAATGACTAAGGACAAATTTAGTGGGTAAAATCTGTATTTTCACACCTTTGTGCATAGATAGTCACCAACTTCAATTTCTTAACATGACCAATAATTACAGTAAAGCTTGAGTTAAGCAACCATTTAGGGGACCACCAAAAAGGGGTCACTTAAAAAAATGGTCACTTAATACCTTAATACCATTTTTTCATGACAAAAAAAGCAGCTCATTTTGATAGGAAATGAAAAATATAGCATAGTTCTTACTGAATCCTATGAAGTCCCAAACCATTAGAATCTTCTCAATGAGATGACTGTGATTCAATGATGTTCAATTTTTGTGAAGGGATGTCCACTTTATCAGAGTTTTTGCTCATGGTCATGGTAGCAGACTGACCAGATTGAAACTTCTGTTTTTTGACCATTGTTAGTTTCTACAACTAGATAATCATCTCCTCCCATGAAAGTGTTTCTGAAATATTAGATGCCTGGTTGACCTCTGCTTGACTTTATGTCTTATCACATATTTACTATACCCAGTTCTCAAAATGATAGGTTCATTTCCTCTGGCAAAACAAAATTTTAAGAACAGTCTAAATATTGATATTCACTTTCAAATGTGTTCCAAACCACTAAATTACCCATAGGTTACTCTCCCAGGATTTTGGCATGTACTCACTATTGTATTTTGTGTGTAAAATTCTATTTTTAGAAAAGAAAAGTGCTGATTCATTTTCAGGGGTCAGAGCAATACTATTGTAAGTCCCTAAATAAATACCGGTATTCACACTTACAATAGTTTTGCATTGACCTTTCAAATTTGCAATAATTCAACTAAAATATGTCAGGATGTAAATTAAACAGAGATTGTCAACAAAATGAAATTATTTTTACCTTACATTACTATGCTAGATGAAATGAATTATGTTTACAATCACTGGTCAATATACAGTAAGAAAAATATTTTGATTTCACTAAAATCTCTTCCATCCTTTCTGATTTTTGACATTTAAATGGTGATAGGTTCAAAAATAGTGTTAACTTCTTACAGTTATCTAAAATTGTGAATGATATCTAGAAAGAATGTATAAATGAAATTGTGTTTGCGGTGCATTTAAATAGTATCTTTTGGGCCTGAGGTTGTAAAAGCCGTAATTCTGTTGTGATACTAATATGAATTTATGAACATTAAAGATAATATTTAAAAGTTGTTATAAATCATTACTTATTAATATCATCTTGGGTGTTCATAAAATTTATTTCAATTTTAAATTGGAGAAAATTCTTATTTGAGAAGGAAGAGAGTTTTATAACCTCAGGCCCTGATATGGGGGCACAATGAAATCATGTTGATTAAATGCTAGGGGTGGTCAAAAGTCCAAGAACGGTTCCAAATCTGTTTCACTTGCAGCTGGAGTTTTACGCCAATTGTCCTCTGGGTAGTCATCGAAATTCTTTGTGTCCCCATCGTGAGCAACTTTTGGAATAAGAGGAGGCTGAAAGAACACACATAAAAGGGTTGTTTAAATTTTACAATTTTTATTTTTGGCTATTTAAAAACAACTGTTCAGATTGGCTGGAAAGTTTTTATTCATTCTTCAATGAACAATTTCTGAATTGACAACTATTTTGTATGCTTGCAAATGAAGTAGGTTAATCACATAAATTGTCTTAAAAGTAGTAGATTTTTTTTAAACAATATTGAATTATAAGAGATGATGAGGCTATTTCTTTTCACAAAGCTATAAAACAAAAAAGTGCTTAATCAAACAAAAAGTCATAAATATGTAAATTATTTATATTTTCAAACTACAATAAAAAGGTAAGACTGCTCTCTTGATTTATCTCATATTAATAAATCAAGGAGACAACAGGAAGCCTTTTCCCTTAAAAGGATACTTGTCATATAATTATGTTAAGGAACTAGCTGCAAGTCAATGTCATTGCTTAAATCATCTCAACAAATCCCACCAAGCTCCATTAAACGGCACTTCTTCTAGATCACAAGTTTATCAAACCAGACTTCTGCACAAGCATTCATGACACTTGCACAATTTGATGACTCTGTGAAACAGTTGTAGCTTCCTATTATGTTCATAGGGAGTTACAACATTTTTGCATTGAGCTATCAAATAATTGCAACCCAACCATCCACCTAACTTTGGCTTTATCATCCAATCCTTCACTAAAGCTATACATGATATTTAGACGACCATCATGGCCTCTACACAATCCTCCCATACAGATCTTCAACACACAACCATCCTTCTGATATCAGCTATATGACCCTGACCCTACCATCTAGATCAATACTCAATTGCTTCCAGATCTTCATCCATAACCCTTTCCTATTTTACAAAATTTTGGACTTGACCAAATTCAAAGGTTTTGCAGACGAAAATTTAAAGTGGATTTAATTTGAAATATAACCATTCAGTAGGGTAGAAAATAGTGTGGAAAAAGAAGAAATTGCTTGTCAGAAGCAATTTCTTCTTTTTTCACAATGTTTTCTCAATCATAAAATCACAGGCACATAAAAAGCAGGGATTAAACAGCAAAGGGTTAAATCAAGAGTAATCAATTGGGGTTGTATCTGTTTATCAATTTGATTGTATGAATAGCCTTGCATTCAGGATAACTAAACATGGCAAACTGTTTTCAAATCATATCTGGCTCTGCATGCTTATGCAAAGCAGGGTATTATTTGCAAACAGTAGTTTGCAACGTTTTGTTATCCTAAACGTAGGGCAGATTGGGTTGAGTTTGATTAAGAAGGAGGTGTTCAGGAAAAACACTTAAGTATATACAAGAAAGCTATGAATTGCTTGAGTCGCTCCACAGGCTTGAAATTCTTGTAATAGCAAATCTTAGTTTTGACTAGATTTATAGATATTTTGGGTTCTACTGATATTGCAAGTGATTATATAATATAACATATAGAGAAATGACCTCCACCCATTAAAGACATATCATCCAATCACAATAATTTTTGGCTGCATGATAATGGGCCATCCAAGGATCATACCAATGAAGTTTGATTGATATCCATCTATTAGATTCTGAGGAAATGATTCTAAAGTTTCCACTATATAACAAACAGAAATTACCTCTGCCCATTAAATGCATAATTTTCATCTGATCACAATAATTTTTGGTAGACTGATATAGGGTCACTCGAGGATTAATCCAGTGAAATTTGGTTGATATCCATCAATTAGATTCTGATAATTGATTTTCAAAGTTTCCGCTATAAAACATATAGAGAAATGACCTCCGCCCATAAAAAAACATTTTTTCAATCCGATCACAATATTTTTTGGTAGACTGATAAAAGGTCACTCAAGTATCATTCCAGTGAAATTTGGTTGATATCCATACATCCTGAGAAAATGATTTTCAAAGTTTCCACTATATAACATATAGAGAAATGACTTCTGCCAAAAAAATACATATTTTTCATCCGATCACAATTATTTTTTATTGACTGATAAAGGGTCACCAAAGGATCATTCATTTTAAATCAATTGGTATCCATCAATTAGAATCTGAGAAAACTCACTTTATCCCATATTTGGAAATAAGCCACGCCCATTAAATCCATGTTTATCATTGGATCAAAATTTCTTGAACAACTTTGAAAGGGGGTCACCCAAGGATCATTCCTGTGAATTTTTAGTTTGGTTGAAATTCATCCAGTAGTTTCTGAGGAGAAGATTTTTAAAGAAAAAGTTTACAACCAGACGGACAGACAGACGCACAACGGACACAATGCCATGACAATAGCCCCAGTGACCTTTGGCCAGTGGAGCTAACAAGTCAACAATGATTATGCACTAGCAAGGCCTGGTAGTATATACCAATTAATTCCATCACACTTTAAACAACTTATCTAAGATCAGATTGATATAACAGCCAAGTTTCTGGTCAATCAGACATAAGGTGACAGTAATGCACAAGAAAAAAAGTAGGCATCACCCATCTGGACACCACAATTTAATATATGTCCCGTCTTTTGAAGGGCATATAAAAATCAGTGGTGGTATAATTTCAGTCCAGACCTACAACACAATGTTCAACGTTTCTTGCCCAAGCAAAGTTTGATATAACCAAGGTATTAATTGCCTTGTAAGTGTGATATACAAGCTCTCCATGAAATCCAGCATAATTGAAATGAAACAGCTTCAAATGTGTTATTATCACTTATCATTCCAACAACAGAAGGAAAAGAAGCATATATGGGCTGAATGAACTAACATGGGGAAAACATTAATAAATTCTAAATAATTATCAAATTTACAAAAACAAGAGCTGTCACTGTAAGATGACAATGCCCCCGACACCGCTTTGATTTTAAATTATGGCCAATCTATGTTGAAGGTCAAGGTCATCCAGGGGTCAAGGTCACCAAAGTATGTGCCTACAGAAAGGTAATGTACCAAGGAATGTTGTGGTAAAGTATGATGCGAATATGTTAAGTAATAAGGAAGTTATGGCCAATGTTAAAGTTTTTGGACGGAATGACGGACGGACGGACGGACGGACGGACAGACGGACGGACGGACGGACAAGTCAAATTTATGATGCCTCCCTATCGGGGGCATAAAAAGCTTAAGCACTAATATTTGCATGCCCATACATTATCATTTCAACATTCAGATTTATTTCACTTACACATACATCTTCTTGTCTAATTGAAATACCGGTAAGTGTCATGTTGGTAAACTCGAGCTTATTCAAGCTGCAGTTACAAGGTTTTGATCCCCAAGCAATGTTATGTTTTTACATGTGTTTATTATCAATTCATGCCTGGTCGTCTTCTTGACAGATGCACCTGAACATATTTTTTCTCTTGGTAAATATCAAATATTAATCTCTTAAAAGAATCAAGATTTGATTCATAATTGCAAGATATATAAAAAGGATATTGAATGAGTGGTCATTGATAACCAAATTTATTATACCAGTCATCTACAGACAATTAAAAACGAGGCTGTGCCAAGTTTTTATCTGTTTTAGATGACGAGTTTAATAAATTTGGCATTTTATAAACACTAATTTGATATTCTATTCATAATATGAATTTTTTTGTGATAAAATGAGGAAATTATGGTAATTATTGATTTAACTCTTTGCTGTTTAATCCCTGCATTTTACGTACCTGTGTTTTTATGATTGAGAAAACATTGTGAAAAAAGAAGAAATTGCTTCTGACAAGCAATTTCTTCTTTTTCCACACTATTTTCTTCCCTATTGAATGGTTATATTTCAAATTCAATCCACTTTAAATTCTCGTCTGCAAAACCTTTGAATTTGGACAGGTCCAAAATTTTGTAAAACAGGAAAGGGTTAAGTTATTCCTTGAAACATATAAAGCCGTTTATAAAATGACCTCAGCAAATCCATTATGAGGTCATTTTCACAACAAAAACATGGCATTGTTATCCATTCTTAGCTCATGTGCATCATTTGCACTAGCTAAATAACACTCGTGTTATATCAAAAATATTAAATGAGGTTATTTCACTCCTGAGAGTAAATTAAATCAAAAGGTCATTTATTGATATTTAAATCAAGATATTTAAAACCTGGGTTAAAGAAACAAATAATGCAAGCTGAAGCATTTTCATGCATGCTGCATTCCATCAATTTACAATGAAATGGCTATCGCCTTATTTTAAAAATATTCATATTTATGTACAAGTTAATTTTTTACATTATATAGACAACATAGATTTCCCTGAAAAAAACAAGCAAATCAAATAATTATTCTTAATAGTTTCTAAATTATTTCTAAATGGTTACAATATATAGGTTATACTCATGTGCTAAGAACTAGCCCCAAGCAATATATGTATATTAGGTGTCTTATTTACCCTGCATTTGCATAAAAGAATAAAATATAAAGGACAAAAATAGAATCAAAAGAGTCATAGATTGGTCACACAAATTATCCTTTCATTCCACAAATGATTGTACTAAAATCTGCTCTGCTTGCTTGGCATTTATTTGAGCATCCTGAAGCACTCAAACATATTTACAATTTAGAAGTTTAAATGTTTTAAAAGGTACTGCAGATACCATGTCTGAGGCAATGTGGTATAAAATACTGAAAAGGTCATTGCAATAATTGCTGATGTGAAAGAAGAAACAGTTTAAAGGACTTTTTTAGTTGGAAGAAAGTATGGATTTTTTCTTAAAACACTAACTTGTATGGCATTTTTTTCATTGTTTGACCTTCATAATTGGCCTTGTCACATGACCTTATCCTTCAAATATGTTTGATAAGAGGACACTTTATGCCAAATATGATCATTGTAACTTTAATGTTGTTAAAGTTAATGGGAAATATGTGAAGTTCAAAGTTTAAATTTTATCTGACAGATAGACAGACAAACAGATGGATAGACAGACACATTAAAGCAATATGCCCCCAATCTTTTGATTCAGGGCATAAGAATGATCTAACCAAGACCTGTCAGTTGCCAGCTTAAGCTTCTCTATTCCAAATGCTGGATAGCAAGAGTAAAATGAGACAGATTAATGTCACAGTAATGCCTTAACCAAAGTATACTGTTGATGTTGACCCCATAGTGACCAGAACAGCCCCCTACTCTAAGAATAGTTGAGCTAAAAAAATAGATGGTTCTATCTTATCCCTGAAAATATAGTTTAGGTCGAAAGAATCATTGTCAGAGGTACGGTTTTTGCGAAAAATAGCCGGCTTAAAGCCGGCTATTTAGCTGCGTAAAAGCCGGCTTTAAGCCGGCTAAAAGCCGGCGGTATTGGCACCTGCGTAAAAGCCGGCTTTTACGCATAGCTGCGTAAACGCAGCTTAATAAGAATTCAAACAGAATTAGCTAGTAAAACGCAGAAATTGTACAGCTTTTACGCAGCTAGCTGCGTTTTTATTAAGAAACTGCGTTATTTTTACGCAGCACTGCGTTTTTTCTTATACATCTTTCTAGACAATTCCTTAGAAAGCTGCGTATTTTCTGCGTTTTTCAGAGAAAACTGCGTTAAAGCTGCGTTTTTTCTGCGTAAACGCAGCTTTTACGCAGGTGCCAATACCGCCGGCTTTTAGCCGGCTTTTACGCAGCTATTATCCAGCTTTAACGCAGCTTTGCGTTTTTAATAAGAAAGCTTTGTTTTTTAAGTGCAGCTCTGCCTATTTTTTACTCTGAGCTCAATTTTAAAATACGCAGCTCTTAAATTTTAGTGCTAAAGGTTAAAAAATGTCTCCCTTCTAATGCCTAAGCCACATAAACAAAAAAAATGTAATAAAAATGACTTGACTTTTTGTTCCAAACCATCTGAGCTCAAACAACATGTGTTTTTAGTATTTTACAGATTTTATTACATTTCAATATGATGATTAAGAATCCCTGTCCTGTTTCCACAACAAAAATTTAGTCAGTCCCTTACCTTTTGGGCTGTCAAATCTAGTGGTGTGAGTGTGTCCTCTATCACAGCCATCTTTCATTTGATAAAAGTTAATATGACAACAGTCATTTCTTTCCTTACAATCAGGGATTGATAAGTAGTTCACCTAAATAGGATGAGCACTGGAGGTCAGACTGAAATGATGTAGTTGTGCTGGTGTGAAAAATGCAGGAAATCATATGAAGGTACACCAGTCCCTGTGTTATGACTGCAATGATGCTGAAAGTGGCAAAGCGACAGGCAAAAAACACAACTAGAGGTGCTTAAGTTACTGATTTCCCCGAAAGGTCTGAATCTAATCGAAATTATTGAAAGAGAATAGTTTGAAATAAAACTTGCATACATCAAGTTATTCAACAATTTTACTTGATTGCAAAATATAACAAGAAGCCAATGACAGCCTTAGAAGCTCATCTGGCTATCAAGTTATCTCTCAATTTAATCTTACATTTCAGGAACTTATTGTTTAAAAAGAATGAATAAATGATAAATCAACTTAGCCAATTTTCTCTCCTTCAATTTGTTTTAAACAACAATCTTTAGGGCTCTATTTATATTGTTTTCATTATAAGTCACATAGAACCTGAACCTTCCTTCAAATGCTAATATCATCCTGTGAAAGTTTCGAGACAATTTGGAAATATTTGTTGAGTAAATTGCTCAACTTAGAATGAGCTGCGGCCATAGCTCAGTTGGTAGCGTCCCAGACTTCTAATCCAGGGGTCTATATTCGCATGGGTTTGATCCCCTGCCGCGGAACTTATCCTTTCCGACATTTGTCTTCCACCAATGGGTAGATAATCGTAAACTTATGTGGAATAGCAACTGGAGGCTAGGAAAGGGATATGGTGGTAGTACTGGTGTGAGAAATAACAGAAATCCATCGTTGGGTGCTCCAGTCGTCGCAATATAACTGAGAGATTGTGTAAATTAAATTAGAATGATTTGAACAAAAATCCATTAGGCCCCACTTTCCCGTGTCTTTTCCATCAGATAAGCCTCATTTACTAAAGAAACCTTCATTATGGCCCTACAATCATCCTGCGAAATTTTTAAGGAAATCCTATAATATTTGTAGATTTTATTGCCCAAATAAGAATATTCTGAGCAAAATTCCATAAGAACCCTTTTCCTTTGTTTTCAAACAGATCAGCCTCACATTTTAAAGGAACAATCCTTGTTTTTCATCTATCATCCTGTGAAAGTTTAATGGAAATCCTATTATATTTGTAGTTTATGGATTGATTGAATGTGGTTTTACGCTGCTTTTGAAAATCTTTCCATTATTTTGCGGTGGCTGGAGCACCGAACAATGGTATTTTTCACCAGTACTACCATTACATCCTTAATTTCCTAGCCTTCAGCTGCTATCTCACATAGGTCTATTAATAACAACCCATTGGTGAGAGATAAATAGTCTGAAAGCATGAGTGCTGCCATTGGGGATCAAACCCAGGACCTCTAGATTGACAGTCTGATGCGCTACCAACTGTGCTATGACAGCTGTGATAATATCTGTAGATTTTACTGTGTAAACATTTGCTATGATAGGGCAATGGTGATGGTAGCACGTTGGACTATCATTCAAAAGGTCTAGGGTTCTATTCCCAACAGTGGGCTGATTATTAGTAGACCTAAGTGGGAAAGCAGCTGGAAAGAACGTAATGGAAGTACTGTTGTGGGAAATACCAAGAATCCATTGTTATGTGCTCCAGCTGCTGCGATATAATTGAAAGATTTTAAAGATTAAACCCAGTTCAAATAAACAATTTGTTGTAAACAAGCATAAGTGAGAAAAATCCATTAGATCCCTTTCCCTTTGTTTTCTAATGGATCAGCCCCATTTTCAAAAGGAAATTTCTTGTGGCCTCCTCTGAGAGAATACAGAAAATTTGATAATACTTGAGCACTTTATCCCATAAATGAGAGTATTTGAGCAAAAATCCACAAGGCCCCTTTTTCGACGTTTTCCGACAGATCAGCCCCATGTTTGAAAGGAAACTTCCTTAGGATCTTACAATCATATCCTGTGAAGATGTCGAGGAAATTCTTAAATATTTGTGGAATTTTTTGCTTGTTAACAAGAACATTCTGAGCAAAATTCCATAAGGCCCTTTTCCTGTGTTTTAAATTGGATTAGCCCTATTTTCAATTGGAACCTTCACTGTAACTCTTCAATCATCCTGTTATAGTTTTAAGGAAATCCAACACAATTTATGAAACTTGGTTGAAAGCCATCCTTTATGTTCTAAGAAAATGTAAAGCAGTATGATTTCTGATAGCTTTGCATTGTAATTGGAAATAAACTCAATTTTGTTGCAATTTCAATTCCAGTTCTTTTAATTATTTCCGAGGAGATTTTTGATGGTAAATTTTGTTGATGCACAGACACAAAACCATGATAACAGCCAAAATGGCCTTAAGCCAAAGGCACTCGATGATATTTCCTGTCGAGACACCACACATGTTTACCCTAAAAATGTGTTACCTAGAGTTGTGGCCATGACCTTTAACTTACATACAGTCCTAATGTATTTTTAAAAAGTTTCAGTTAAATTCACCTTGAGTGTTGCCTTCACCTTAAAGTCAGAGATACTGAAAAAGTTTCTTCGTGGAGCAAATATCATTATGGGAAACAATTGTTTGAAATAAGTTCCATCAGGTCATTTATCTTCCAAGGCAGTCATCATCTTTCTTTGACTATCCTCCATCCAGATGTTGAATGTAACAGTAATAACTTTCCTAAAACAGAAACAAGGTTTGTAAGAGAAACACCAATACCCAAGAAATGCCCTTGTTAAGCGTAATCCAGAAACAGTGGAGTCAGATTCATTGAAACTCTTTATTTTTTGTTTATTTATTTACTGTTGCTGAGTTTGACCTCAATTGATGACCTTGGTATCTGCAGATGGGCCCACGTCATTTTGTCAACTATGACATGTTGTCAAATACAAAAATTTGGCAAAGTGACATTTCATTGTATTGGTCAAAATTTTTAATGTGATTTCGACCAATTGACACATCTACACATAATTACGATAATTGGTTCTTTTCAATAATTACAATGTACTTAATAGTCAAAGCTTGTTTGTAACTACAGAAAGAGATCAATTTAGTTCTAATCTTAACGAACTAGGGCACTTGAGAGCCTAATTTACTCCACAGGCCTAAATATTCTGATTATGATCAACACAGAATACTGGGTAAACTGAGGGCCTAGTGGGCTTGAATATACTTGCATTTTTAAACAAATCCTGAAATTCCAACCTGCAATCACAAAAATTTCTTATTTTGATTATTAATGAGAGCACAAACTTAACATTTTTTTTTCTTTTTTCAAGACATTTCTGATGATACAGACATAGTACCTGCAGTCAGTCTCCTCTGCATGGATATGTGTACACAGCCTCAGTGTACATGGTAAAATTAAGTTTGTGACATGAGGCTTATTGAAATCATTTAATCCAGTGCATGAAAATTATTTCGAATGACATTAAGTCATACAACATTTTCGTAAAAGGAAAGCCTAAAATGACATACTTGGAATGATAAGCATTCCTTTTTCAAAGGCAATCTCATGTAATATTTGTTCTTTATAGTTTATACAAGTTCTTTTTGTTGACAATATCTGACGAAATTTCATTTTCGACAATGTCAATTGGATATTTTGTTGCATTTTACAGAGATTACAATGGCGAAAATTGAATTTTGCAAATTTGTTTTCCATGAAATATCACAGACCCATTAAATTAATATGCCTAAGATATTATATATGCATGCCAATCAAAATAATTTTAGATAACAATATTTATTAATGACCTTTTCTTTACAAATAAATAACAAATAATAGAGGCCTTATTTCTTCATCTGGATTCCGAATTCATAGTAAGACCGAAACAAAAATTATTGAAACTTGTATACTTGAGTTTTTATGGCAAAGGGAGATAATTTTTGAATTATTTATCTACCTTGAATCAAGGCAATGGAATTAGATAATTAAATAGATTTAGAATATACTTTTCTAATAAACAAATGTATTCTGGGTTTAGTCCCATTTGGTCTACTCCCATTTCGTCTACTGTATTTTTTTTGCAACCAGTCCCATTTCGTCTACTGTCCCAATTTGTCTACTGTCCCAATTCGTCTACTGCCCCAATTCGTCTTAACATTTGTTTAGAGTGATTACCAAAAATTTATTGCTTTAGTTAATTCAAAGATAAAATGTTATTTAAAAATGCAAAATTTAGATCATTTGGTTATTGTTAAGAGTTATATTACAAAACATGGTAAATATTCAACATGGAAGAGATCAGAATAAAAAAAAGATATATGATCTTAAAAAAGAAAATGTTTAAAAGCACTTTTTGAAGGAAATATAAGGTACACTAGTCTATGATTTTGTTGTCTGATAATACAGTATAATTTATTTATCATGAAATTGAAGCTTTATAAAACGAAAAGAAATTTACTGTTTTGCCATTTCTTAACTTTTTCACAAAACTTTTCAGTTGTAAGCGATTTTCAAATACATACAAAAGTCTGGGTGCGGTCTGGGGCCCTCCTTATATTGTAAAGCTGTTGCATTTGCGCTTTTGTGTAATGTCCTAGTATTTGCACTTTGGGCAAAGTCTTTGCATGTTCATCTTTGTGCAAAGCTCTAAAATGGGCACTTTTGTGCAAAGCTCTTGTGTTTGCTTTATTTGTGCAAATAAACTTGTCTTCAGACAAAGATTTTGTATACAGAAAAGAAATTTACAGAATTGTACAATTTCTTTACAGGCAAAACGATGCTATTTAGTTAAATTTTAATCAAATTATAGAAATTGACACTGAACAATTAGATTTTAATGAAATATGTAAAGGTGTGAAAAGGCAAATATACAGGTGTCATAATCAAACAGAGGTTATCAATCTTCTCAACACCTTACATACTAGAGTCTGTAAATGTGTGAAATATATTAGAAACAAATATCATTTTTTTAACAGTTATGTCCAAAAAGTGTAGAGTTCACAATTTTAGGAAAACAAAGAGGCATAAAGACTATTTTAAACCTACAAAAGACCAAAGTATAAAAAGTAGACGAAATGGGACACTTGCGCAAAACAGGAGTAGACGAAATGGGACTAGTGCGCAAAATAGTAGACGAAATGGGAATAGACGAAATGGGAGTAGACCAAATGGGATGTTACCGTATTCTGGTTATTGTGTTTTAATTACTGTATTTCACACCAAACCTTACATAAGATTACCTTGTAACTTTAATTGATTTCAAAAGAGAATAAATTAAACTATGAAAAAATAAAGAGAGAGGTCTTACTAACCCAACTCTGATTATTCCTTTATTTTCAACTAATTATAGATATTGATTGAAATGGAGAAAGATACATATTTATTCTTCTTTTCACAAAATGTTTTCCAATAGTAAATGAAATGGTTGAATCTGAACTTTCTACATACAAACTATTTTTGTTGCCATGTGCCTTTCAGCAATCTTTGTTTTTTGTCTATGAATAGATTTAGTTAAATAAAATGTTACTGATATATTTAAATCTTTTACTCTTCTAAGAATATATTACCCATACTGCATCAGTCCATTGCTCATCCTATGACCAGTGGGTTAAGGGTAGATTGAGCATTCCATTGTAGTTTTCCTGTATACAACAATCTTCTAAGTATTTAGCACCTGACTGAAATTAAAGGAGCAAATATTCAAATGTATTTTTAAATTTAAAAAAAAAATAATCTTTTTTTCTTACAAAATTTCAAGGAAAGGGAGATAAACATTAATTATTTTAACTGCATTTAATGAAGAAAATGTGATGAAATGATATTGATGATATAAATTATATCTATCTTATACAAACAAATTGATTTTAGTGATTGTGTTTATGGCTTGAGCTAGTGTTTGAAATTAAGGAGTCTTTCATTCTTAATAGGCCAAAACAACCGAAAAGGCAAAGTGCTTAATTATGAGGAGTAGTTTCCAAGTTTCAGTTTGAATCGACCTTTTGTAGTAATCAAATGAAGGGAAAATTCAATAATTAGAATCATACATTGTTGAAAGTTTCAGTGCTAAACCCAGTTTTGACCACTAAAATTTTGTTTCCAGTGTATCAAAATGACCACTTGGAAGAAATTTTTTTTGGGTCAAAATAGGATATTTTCAGCTTAGGGTCATCACCCTGGTTTAAGGGTCAATCACAATCCATGTGTTCCAATGTCACTTATTCACACCTGTAAACAGATTACCTTGACCCTTTAACAGATACTTGATTTCCAAAGGCAATTAATTAGGTATACATTTAACTAATTAAGAAGTCCTACTAACCCAACACTGAACATGAACTTTGTTGATTTATTGGTGTAAATTGAGAAAGATACAAGGGGTTCTTCTTTTCACACAACATTTTCCAATAGATCATTAAATTTGATGGTTCTGATATTTTTTTCATACAAGCTTATTTAGTTTTCTTTTGGCTTCCAAACTAGTAGGTTTTAGTCTAGGAATAGGTTTAGTTAAATAAAAGTATGATTAAGGTTTTCTTTTACTCTTCTAATAATTCAATATTTTAAATTACCCATACTGCAATATTAAATTGCTTTTCCTTTGACCAGTGGGTTAGGGGTAGATTGAATCAACATTCCATTGTTCATTTCCTGTATACAACAATCATCTAATAAGTATTTAGCACCTGCCTGAAATTTAAAGGAGCAAATATTCAGATTTTTTTTAAATCTTTTTTTCATTCAAAATTATAAACAAGGGTTACAAAAAATCATTTATTCACATCTTTTCAAATATTTCTGTGAAAGAAAATATGAAGAAAGTACTACACAGTTAAATATTACATGAGATTGCCTTTGAAAAAGGAAATGCATTGATGAGAATAATTTTCATGTGTGAAATCACTTTCAAAATGTGTCTTCCATTTTATGGGATTGTGTATTGAGTCAGCCACTTACATAAAAGTATTGAAGGTGAATCTATCCCAATTCTAACTTTCATAGAACCTATACTGACAAACAATAATAACATTAGCATGTTTCTTTTACTGTTTGATAATGAAATATAGGAAAGATTACCTGTAAGGTGCTAATACATTTTTTATGTCATGATTCCTTTATGGAGCCATTTTTCAAAATGGTGCCAGTTTGCTTGGAAATAACAGTTTCTGATTGGCTATTAAAGTCACATGATCTTTTAAATCAGGTACTCCAAGGGAGATAAATTTATCCCTTTATTTTAGGCATCCTTATATACTAAGAAAAACACATTTGAAAACTATATGGAAAAAATACCCCTTTTTATTTTAGATTTTTTGAAAAGTGTACCTTTGATCTGCATTTCAAAACTAAATTTACTATCTTGAAACCAGTAAAAAAATCAAAGAATACCAAGGTATTATTTTGAAATGAGACATAGGTATTGAAACATTTTGTAATATTGATTGTTTATTTGATGGATGGATGGATGGATGGATGGATGGATGGATGGATGGATGGATGGATGGATGGATGGATGGATGGATGGATGGATGGAGGGAGGGAGGGATGGAGAGAGGGAGGGATGGAGAGAGGGAGGGATGGAGAGAGGGAGGAATGGAGAGAGGGAGGAATGGAGAGAGGGAGGGATGGAGAGAGGGAGGGATGGAGAGAGGGAGGGATGGAGAGAGGGAGGAATGGAGAGAGGGAGGGATGGAGAGAGGGAGGGATGGAGAGAGGGAGGGATGGAGAGAGGGAGGGATGGAGAGAGGGAGGAATGGAGAGAGGGAGGGATGGAGAGAGGGAGGGATGGAGAGAGGGAGGGATGGAGAGAGGGAGGGATGGAGAGAGGGAGGAATGGAGAGAGGGAGGGATGGAGAGAGGGAGGAATGGAGAGAGGGAGGGATGGAGAGAGGGAGGGATGGAGAGAGGGAGGAATGGAGAGAGGGAGGGATGGAGAGAGGGAGGGATGGAGAGAGGGAGGGATGGGATGAATGGTTAGGTGGGTGGGTCGATGGATGGGCGGATGGGTAGATTGAGAGAGACAAACATACAGACATATGGTGGGTAGGAGAAAGAGAGTTTAGTTTGGTTTTAGTTAGTAGTAAGGATCAATGAATGGCTAGGAGAAAGGGTGAGATTGTCTATTGGTTTTGCTTCATCTATGACTTAGCCATAAGAAGGTTGTATATCAAAGGCTTTTTGTCTTAACTCTAGCACCCTGGGGGATATAATTGGTGATAACCAATGCATGACAATGGGCATTATGATTGGTTAACACCTATAATGCACTATGTTTGAGCATAAGTCTTTTCACATATGATTGACAAACTAGATAAATGCACAGATATGCAGTCTGATCTCAGCCTTCATTACATGATATCTTCTAAATCATTGTTGGAAAAACAAAACTTTCACTGGTTGGAAGTTAAAAAAAAAAGGCAATTTGTTTCAACACTATAAACAACAACAGGATTTTAAGGGTTTAAATCAATATTCATTATTGTATCTTTAGGTGATATAAAAGTTTCAATTCATTCAAATATCTGGTTAATTTTTAATCTATTTTGTAATATGGTGATTTACACAAAACTGCTACTTTTTATATATTCACAAGCAATTAAAAGGGTAAAATAAAAAGTGCCATTTTTTTCTAATTTTTGTCTATCAAAGTTTGATTTATTTGTCTTCACTAAAAACAAATACGCACCTTTGAAAGCTGCGTAAAAGCTGCGTATTTACTTTTCAAGATGTCAAATTTTACCTTCATTAAATACGCAGCTTCTGCACAGCTTCCACAAACTGGGTAGTTTATAATTGAAACCTGGAAGAAGAATACGCAGCTTGTAAAGAAAAAGATTCAGCTTTAACGCAGCTCTTTCATAAAAGACGCAGCTCTTTCATAAAAGACGCAGCTTCTGTACAGCTTCAAATAATAAAACGCAGCTTAAGCGCAGCTTTCTGAAAAATACGCAGCTTTACTGAAAACTTTTCAAAAATACGCAGCTCTTTTGCTGTTTTTCTGTATTTACGCAGAAAAGCTGGATAAAAGCCGGCTTTTATCCAGCTTTTACGCAGAGCTGCGTTTATTTTTCGCACGGGTAAATCTAAAATCTTTATTTCTCAATGAAACCCTCTGTCATGGGCACTCATTTTGTCTCTGGGACACGATTCAAATGAGTACCCACAGCATACACTTTATGCAAACATTAATCAAATGTTTGAATTTAAAATCCATAATTCCCCCTGTATCTGTATCTCTGTCAGTGTTACCCCTCCATTCAAATCACCCTAATAGCTAATATTGAATGAAGAGGACTTTTGATATTGCCCATCTACAATTTAATCTGCTCACTTATAATTTGCTTAATGAATCCCATGAAGTAAGTTATCAGCAAATGACTATTTGGAGACAATAAAAATAGAACAGCCCTGCAAAAAAAGGGTGCAAACTGTTTACCAATTACCGTATACCCCACTTTGCACATGAACTTGTGTAAAAATCAAAGTTAAACTTGCAAAAACTTTGCACCATTTTTTCATCCTGAATACATTGCAGATCATCATCAGCAACTATAGAAACAATTAGAACTTCCACAAACAATCATAATTATAGGGTGGAAGAAAAAAACATGATTCATTGTTGGGGTATAGCAAGAAGTACTAGCATAAAGAAACAAATAAATATAGCAACTAAGAAGAAAAGAGAAGAAATGGAGAAAGTATTCCATTCAAGAGGTAGATTAGAGGTCAAATGCAGGATAGGTAACTGCATATTCATATTCTGGATTATTAGAGTTATGCTCCTTGCTTTACTCACAGAACATTGGTTATAATTTGAGGTGTCGCCAGCGTACAGCACCTCTGGTGTTATAGGAGGCTGAAAATTAAATAGTTATTACAAGTACATTAATTTTACATAAGATAAGCAATTATATTTATAAATGGCTTAACAATTCAGACAAGAGTTTTAGTATTTTAACTTGTACTGAAAATTAAACCTTTATTGACCTCATAAATGAATAAATGTTGTGAGGGCCACTTTTGTTCATGATGAGAACATTTTGTGTTGGTACCTATTAAAATATTGTTTTCAATATAAATTGAAGTTTAAGATCATATATGATGGTCAAATGTTTGTGGTCTCAACAAAAGTTGTCTGTTGGTAATAATTCAAATGTCTTGTAATATTACCATTCCTGTGTTCAGGATAACAAAACCTGGCAAATTGTTTGCAAATTATACCCTGCTTTGCATGCACACTTGCATGCAATTGGGGGTATATTATTTGCAAACAGTATGCTACCTTTTGTAATCCTGAACGCAAAGCAGGACTTTTATTGTTTTAATGGATCCCTCTAGCACTGAAAGGTTGTAATGTCTTTTACACATTATACATAAGCACTGACACTGACCTTTATGCACTGTAATGTCAAAATGAAAGGTTGTTTAAATGGGGTTTTATGCCACTTTCAACATTTTCTCAGTTACATTGCGGAGGCTGGTGCACCTAATAATGGATTCCTGGTATTTCTCGCACCAGTACTACCAGTACATCCTTTCCTTTGCCTCCAGCTGCTATATCCAATATAGGTCTACAATTATCGACCCATTGGTAAGAGACAAATTTATGTCAAAATAACTATGATGGTGAAGTGATTAAATTAACCTTATTTTTTACTCCACTTGACCCACTTTTTTAACTTTACTGATATTCCATGTAAACGAACATTCTGAAAGTTTCAAGACATTTGAGCCAAAAATGTGACCTCTAGAGTTCCCTGAACAATACATAATTTTTTTCTCAGATTTGACCCCTTGACCTTAATTTTGACCCCAATTGACCTATTTTCAAATGTGACCAGGATGTTGGCAGAAAAACATTCTGACCAAGTTTCAAGACATATGAGAAAACAATATGAGCACTGCTTACAGGTGCCTAAACTCTGCTGTTGAGTTCTGGACTTTGGAAAAAAATCTTAGGCAAAAAAGAGGCATGATTGTCACAAAATGCATCTAGTAGGTATCCTCTTTGATAGTAAAGGTTGCTCCTTTCATGGTGAACATGTGTTCCAAGTTTCAGGTGAAAGCCATCAGCAGAAGCAGAGAAATCACAAAATGTAAAAGTTTTAGAACAATAACAACGCCAATACTTTAGCAATACCTCTTGTATTCACCGAAAACAGCCGAGCTAAAAATTTTGCCTCTAAAGGGCACTCAAGGTTTTTCTAATGTTTGAACCCATGACCTCATCTTTTTTACCCCAATTGACCAAGATAACATAAAGACTTTTACATTCTGACCAGAAGTTTCCAGACATTTTACATGTAGCCAAAAATGTGGGCTCTAGAGTGCACACAAGATGCTAATGATGACGGAAAATGGACACTGAACACAGCATGATCACCAAAGCTCACTGTGAACACTTTCTGCAAAGATGAGCTAAACAATATGTTGAAACAGGAGTAATACTTGTTCAAAAGAATTTCTTTTTTTTATCCACAGTAATTTCTCTAGTATCAATGGGACATAAATGGTCTAATATCAACTTAGGTCTGCTGCACCAAGATGGCTTCAATAAAACGATAGTTATCTACCTTTGGAAGTCCAGATTAATGTTAATTGTAACACCAGAAACAAACTTTGATTAACATTATTATAACTACACCAAAAGCCATGGGGTAAAATTACAGCATATATGTAATTCCATTTCCAAACATGAAAAAACAATATTGTAAAAACTCAAACTTTAATATAATTCAATTGAAAACAAATAATAAATGATATTTGATTATGCTCAAACACACAGAATGGTGATTATATAATGAAGATTGAAGGGAAAACAGAAACACTTATTTTATCATTTAGATATATCTAAAGGTTTGAAAATTTAGACAATCTAAGCTAGAACTAGTTAATTCAAACAGGAGCACCACCTAAGGGTCACCCCATTATTAGCTTATTGGTGATGGAGAGATAGATAAAAAATCTAAATAGAACAAGAGGACCAAGATGGTCCTAGATCGCTCACCTGAGTCTCTATGACCCCTGGGACATAACATTAATTAGATAGGCAGATGTCAAAAAGAAGATAATTACCATGGAACGTTTTCAGCGAAGAGCAAGACGGATATGCCTTTTTGCTCTTTGATTCTATGTTAAAAGGGATGCACCCGGGTGGAGCCCGAATATGACCCAAGGGTCTTGATATGAACAAAATTAGTAGGGGCCCACAAGATGATGCTACATACCAAATATGAAAGCTGTCTGCCTTCTGGTTTTAGAGAAGAAGATTTTTGAAGATTTTCATTTTTTTACCCTTCATGCTCAGATGAGCTAAAAGGGGTGTGCCCCGGGGTGGAGCCCGAATATGACCCAAGGGTCTTGATATGAACAAAATTAGTAGGGGCCCACAAGATGATGCTACATACCAAGTATGAAAGCTGTCTGCCTTCTGGTTTTATAGAAGAAGATTTTTGAAGATTTTCATTTTTTTACCCTTCGTGCTCATAAGAGATAAAGGGATGCACCCGTGCAAAGCCCAAATATGACCCAAGGGTCTTGATATTAACAATCTTGGTAGGGGCCCACTAGGTGATACTACACAGCAAATATTAAAGCTGTCTACCATCTGGTTACAGAGAAGAAGATTTTTAAAGATTTTCGCTCTTTGATTCTATGTAAAAGGGTTGGGCCCGGGCAAAGCCCAAATATTACCCCAGGGTCTTGATATGAACAAACTTGGTAGAGGTCCACTTGATGATGCTACATACCAAATATGAAAGCTGTCTGCCTTCTGGTTTCAGAGAAGAAGATTTTTAAAGATTTTCATATTTTCACCCTTTTTGTTAAGGGTAAAGGGAAAGTTAAGGGTGGATTTCATTTATTTGAACAACTTTGGTAGAGCTTGACCCAAGGAACATCCCTGCCAAGTTTCATCAAGATTGGCCCACTGGTTTAGGAGGAGAAGATGTTTAAAGAAATTGTGGACGACGCACGACGCACGACTGACGACGGACGACGGACATCTTACGATCCCAATAGCTCACCTTGAGCACTTCGTGCTCAGGTGAGCTAAAAAGGGGGCATATTAATTCAAGTCAAGGCCCTTGAACCCCAAATCCGCTCCACCGGGCTGAATGATATTGCTCTAAAAATGACTGAAAGTGAATAACTAGAATTATTACTTGCATGCAAATACTTTTTTGGTGAATCAACAGTCTGCAGCAGCAGTATTATAATTTAAGTCCAATAAGAACAAGTATCTGGTGTTGTATGCAACACATAAAGTCCCCTACCGGCTTCACATTGACTCAATATGGTCTTTTGTCTCAATGTTTTCCCACACCAATTCTATCAGGGACGCCAAAACCAGGTCTTGTTTTGGAAAGGGTTAAACAAGACTTACATGAGTTGTTGTCTCTGCTGTGCCCACTATACAATTCATGCAAGCAATAGACAGATGCAAGAAATAGTATCAATAACAGTTACCTTGTCTGATCCAAGATGTTTTTCTTCAGTCTTGTTGGTAAGAAATGAGAACTTTCACTGGAGGTGATTAATACTGCTGCATCACCACCCTGACTAACATGGCTTATAAATTTTTTTACATTTTAAAACAGGTTTCATCAAGTTAGCTTGCTTAGTTATTAAGTTATTGCAGGATCCATTTTTTGCCATATTTTCACTATTTCCGTTACCATAGCAACCACACTTTTTGTCAAAGAACAAAGATAAAATGATGTGCATAATCTACACATTGCCATCTAGTCATATACCAAGTCTCATCAAATTAGCTTGCTTACTTATTAACTTATCGCAGGATCCAATGTTTTTTGCCATATTTTCACTATTTCCGTAACCATAGCAACAACAATTTTAGTCTAAAAACAAAAATAAAATGATGTGCATAATCTACACTTTGTCATATAGTCATATACCAAGTCTCATCAAACTAGCTTGCTTAGTTATTATCTTATCGTAGGATCCCATTTTTGGCCATATTTTCACTATTTCTGTAACCATAGCAACCTCAATTTAAGTCGAAAAACAAAAATAAAATGATGTGCATAATCTACACATTGCCATCTAGTCATATACCAACTTTCATCAAAAACGCTTGCTTAGTTATTAAGTTATCGCGGGATCCAGATTTGAGCGGACAGACGGACGGACAGACGGACGGACAGACGGACGGACAGACGGAGGGCAAACCTATAGTCTCCTCCGGTGTGAAAACCGGTAGGGGACTAATTAAATGATAAAATCAAAAAGAGCATATTCAATGGATCATTCCTGCAAAATTTGGTTGAATTCTTCACAGTAGCTTCACAGAAGACGATGTTCACAGAAGACGATGTTCAAACATGAAGTCAATGGATGCATTCACAAAGGACACTTGGCCATGACAATAGACCCAGTGAATGTTGTCCAGTGGAGCTAAAGTTTGGATTATAAAACAATCCTGTACAGTATGGATGATTACTTCTGACATAACCGTGTATACACAATGTTGGATTACCAATGAACCATTAGAAGGCTACAGGGTGAATGCCATATGTTTTTGTTATTGCAACATGTTTCATCAAGGAAAAATAATCAGCACCCACACTAGCAATACATTTTACAGTTATTTCTGAGTGTATGATACATTTATATGAAACTTGATTCCATGTTTATAACCCTTTCCCATTCTTTGTTGTTTTTGTTGGGCTTTTTCCTCTAATTAAATCAAAATATTAGATAGGAATGATATTACCTGATTTTGTAGAAAATATTGTTGAAAAGGGAGAAATTGCTTGATGAAAGCAATTTCTTCTTTTTCAACAATAGTTAATTAACAAGATCACATGTAGGTAAAATCCAGAGACAGCATACAGGAAAGACTTGACTAACACTTTCTTGTTTTAACAAAAAATTACTGCTTCACTAAATAATGCTGGTTGAGATAATTGATAATTATGATTACAAATCAAGTCTGACCTTGGAAATTTATTCAAGAATAGGGAATTAAGACTGAAGAATTTAACTTAAAGAGGGCCTGTATTGCTCCACTGGTTCCTTCTGCTCATCAAATCTATGACCAAGCAACATTAAGTTGCAATCTGTCCACTTACATAGGAGAAGTTGTTATCAAATGGATATTCAATATCAAATAGGCCATTATATCACCATGCAGCTATTTTACAAGAATGGTAATTATCATAAATAACACTCTGTGAAAGCTTCAGGAAAACCCATTCATGAATGTATAGGGAAGTGTGTTAACAAGGAATTTTGCATGATTAATTGTCCCTTTTCCTATATCACATCACCATAGGGCAAAACTACCACAATCTGTACATTGGACAGTTGATAAGGAACACTCTATGAAAAATTCAAGAAAATCCATAAATAGAAGTAAAAGTATTCGTGTTTATAATGAATTTCAAATGAAGGCCCCTTTGGCTGTAATATGTGCAACATGATGAGCAATATTTATTCAATATTTACAAGTTGCACAGGTTGTGTGAACTAGAAAATTGAATTGTGAAGGCCTCTTTATCTATGATACAGCATCACAGCCAAAAAATAAAGAAATCTGAGTGGCAGAGTCAATCACATACAACAATTCAATATTTTTTCCATGTTCCATCACTATATGAGACCATTTTTAACTGACTGTATCCAATAAAATCCATGTTTGTCACCCAACAGAATGCAAGGAAAAGATCAGAAATAGCATGTCCAAAGTATCATTTCTGAAGGGCTGATTGAAATCTTTCTAGTAGTTTCAAAGAAGAATTTTTATATTTCCATCACCATATGGGACCATTTTTCATCGACTTGCACCAAAGCTATCAAACCAATCAGACACTTGCACCAAAGCTATCAAACCAATTAGAATAACATGAAAAGAATGTCCCTAGGATCATTACTGTGAAGTTTGGTTGATTTCATATGAGGAGTTTCAGAAAACAATAGTTGGGTGACTCAAGCACATATAACGACAATTTTGTGACTCTGATCAGAATTTTAAACAAGCGGCCCAAGAGGGCCTGTATCGCTCCACTGGCTTTAACATCATTAGACTTGCATTAAATGAATCTTTCTTTGAATGAAAACAACACTTTGAAATCTCTTAAGACCTATTTTATATTAATTAACTGGGTATGGCTCACATTGCACCAAAATTCTCAAGTTTCATTGAAATTGGCCCAACCTTCATCCAGAGATGTAGTTCAAAGATTTTGGGCTCAAAATAAGCCACACCCTAACATGCCAATATTTAAGGGCTAATTAATATTTCGCATACAATTTTTGAAAAGGGTCACAGAAGGAACATTCTGGTAAAATTTCATTGAAATCAGCCCAGTGATTCACGAGGAGATGTCCTTCAAAGAATTCGGACTCAAAATAAGCCCCACCCTGCCACACCCATATTTCTGGGCCAATCAAAATTTTGAGAGCAACTTTTGGAAAGGGTCTCCCAAGGAACATTCTGGTAAAGTTTCATTGAAAACGGCCCAATGGTTCAGGAGGAAATGTCGTTCAAAGATTTCGGGCTCAGATAAGTCCCGCCCTGCCACGCCCATATTTGGGGGCCAATCAAAATTTCAGGTACAATTTTTGAAAAGGATTACCCCAGGAACATTTTGGTAAAGTTTGGTTTAAATCGGCCGAGTGGTTCAGGAGGAGATGTCATTCAAAGATTTCGGGCTCAAAATTAGCCCCGCCCTGCCACGCCCATATTTGGGGGTCAATCCATGCCAAGTTTCATTGAAATTGGTCCAACGGTTTGGGAGGAGAAGATTTTTAAAGATATCAAAGTGAAAAAATGCCACGCCCTACCACGCCCATATTTGGGGGTCAATCAAAATTTCTTTAACAATTTTAGAAGAGGGTCACCCAAGGAACATTTCTACCAAGTTTCATCAAAATCCGCCCATAGGTTTTGGAGGAGAAGATGTTTAAAGAAAAAGTTTACGCACGGACGCACGGACGGACACACACACGCACGACGGACACACCGCCATGACAATAGCTTGCTGGCCTTCGGCCAGTGGAGCTAAAAAAAAATCTGAAAGAGTATGTCCAAAGGATGATTCACTAGAAGTTTGGTTAAATGCTGTCCAGCAGTTTTAGCATGATGATCTTTGAAGAAAAAGCTAACAAACAGTTGGCTGGATTCACTCAAGACATGTGGACACCAGGGCCATGACACTAGCTCTGCTGGACTTCATCCAGTGGAGCTAATAACATGAGTGAAGTGCACAATCATGTAGAATAGGAATAGCACAGTTATGCCAGCTATTTTACTGACAATGTAGCAATAAACACTTAGTCAACATGTAAATCATTATAGATATGGTGATAATTAAGTGTGAAACAGACTTTCAAACTTTGGGTGAAATAGTGAATTTTAATCAAAATAGTGGAATTGTCTAAAATTAATCCTAACCTGAAGTGAAAAAGTATATTTTATCAAATACTGATAACACCTTCAGTGAAATTATATAAGTGACATTTATACAACATCAAAAGGTGCATGTTTATTTTATCCAAGCAATCTAAATGTGTCTAAATTGCAAAGTCTACTTAAATATGTTCACTTGCAATTTATTTATACTCTAGGAAAAAGATTGTTTGTCTTGGTTATATCTAAATTCATAGAAAATTTTAGATTGTATACCTACATAACTGACAGGTAAGGAAAACTGATAAGCTGGTGCAAAACTATTGTAGGTATCAATTGTGATGTTTTAAACTGACTCCAGAAAATAGACTGGTAACCATGTCGTTATACTGATACTCACGTTGAGTTTTCGTGCCAAAACATCCTCCCAGTCTACAGCTTTAAACCATTTGTGTCTTTTTACATCCTCAGCACCATTCTGAAATTTAAACAAAATTTTACCACTCAAACCAACAAAATTAACAATACATGTATCAACATTTTAGACATGTCAACATCGAAAAAGGTTAGAAACAAGTGTAACAAGAGGACCATGATGGTCCTATATCGCTCACCTGCGTAAGTCACTCATAACTTGTCAACCATGTTATGAATACCAGAATTTGTTTGATATACATTACGGTTGGTTAAATTTAATCCTACTGCAACTTGGTTTTTTTTTTAATTTTTGTAAATTTCAACTTTTCTCTTACCATGGAGTATTCTTAAGTAACAACTTTAGTAACCCTACATAATAAGAATATCCCTGCTAAGATTAAAACTGATTGGCCTCATAGTAAAGGAGGAAAAGAATTAGTTCTAAGATTTTTTGTAATTTATGCAAATTTTCAGTCTTTCTGTTACCATGGAAACAAGAGTTTTTTAGGAAATTAAATTCTTTTAACAAATTTTCAAGAGCTTCACCAAAGGAACATCTCTGCAAAATTTTAGCATGATTAGCCTTGTGGATTGGGAGGAAAAGAATTTTTTCTAATATTTTCAGCCATTTTTGGCCATTTTTGAGACTTCCCGTTACCATGGAAACTAGAGTTTTCGATGAAATTAAATTCTTTTATCAAGTATTGAAGACCTTCACCCAAGACACATCCCTGCCAAGTTTCAGCTTGATTGGCCCAGTGGTTTAGGAGGAGAAGAATTTTTTCTAATATTTTCATCCATTTTCGGCCATTTTTCAGACTTTCCATTACCATGGAAACAAAGAGTTTTTAGGAAATTAAATTCAATTATCAACTTTTGAAGAGCTTCACCTAAGGAACATCCCTGCCATGTTTCAGCTTGATTTGCCCAGTGGTTTAGGAGGAGAAGAATTTTTTCTAATATCTTCAGCCATTTTACAGACTTTCCGTTACCATGGAAACAAGAGTTTTTCATGAAATTAAATTCTTTTAACAACTTTTAAAGAGCTTCACCCAAGGAACATCCCTGCCATGTTTCAGCCTGATTGGCCCAGTGGTTTAGGAGGAGAAGAATTTTTTCTAATATTTTAAGCCATTTTTGGCCTATCATGTAACCATGGTAACCAGAGTTTTTGATGAAATTAAATTTTTTTAACAACTATTAAAGAGCTTCACCCAAGGAACATCCCTGCCAAGTTTCAGCTTGATTGGCCCAGTGGTTTAGGAGGAGAAGATGTTTAAAGAAATTGTTGACGGACTGACAGACGGACGGACGGACGATGGACGGACAACGGACGGTGAGTGATCACTATAGCTCACCTTTAGCACTTTGTGCTCAGGTGAGCTAAAAAGTAGGGTGTTTTAAGAAATAAAAGTTATCTACGCTGTAGA